>JAJOZX010002740.1:362500-440000 GCA_023014485.1 Bathynomus jamesi
ACCTTCAGCATTTTTAGTAAGTCTATCAGAGTCCTCCGAGCCACTATAGAAGAACTCGGAGAGTAATATAAAAGAAAACTACTGCAAGTCACACATCCGTTGCTGCCACCTAACTAGAACCCCCGTCAACTTCGAACCACCCCGGGCCATAGACGGAGGGGTTAACAACTGGCGACCCTTTAACCAGGATCTTCACGACTCCAGGATTCTTCCAGTCTTCCAAACCCTGGAACCAGAACCAACACCCAGTTGACCGGCGTCTCACGACTTCTAGTTCGTCACATCCACCCTTGAACCGGCGTGTCACGACTTCTAGTTCGTCACATCCACCCTTGAACCGGTGCTTCACGACTCCAAGTTCTCCACGCCTAGTTTTCATCCAAGAACAAGTGGCCAGCAAGACACGTCTTCAGGACACGTCTCTAAGGATTTCGCCGTAGGAATCTTGTTAAGTACAAAACTCTTTTTTAAATAATCTCTAAAACATTTGAAAAGTCAGTATTATTAACAGTTAATATTTAATATTGAGCCAGAATTAACACAAAACACAGTGAACACTTCAGACACCAGTGATACATTTTTTTTTATTGAAAACAGTATTTTCACAGAATTATTGTCACAGAATTATTGTCACAGAATTATTGTCACAGTTATTTTCAGTTATTTTTACTATTCTAGTTAGTATAGTATAATTTTATTTAATGTACCAAACATAGTATTACCTTACCTTCACGTACATTTGAGTGAAATTTTGTTTACATTTTTATTTTTGTTTGCAATCTTTTCAAATTTTCCCCTAGTTAGGCAAATTGTTGTGCATTTATTTTTAGATAGTGTAGTTAGGAAAACCCCTTAAGTGATCATTCCATAAATTAAGATCGGTCAAGCAGACCTAATTAGAACACATTAATAAGTACCTTCACATATGAGCGATTCAGACGGTGTGCTTTCTGACATCGAAAATTTACCTACACCCATTTTTCCACCTACCCCGCGCCCTTCAAACATACTCCCAAACACACAAGCCAATATGTCTCAGTCTCAAACCCCCGCCCCAGCATACATTAACTTAGGCAGACTAGTAAACCTTCCTCATACTGTTTTAATTTTTAAGGGGACCATAGATAATCGTTTTGTTGAACCACGCGTAAGACCTTGGGTTGAATCTTTAGAGCAACATTTCTTACGCGAAAATATTACCGATAATGATATAAAAATTAGGGAAGCAAAAAGATTTATCGACCCGAAAGAAGGGAATGCTCATGACACAGTCACTTACGTCCTATCAATTAGCGAAGCTACAACATGGGACGATTTTAAACAAAACTTATTAGAATTTTTTAAAGAAATAACCCTTGCACAACCCTTAGCCACGTTAGAAGCAGTCTTCCAAGCTAAATGGAAGAAAGAGGAACACGAAGATTTAAACAATTTTATTACACGTACACATAAACTTGTAGGAGAAGCCCTCCGGGCCGCAGAAAATGCATGTGGCATAACTTTCACTTCGAAACAAAGAAATCTAATAGCAGCCACAACCATTTACCAAAACCTACCCGGAGCACCTAAAAAAAAGTTTCAGGAGTTTTTAAATGTTGACAAACCTGTAAGTGTAGCCATAAACAAAACACGGGAACATTACCCCGATTTAGCAAACCAGAACTACCGAAAGAGTAGAGAAACCCCCGTACATTATATTCAACAGCAGCAGCCACAACACCAACAACAACCCTATAAATCGAGGCCAATGCAGGGACCACCACCCCAGAAACAAGCCCCCCAAACCCAGAATACACGCCCTCCTCCACAGTGTTTTAACTGCGATAGTTTTGGGCACATGATAAGTCAGTGTAATTATCCCTCTTATTGCTCCCACTGTCACGAACATGGTCATCGCCGTGGCGATCGCCAAAAGTGTGCTGATAAAGCCCCTGCAGGGCATAGACCCCACTTTCAGAAACCAAACCAACCACGTTCCCAAAACGATTCCCAAAAGTCATCCAATCCCCAGAAACCAGTCCATTCCCAGCCTCAGTAGAACTACCAACCCAATAGATCACGACCACAGGGTCAACCACACTCTTACCCCATGTACAAACCTCAGTACAACCAGCAAGGTCAGCTAGTTCGGTACGTAGATGTACCCGTGGAGGAATCATTTTCCCCAGAGTACAGTTTTGAAGAACACCCTCCAGCGTATGGTAATCCCATAGAATATGACCCAGGTCCTCCCATAGAAGACCATTCGAGCCCTTTTTTAGACCCTACATTGGAGGCAGCAGTTCAACCTCCGCCCTCCTAAATTACAGTAATGAACCCAGATACGCACACAAACTCCCTATCATGATAATAGGTGCGGACCTCCTAGATTTAATAATAAATTGTAGCACCGATAACCAAGATTTAACTGCTCTCCTAGATACAGGAGCACACGCGACGTTAATTAAGAAACAATGTGTAGATGAATTACTAGAGAGTACAAATTACAAATATGAACTTAAGGCACCATCCTGCCAACTCAGAGGAGTTACGGGCACACCCATACCTACATACGGAGAAATTGAGTTATATTTAGAAGTTGGAAACGCGGTATACCTCGCGAAATGTTGTATAGTGGACACAGTCGCCACCTTTCAGACAGACATCCTACTAGGTATGGATTTTTTTAACGGAATCAATGGGAGATTACCCAGCCGGAAAGTTAGTAAAGTGTCGAAATAGGACACACCATCTCCGTGAGAATGACAGACAGCTTAATGCTAATAGAATTAGTTCAGTTCAGATTTCCGAAAGAAATAGGAAACCCCCTCCACTTGATAGCAGTCAAGTCAGCCGGTTGCATCCAGAGGGACAACCGCTCCAGAAATCAGACCCCAGGGTAATCAGTTCCAGTTGTTGAATCCAGTTGGATCAACACAGCCAGTTTCCAGTCAGCCAGTTTCCAGTCAGCCAGTTTCCAGTCAGCCAGCTTCAGTTCAGCCAATAAGGCAAATTTTAGTCGCCGAACCAGAATCAGATTCACAATTTTTCATATGCCCTACCGAGCATATAACAGTAGCACCTTATGAGAAGATTTGTTTCCTAGCAAAAGTAGTTAACAGTCAAGGAAAATTATTAGAGTCAGAGCGTACTCTGATTACAGAGAAAAGTAATTTCAAAAGAGATGTTCTTATTGCCCAAGTCCTTAGTCAGAGTCAGAATTCAGCTATCCCTGTTGTTTGTTTAAACAAAGGAAAAAGTCCTATAGAATTAACTTCAAATCAGAAAATAGGAACTGTTTCCACAGTAGAAGTAGATTCAGATTTCCCCATCAGTATGATAAATCGTGTTTCCAGTTCCTTAGAGTTAAATCCTTCAGTATTAAAAGAAGAATATAAGAAATGTCTGGAGCACTCCCTTCAGGAGTCACCAGCTTTACAGGATCCCAAACTAATGGAATCACTTCTCGATTTCCTGATAAGAAATAGAGATGTGATTGCCCTAAAAGGAGATCCTCTGGGCCGAACTAATTTGGTCCCTTTTGAAATCAAGTTGGAACCCAATTCCAAACCCATTTTCATTCCTCCCTATCGGGTTCCACATTCCCAATTAGTCACTATTGAGGAACACATCAAGGACATGTTGGAGCAGGATGTCATTCAGCCTTCAGCTAGTCCCTGGTCCGCTCCTATGATTCTCGTCTCCAAAAAGGACGGAACATCTCGCCCTTGTATAGATTTTAGACGCCTGAACAACATTACCATCCCAGACCGTTTCCCGATTCCAAACATGCAGGAAACAATTCTGAACGTAGGGAAAGCGAACTTCTTTTCATCCCTCGATTTAGCATCGGGTTATTGGCAAATGGAGGTCAGTCCCGAATCTCGGGCATTGACTGCTTTCTCCACTAACCGAGGCCATTACGAATTCCAGGTTTTACCTTTCGGAGTCCGAAATGGGCCTGCTAATTTCTCTAGGTTGATGAATATAGTCCTTTCCGACCTATTAGGTGTCGAAGCTCTCGTTTATCTTGACGATATTATCGTCTACAGTTCGGACATAAAAACACACTTTCAACGCCTTCAGAATGTGCTATCACACTTGAGAAAAGCACACCTTAAACTGAAGCTTGCAAAGTGCAATTTTTTACAAGAATCCCTGGTATACCTAGGATTCCTACTCTCGTCCACAGGAATTAAACCTGATCCAGCCAAACTCGAAGCCCTGGAAAGGTACCCTGTACCCAAAACCATCGACGACGCCCGTGCATTTATTGGTTTTGTCGGATTCTATCGGAACTTTATCCCCCAATTTTCAATATTGCTAAACCCATTACTAATTTGTTCCAGAAAAATTCGAAATTTAACTGGGAATCCGATCACCAACATGCCTTTGAAACTTTAATTAATAAACTAACCTGTCATCCCATTTTACAATATCCTGATTACACAAGACCCTTCATCATAGCCACAGATGCTTCCTCCTATGGACTAGGAGCCGTCCTGTTACAGGACGTAGACGGTGTGGAATTACCCATTGCTTATGCCAGTCAACTTCTCTCTGCACCTCAACGGAATTATTCCACTACGGACCGAGAGGCCCTAGCGGTATATTGGGCTTTGAAAAAATTCCGAAATATCGTCTATGGCTACGATGTAACCATCAAGACTGATCATAAGCCACTCACGTACCTCTTCAAGGACAAGCTACTTGAAGGACGATTGAGTAGATGGGCTCTGTTGATTCAGGACTTTGCAGCAAAATCGTATACAAACCGGGAAAACTGCAAGTTATTCCAGACGGATTGTCGAGACTCAAGCCCGACGCCCAAGTGAATAAAATAGGAATTCTTCCTGTGTTCGACTACGAGTGTCTGCAATACTCCCAACAACAGGACCAACACACCCAAACCTTCGGGCGCGCCTGGAACAAAAGGAACCATCGAAGGTAAAAGAACAGTACAACCTCAAAGATGGGCTCGTACATTTCAGGAACGAAGATGGAAACGACCTCGTGGAGATACCAAAGGATCTCGTCGATATAGCCATTGGACTTTGTCACGACTCACCTTTGTATGGACACATGGGGCCGGATCGCACCATCAAGAGTCTTTTGGAGCGATACCACTTTCCCGAGATGAACAAAAAGGTACAAGAATACATCGCCGAATGTCCGTCGTGTTTAAAGCATAAGGGCAACGTACCATCCACAGCTCCGATGCATAAATATCCAGTATGCCAAAGGCCCTGGCAAAGAACTGGAATGGATATACTGGGACCATTTCCCAAAACATCAAAGGGAAATCAGTACATCATCCAAAATCATACCACTCCTTCCATCCTAATCTCGGATAACGCCCTTAGTTTCACTTCCAAACTGTTCGAGTCACTCTGTAACATGTGTAAAATTAAAAATACACACATTGTGGCATACCATCCGCAGGCAAATGGCTTAGTGGAAAGGCACAATCGAAAGATCTTGGAAGCCCTGCGCCACGTTGTCGATGCATCCTCCCGTACATGGGATGATTCCCTTCCCATGGTACAAACAGCCATCAACAATGGCTACAATGTGTCCATCGGGGACACCCCTCATTTCGTCCTCTATCACTACGACAAGCGTCTACCTTTTGATTTGCCCGACCAAACCGACCCGGCAGTTCTAACATCTTCCGAAATGGCAGAAGCAAATCAGCAACTAGCTGAACGATCTTTCAAGATTTTTGACATAATCCGCTATGCCCTCGACCGAAACCAACAGATGGAGCAAGAGCAACATAGGCGTCATCCGCGTCAACGGACTATAATCGTCGGCATGCGATGTTATCTGAAGAGCGTGAAACCGCCAGGTGCTCATCGCAAATTATACCCAAAATGGGATGGCCCATATAGGATTATGAAAAACCTCGGAAAAAATCGTTATGAAATCCTCGACCTCCGGGATCATTCCAAACTAAAGATCATTCACGCTGACAATTTGAAGATAGCTTCCGAAAACACCTTCCCAAAAAACAGCTGCCAGGCGTTCGAGCCGCCTATCCTTCAAAAGGTCAAGATATTAACAAATCGGGCAGGGATAAAAAAACTGAAGTGGTCACCACGGGAACCGCTACTCATGACGAAGATTGGTACCTCGTAATACCACCATTACTCGAGGCAATCTCTGAACAAGAGGAGGCCCCAGAGCCAAGCGTCCCATCGGACCCAGACCCTGGAGAAACCCCTTCGAGAGGATCACTCAGTGGAACTCCACCATCTCCTCCAACTCCACCATCTCCTCTGTCACCACCCTCGCCGATTGATGATCGACGCACGGACCCTACATACCGCCCGCAAATGCATCACCCACGTGAACTAGAACCTTCACATAAGAAACGAACCCGCTCAGAATCCGAGCTCAACGGTCGACCTCCATTGCCACCAAAACGAGGCCGACCCCTTCGCCCACAAACACAAGTATCCACACAAGTATCCACACAACTACCCCCAGCTCCGTATAACTTAAGGCGTAGAAATGAATAAAATTGTCCCCCTTATAATTTTCCAAATTATTTACTCTTGTAGACCTAGCATTAAAATTTCTACCGGAGTTGTTATAGAAAAACTTGCAGAAGGTAAATTTTTGAAAGGGCACGCAGACCTTTATATAAATTTGCAACCCCCTGCTAGAATTAAAATCAATCTCCTGCAAATACAAACCCAATTAAAAACGTTTGAAAGTAAAGTCCAGAATTCTTTTCAAGGAAAAGATCAGATTAGTCGCGTTCTGTTAGAAAATACCCTCGAAAATATTCAAACTACAGCACGCGCCCTGTCAGAAATATTAGCCTTACCATGGATACAAACTGAAACTAAAAATTCAGAAAACTTTAACCAAAGAAGTAAAAGGGGACTGATAGATATAGGAGGGAAACTGTTCAAAGGTTTATTCGGATTAGCAACCGAAGAAGATATTAAAAGAATTGAACTTAAATTGAATCTCTTCGCGTGAAATCGACAATATAATGGACACATGTTAGAACAAACTATTAGGTCATTACACGAAAACAATCGCTTCCTCCACTCCCTTTCGGACAGATTCACATACCTTGAATCCATGTTAGCTCAATACAAAGAACACAAAAGATATATAGAATTAATAGAGATAATGAACCTACAAGTAACCCTAATCGATAAATACTTACAACGAATAACTACGATTCATTCCAAGGTTTTGCGTGCAACCCAGCTAGCCCATGGAAAAATCACTCTTTCCACCCTAATACCATGGGAAATACTTCAGTCCTTGATTCACACCGCCCAGTCACAATTAAAATTATCACCCATATTCCCACTCAACCACACTAATTACCCTCAATTTCTAGAATACACCTGGACTGTACATGGACCACGCCCCTACACATACCTCATAATTATACCATTTTTCGATGTCCTCACTTATGACGTATATAAATTTCACCCTTTCCCAACACCCTACCAAAATAACTCTAATGTCTATCGATTGTATTTACCCACCGTACCACCTTACCTTTTCCTCACCAAAGATCTATCACAGTGGTTCTTAACCTTTTTACTACCATGCCCCCTCTAGGAATTGGTCCTTCCCTCCACGCCCCCCTTCAATCAAAATAACATTCTCAATAACTTCTCAATATTAGCCCATGCTCTCGTTAAGAGAATAACAAATACAATTAGAGAAATTCCTGTTTCTAGGGGGGCGCGCCCCCCCGGTTAAGAACCACTGATCTATCAGCTTATTCTATGATGTCAGATAGCGACGTCCGGCATTGCCGATTCCCGCAACCAAATAAACAACTCGTCTGCCCTCCACTCAAACCAGTTATTCTTCCAACTACTAGGTCTTGCTTTATCGATTTAATTCGTGACCGGCATGCCCCCGTATGTTCATTTAAAAAATTTCATTCCCCTAAAACCATCCAACTACGAATTGGACCAGACATCTGGGTTTCCTTCGCGAACAGGACTGCCGCTACTCTCGAGTGTCCATCGAATTATTCCCTCATTACAATCCCTATGGTTATTCGGCTACCAATTGGTTGCTCCTTGCGTTCAAAAGCCCTCCAAATATACAACCCGTATAAGGTTACCCTTAATAACTCATACCCATTCCCGTCGCAAATTAAATTTAAACCCGTCATAGAGATCTTAAATCTCTCCATAAAACCTGTAACCATCCTACCCGAACTACATGCCCCTGAATGGAATGATCAATTGAGCCGGTTTAAAATTTCGGATGATAACCAAAATAAACTCTTACAAATACTACAACCGGTAACCATTTTCTCAACATCTGCCGTTAGTATCATTATTATATGTGCTATTATCCTCGGTATATTTGTGGTGAAAAGATCATTCTGGGAACAAAGAAAACCAAGTGACACGGAACAGAAAACTATTTATGCACGACCAAGAGTGCGTACCCAGACCACGTGAACTAGACTTAACCACCCGACTTACGTTGTATATATAACTCTGTATTATAAAACCCATAGTTATCATCTAGTTAGCATTAGTTAGGATGTTACATTATTATATTAATATCATTCTAGAGGGAAGAGCCCTGTAAAAATGAACCATAAATAATTCCCATATTCCTATACTATCTTATTCTTCATGTAATTCTTGTATTCATTTATATAGTTCTTGTATCCATTTTAAGAAAAAGTATCCATTTTCAAAATTCATGTTATATGGTTCATGTATTTATATAATCCTGTATATTCTTATATATTTAACTTTATATAATGCCTATACTCATATGTATGTACGTGTGTGTATTCATTTTTACATAAGGACCAAAATCGCCCAACGCGAGTTTGGATAAAATTTTTGATTTGCTTTCTACTTTGCCAAATAATTGGTGACCTGTTGTTTTTTTAAAATCTCATAATCATTTTTTTAGATTTCGCTTAATGAGGAATCGTGCGTAAGCTTTGCAATGTTCATATTTTGTATACATTCCTTTCGTTATAAAAGATGAGATCATGTCTTGCCTAAGCATTAAAATTGTACATCTTAAACCTTAAAATTTTACTCATATGCATATTTTAGTGTAACGATGCATAGTCCGATTTCCACTTTTAGTTAACTTGGCAGATCATGATAACATCAGATCTGAAAAGTCGCGGTTTAAGATAAAAATATGGTTTCGTCTTCAAATATTTTGTTTACTCGTTCAAGCCTTACCACAGCTAAAAATTTACTTTATTTTCGAATATTGTGCAAAAATAATACAGCCACTTTAGCATTTAATAATAATGATGTTAGCAGTTTTTGGGTATATAAACCCACTAAAAATATTCCATTGGCATTCAGAAGCTAATTCAGAGGCTGAGCACTACCTGTACATTTTAGCAGTAAATTTACAGTTGAAGATAGTTTTTATCTTATCCTTCGAGCCTTGCTCTCTTCAGAAGAACTTAGTCATTAAACTTTCCGGATACACTCTAAGAAGAATCCGGAACCTTCAGCATTTTTAGTAAGTCTATCAGAGTCCTCCGAGCCACTATAGAAGAACTCGGAGAGTAATATAAAAGAAAACTACTGCAAGTCACACATCCGTTGCTGCCACCTAACTAGAACCCCCTTCAACTTCGAACCACCCCGGGCCATAGACGGAGGGGTTAACATATATATATATATATACGCTACAAATAATGTGGAATTCTTTCAAATAAAAAGTCCAGTAAAAGAATGAAATATCTATTTGGGTATATTTTTTGTAGGACTTAAAACCTACTTAAACTAGGTTCTATTTCTCATTTAATAGGACTATGTAAGCATATATATATATATATATATGTTTAAACACAGACCGTGCATGGAACAAGGAACTCTTCTGGGAAAATTAAATCCACTATAGTCCGAATAAGTAATGGTAACTGACAAATACCATAGTTTTTCTTTTTCATGATTTTAGCCCGACGTGGGCAACGGGTCTCTCGCAAAGAGATCCCATAAATATAGCTTCCCTCACCAGCTATCTGCAAAGCAGACAGGATCCAGCTTTGGGACATGGATCTAGGGTTTAAAGCAAGCCTAGATCCCTACATTCAGAACCTCTATATAAGTAAAAGACTCGTTGCATTCACGTCGGGTTGAATAAATCAAAGAAAAAGGGGGTAACTATTGTATTTTTAGCCAAAAAAACCAAAACTTAAACCTCAACCGGGACATTGAGCGTCCACTTTTCAAGGCATGTAACACGTCCGTTTAATATACACAAATTCAGAATGGTTCCCTGAGACAATTATATGTTAAACACAGACCGTGCATGGAACAAGGAACTCTTCTGGGAAAATTAAATCCACTATAGTCCGAATAAGTAATGGTAACTGACAAATACCATAGTTTTTCTTTTTCATGATTTTAGCCCGACGTGGGCAACGGGTCTCTCGCAAAGAGATCCCATAAATATAGCTTCCCTCACCAGCTATCTGCAAAGCAGACAGGATCCAGCTTTGCAGATAGCTGGTGAGGGAAGCTATATTTATGGGATCTCTTTGCGAGAGACCCGTTGCCCACGTCGGGCTAAAATCATGAAAAAGAAAAACTATGGTATTTGTCAGTTACCATTACTTATTCGGACTATAGTGGATTTAATTTTCCCAGAAGAGTTCCTTGTTCCATGCACGGTCTGTGTTTAACATATAATTGTCTCAGGGAACCATTCTGAATTTGTGTATATTAAACGGACGTGTTACGTGCCTTAAAAAGTGGACGCTCAATGTCCCGGTTGAGGTTTAAGTTTTGGTTTTTTTGGCTAAAAATACAATAGTTACCCCCTTTTTCTTTGATTTATTCAACCCGACGTGAATGCAACGAGTCTTTTACTTATATAGAGGTTCTGAATGTAGGGATCTAGGCTTGCTTTAAACCCTAGATCCATGTCCCAAAGCTGGATCCTGTCTGCTTTGCAGATAGCTGGTGAGGGAAGCTATATTTATGGGATCTCTTTGCGAGAGACCCGTTGCCCACGTCGGGCTAAAATCATGAAAAAGAAAAACTATGGTATTTGTCAGTTACCATTACTTATTCGGACTATAGTGGATTTAATTTTCCCAGAAGAGTTCCTTGTTCCATGCACGGTCTGTGTTTAACATATAATTGTCTCAGGGAACCATTCTGAATTTGTGTATATATATATATATAAATTTTGATTGTATTTACCGCAACAATATAAGATCACCCAAACCCTCAGGGAAAACATTATAAAACTGTTTAAAAAGGCTAATTAATTTCGGCCGGTCACAACCAAGCCCTTTTCAAAGCCATAAACTAGTTAAAATGTCTAAAAAAGTTATAAAACTTACGTCCCGCGGAATTGCTTATGTTAAAACTTAACTTCAGCTCTTCCGCGGGACGGAAGTTTTATAACTTTTTTATACATTTTAACTAGTTTATGGCTTTGAAAAGGGCTTGGTTGTGACCGGCCGAAATTAATTAGCCTTTTTAATTAAACACTGTTTTATAATTTTTTGCCCTGCGGGTTTGGGTGATGAGGTTTTATATATATATTTTTTTTTGTTCCCTATGACAAAAAAGTAGTGTATGCCAAATTTGGTGAATTTTAAATAAAATTTACTAGGTGCTACCAGGCGTCAAAGTTTCCCTTTTTTCAATTTGTTTTTACAACTTATGATTTTATGTTTAATTGTTTATACTTCAGAATTTTTAATTAATGGTTTATATACTAACTTGCTTTTAATTGTTGTTTGGAACTCGTAATTTTGATACCAATTAATCGATTATGGAAGCTAGGCCTAACTCACCATCACCTAGTTGCTCAGTTGGGAGAAGTTCTACAAGAAAAGAAACTGAAGTATGGCTAATTGGGCAGCCCTCTGCAGTACTAAAACATCCGTATTACCATCAGAGAAGGAAATGATGGCCCTCTTCATGCACTACAGAAATATTAAAAAGCGAGGCATTAGAGAATCATGCTACTCTACTGCAGATGATGTGTTAGCAGTTTGGAAAAAAACAGGAATACCAGCAAAACAAAGAATACATGTAGTAGATAAAATTCAAGGAATACTGAAGGAATGGCAGCTGCTTAAGAAAAACAAAGCAAACAAATTGAAAAGATCACAAAATTTAAATAATAAAGAAGAAAAATGGAAAGATAAACTGGAAAACTTATTTGACATTGCTCATGAGAATGCTATGCAGCTTATAAAAATAGAAGATGATAAGAAATTCTTGAAAATGCAACGTGAGAAAGGACGTCATGGAAAAATGGGTACCATTGATAAGGCTGTTGCTAAAAAAGAGCAAAGAGCAGCAGAAAAGCAACATTATGAAAAGAAGAAAGCAGAAGAAGAGATCAAAAGAAAGAAGAATGAAGAGGCTGTCATACTCACTCACCAGTACATCATCAGAATCAGAATCAGAGGAGAGTAAAAGTGATGAATCTGGTTTCTGTGCTGCACAACCTTCAACATGGAAAGTAAGGTAGGCAAACGTAGAAAATTGTTTGATGATAAATTATTAGGAAGTCTTGATGTTGCAAAATTGAGTGACAGAAATGCGTCTCTAGTTTTAATGCCAACAATCAGACATCGCTTGAATGGGGCATCTGCGAACAAATAAAATGCATGTGTTTCGATACAACGGCAGCCAATACTGGTCCTAGAAATGGTGCAGCTATTCTTCTAGAACAAAAATTCGACAACGATTTATTGTGGCTGGCATGTCGACACCACATATTTGAAATTATGCTGGAAGCTGTTGTTTCAAAGTCTTTATCACCATCTTTTGGCCCAGATATAGTCCTTTTTAAGAAGTTCAGAGAAAAATGGTCAAGCATTAATAAGGAGGACTACGAAACAGTATTATCAGATCCAGATATCTATGAAAATATTCATGACATCAAAGATGACATAATTATATTTGCAGCAAATCAACTAGACACATTCCAACCAAGAGACGATTACCTAGGACTATTGCAGTTAACAATTATTTTTTGGGGAGGTGAACCAAAAGGTGGAATCAAATTTAAACATCCAGCGGGACTTCATCGGGCTAGGTGGATGGCCAAAATTACATATTCATTAAAATTTTTTGTTCAAATCTCAGTTCAAAATTTCAGTAAAAGACAAAAAAGGACTAAAAGACATCTGTCTATTTGCTACTCGGTTATATGTAAAGGCATGGTTTACAGCTCCTGTGCCATCTTGCGCTCCTCGTCTTGATCTGGAATTATTACAGAATCTTGTAGTCTACAAACAAATAAATGACACAATTGCATTTGTTGCTATTAAAAAACTGTTAGGTCACCTCTGGTACCTATCAGAAGAACTTGTAGCGTTGGCCTTTTATGATGATGAAGTGCCTACTGAAACAAAAAAAATGGTAAATGCCTTGCAAAATACAACAGAAACTCTTCCTGCAAAACGGGCTTTTCTAGATCCTGCACTTATTCTAACGAAGAAATTAGAAGATTTTGTCACATCAAATACTCAAAGATTCTTTACAATAACAGAATTTAGTTCAAAATTTTTATTCAAAAATGCTAAAGAATGGCATAATGATGAAGAGTTTAACTCCGCTAAGAAATCTATCAAACAGTGGAAAGTCGTGAATGATATAGCGGAAAGAGGAATAAAATTAATGGATGAATATAATAAAATACTAACACATGACGAAGATCAAAAACAATTCTTGCTACAAGTAGTGAAAAACTACAGGGCTGTTTACCCTGATAGAAAAAAAAGAAACATTGATGAAGTAAGGACAGCTAATGTCTCAAATATCATGCTGTTTAATTATGCATGCTTGTGGTTATGGTAGGACCTACGGGGGAGCTTTCCACATTAAAAAAAAGCAATGCGCCTTGTACTGTACCTCCTGGGTGGTGTGGAAAAATTTAACAATTTGAGTCGTTCTGTCAATTTTTAATTGCTGGTAGCAACCCTTAAAAATTAAAAATTTGCTAAAATATTTTAGGATAGTTATATTTATGCTGAAATGAACCATTTAAAGGGTTGAACACATTAAAATCTAAAAAAATTTTTTTTACCCCCATATTTGAATCACCCTAAATTTATATATATATATATATATATGAGAGAGAGAGAAATAAACATTCAGATGTAAAAGAAAGTAGAGATAATTTTATCAGTTGGGCTTAATCATTAGCCTCGATAAATTAGACGTACTATTGATGGAAGCTTACCAAAAAGTATACGTGAAAGAATGCAACATAATTGTGTATAGTCCCTTCATTTTATTTTTACGTATAGTTCATTATCTGCTATTTTGAACATCCAAATTTATCATAATATCTCACACTGTAATTCATCTTGATGATGTAGTGACCCGTGGTTCAGACAAGGATATTCATTAACAACCCGATGATATTTCGATTTAATAATCATTATTGTTTAAGTTAGGCTTTACGTTAGGTCAGTTTCTCTTTGGCTAACAAGTTAGTCTTATATACTTTAATGAGATTATTCTCACATTCTAAAATGAAATAGAATTTAAAGACCAAAATAAAAGTTACTCATATTAATATACTTTACACTATATTGTATAACAATCTTAAACCGGGTGCAATCACATGTTACATAAATTACATTTTCGAAAGTTACCATTATATTATACCGTATATAAAATATGTTT
Source organism: Bathynomus jamesi (assembly GCA_023014485.1). Lineage (NCBI taxonomy): Eukaryota > Metazoa > Arthropoda > Malacostraca > Isopoda > Cirolanidae > Bathynomus > Bathynomus jamesi. The sequence continues at coordinate 377,125 of JAJOZX010002740.1, forward strand.
CATTTATCTGTATTTCTAGTACTTTACGACTGTATTATTTTTCATTTCTAGTAATAGAAATTAATTAATTATTTAATTAATTAGTTAATTAATTAATTATTATTTGTATCTCAACATGCATTGTTTACCGCTTTTTTTTTATTTCTAAGCTTATCTCAATTTGCATTTGTAATGACAAAATTAATTAAATGCAAATTTATTTTATTTTCAATTATTTCTTTTTATTTTATATTTTCTTTCGTAAAAACATATTCAGATTAGATTGTCTGAGAGTTTTTTCTTTTCTTGAAAGCCACCCTCTATGGGGCAGTTTAAAAAAATAAAAAAAATAAAAAGTTTCAACTTGGAATATAGGTAAGAATGATGAAGACATTAACTTTTCACCTTTAATAAAGTATTTTTTTTAATAAAAATGTTATAAATACGTATGTTCAAACATACAGTGTGCATAAGTAACATAAAATATAACATGACGGGCAATGTATGTTTAAACATACATTTGCATATTTTTTGTGCACATTTTTTTTTATTATGGTATTCCATAAAACAATTCCTGCTGGGTACAAAGCGCAAGTTTAGATTACATTTAGTGCATTTTACTGTACTTTTGTTACAATTGGCATTTTTTGTCATATACCAACTTGCGTCTATCTGCTTTTGACTCATATACTGGCCAATGATCAAACTTGTCTAATTGACAGCTTGAAGTGTGCTGATTGCGAGGTCTTGAGATCTTACGAGCCTGAGGTGAACTCACACTACTAATTCTTCTCTTACGAGGCTTATTTGCCCAACACAAGGACTGTGCCAGATCTGTTTTGAAATCATACAAACTAAGTACATCTTTTTCTCCTACACCACAGTCTTCTGCTTCACATTTATAAGTAAGCCATTACACTGTGCAACACAAATCCATTAAATGAAAATAAAAAGGTAAATAATATTTTTTTGATCTGATTAATGTTCTGTATAATGCCAAAAGGGAGTCAACTTTATCCACCCCACCCATGGACCTATTGTAAGTTTTGACTATTTTAGGGCAGAGAACCTCTTCGTTGCACTTTTTTTCCTATCATACCGCGTAATGGGTGTTTCGGGATGTTTCCCAACAAATGAGTTAAGCAAATTGATGGACCTATCGTCTTGCCACTTCACCATATTTAGCTGAACCTCATTAACTGAACAGTTTCTTCCTACCGAAGTGCCTCGCCCAGAATCTTTCATTTCTTTGTCTTGGCACCCTATTAGGACGTACTGTTCCTACGCAATATATTTCTCTTTTGTAAAACTCAGTTACAAGGTCCATACTACAAAACCAGTTATTGAAATATAGCTGATATCCTTTATTTGATGGTATAAGCTCGGCTGACCGAAGCGCAACATTGCCACTCTGGCCAATATCTGGGAGATGTTGAGGCTATGTAACTGGTCCTGCATAGACTTCAAAATCATAAACACTGCCTGAAGCTCCTGACTAACAAAATAACTTGTGTCCCCACTTTTTTGGTTTCTGTGGATTATACTGCTTCAAGCTGCTTGTACCTTTAGAAGGTATTACTTGTTCGTCAACACATAAAAACTGCTGCAGAGGGGTCTTTTTCAAATTTGTCCTAATTCTATCAACAAGACCTCGGATTTTAAAGAGTATCTGGAGAAGGGAGTGGGAGCTGACTGTTGTCGCAGAAATGAAAGTATCTTTTAATCTCATTGAATCTTTTTACTGGCATTACCTCATAGACCTGGGATATTCCGCTCTTGATACTCCAGTATCTTCTGGTTCCTGGTATGGCCATGACAGCCATATAAAAGCAAATACCTATAAATTGTTCCAATCTACCAGTTTGAGTTCGTAATGAATAGTTTTACACCAAGTTTAATTCAAAAACACTTGAATAAAAAACTTTTAGAAACATATAAGTAATAATTCTTAAAAAAACACGTCACTAACTTTTACATATGTGCGTCCACCTACGCCTAAGCTCCACTGAAACTAAAATGGTTATCAAAACAATAGGTAGCTCTTGCGCGAAATCTGCCGGGCGACAGAGCAAACAGTTGCTTGTATAGTCAAACATTCAATGCGCGGTTTGGTCCAAAACAATTGTATATGAGCCATAGAGTCATTTATATTTGATCTATGTTTAAACACACAAGGCCCCATAGAGGGTTATTAAATATCATAAAAAGAGATATAATAATAGGTGATGTAACGTTCCTTGGTTCGGATCCCGCGGAAACTAAAGTTTCTTTGCATCATTTAACCTTGTAGGTGTTACGAAAGAGGATAAACAGCCATCGTTCAAAATAACATCTATCTCTTCGTCTATAAAAATCTTGCCTATAAAAATCCTGCCTTAAAGCAGGGGGCCTTATCTTGCAGAAGTGTGACCTGATCGACATCCATAACATTGTTTGGGTTTCTTAGAAAAGGAATGACATGTTGGGATAGAATAATATCACGAAAATACTGTCCATCCCAACTCTGACCATTTGGCTTCAGCACCCACATGAGCTTCTTTGCAGTGAACAAAATAAACATACCAACACAGTCTGGACTTTTTAATAATTCGCGATAATGTTCATTGTCATCGATTTCATCTGGTGTTGTGGCCCACACTCAATCATTTTGGTAGTTACGCCGACGTGTTACGTAAACAAAAAATTCATCGGAGACAGCTAAATGCATGAAATCATCCACATCCCAATCTTCAAGATAATGGGCAAACCACATTCTGTCATCGATGTTAAGTTGAGTTTTTCTTGGCTTTGGAATTCATGCCAATGCTTTAAACCTTGCCTATGACGGTACAGTCGAAAGATCTCACCAATAACGATCTTTCCTCTCAACACTTCGATCTCTCTAGAAAGTTTAGCACAGCTGTTTTTCCGCTTACGCGTACCGCTTTCAATGATGTCCTTTGTTTCCTGAGAGAGTGGCAAATTTGGGCGCCTAGATTTGGTTGTATCCATTTCACATTCATCCAAAGTTTTATTCCAATTTCTTTTGACGAAGTCCTCACGAGCTTCCCGAAATGTTATTGCTCGTATGCGATCTATCACACGTTGCCTCTCCGAATCACCAATTAATTGAGAAGCCATTATATTATCAATTTATCAGCTAGAGTAATTTTAATACTTGCAATAAATAAAGAATTTTATATATTTTTATAATCACTAAAAACTATTTCGATATAAGTAAACATGTAAGCTGCAAATGGGGGGGGCTAAGGTTTTTTGGAACCCCTTACAGGCTTCTCAACACAAATATATATGATAGAAAACCAACTACTACCCAACTCGGTACTCATTTTTTCAGCAATAGTCCACTTAGTTTTAAGCTGGCTAGTGTTAAGAGTCGTATTTTTGGAGCCTATCACCTTTGTTCAAGTTGGTCTTTATTTGACTTAGAAATTCAGTATAAGAGATTTTTTTAACTATAATTTTTATTGTACTTTGACTATTGAGACTTTAATTTCTAAATTTTTAAATAACCTATATTCGCCCAAAATAATTCAGTCCACGGTTCCGAAACAGAAGGTTTATCTTAAGCTTCCGTTTTTAGACCAACTAACTTTTCAACTTAATAAAGATGTCCACTCTATTTTGGACAGACACTTCCCTCAATGCGACTTTATAATTATTAATTCTAATTCTAATTCTCCGCAATATTTATATACATGTGCGACCTGCCAAAGTCGTTATGTGGGGCAGACTGCACTACAGTTAAAACTTAGGATTTCGAAGCATTTGGGTTTTTCTTATCGAACTTCTCGCCCTCTTTCCACTCCTGAATCCTCTGCTATTCGGCATCATTCAGAGACCCATGACCATCTATGCCCCAAGGACTCCTTTGCGATTTTGTCGTTTGCTTCTAATTCGCTTGATCTTAAAATTTTAGAACCCCTTTTTATCAAGAAATTAAATCCAGAATTAAACGACAGCCTTTCCTCGATAAAATTACATACTTCCTAACCAACCAACACCTTTATAACGCAACTTACGCACTAACTTAAGTTTTTTCTTCTTTCCTTTCTCTCCACTTGTCATTTGTAACTTTTACCATCCAGGTCAGTCCTTTTTTTTTTTTTTTTTAAACTTTTCAAATTTTTTAATTTTGAAATTTTGGTTTGTGCTGTTTTATTTTTACTTTCTTTTATTTTGTCTTATAAACTAGATAGTTTTTTTATCAAGTTCTTTTTTTTTAATTTTTTGTATTAGATTTTATTATTGTACAGTATATTTATGACATTTGTATTTACTTTAGTTATATGATTGTTTTTAGATGTTTTTATTTAGTCACTGAAGATGGCCCTGAGTGGACCGAAACGTTTGGCCAATAAATGTTGAGAGTCGTATCTCTTGTTTTCATATTCCTATTGAGGATATATATATATATATATATATATATATATATATATATATATAAATGTTTACGTACATATATATAATATATATATATAATGTGTGTATATATATATATATATAATATATATATATATATATATATATATATATATATATATATATATATATATATATATATATATATATACACACATTTTATATATATATATATATATTATATATATATATATATATATATATATATATATATATATATATATATATATATATATATACACACATTTTATATATATATATATATTATATATATATATATATATATATATATATATATATATATATATATATATATATATATATATATATGTGTGTGTGTGTGTGTAAAATGAACAATGAATAATTCCTATATAATCCTTATATGGATCCTTATATTCATTGTCTTCATACAGTACTTATGTTTGTATGGTTTTTATGTTTGAATGTTCATTTTTACATGAGGAACTAAAATCGCCTGAGCAAGTTTGGATAGAATTTCGATTTTTTGCTTTCCATTTTTTTTTCAGTGTCACAATCATGCGACCAACCATTTCTATGGTTGAGCAGTATTCATGCTTGTGCCATTAGAAGTTAGCTGTGAGAAGCGAATGTCCCTTAACTGTGTCTCTCTAATTCGTCTTATTTAATTTCTCTCAATAATGACTTATACGGTACGTACAAAGTAAATAACTATGACGTCATAAAAGTAACTTAATTTCCTTCACGGTTTCCATACCTTGAACGCTGAATCACGTGTTTAGTATGTGGACATCTTTCGTATTCAGTGTATGGTAAATTCTTTAATAATAATAAAAACTTCATTCTCTATAAGTCATTATTTATATGTTGTGTCCAGTCTGGTGTTATGTAGTATAAATATTATTATTCGACCATATTCATCCATACGTCCATATCTTATCTTGACCGTTATCCTTTATTAATTTTATTACTTATTCATTCTCCTACCTATTGTCTACTGATGCCCTATCAACCTCTCAGTCCATGTTTGCTCGTGTCTATATTACGCACACAACCTATTGTGTTACGTACCGATATGTGTACATTACTTTTTGCATTCGTACATGTCCACTGATGATCATGCTTACGTACATAGTTACATAAATTACATAAATACGTCCACATGTATTTTTTTTTCTTTTTCTTTTAAGTGCGTTCACCTCTCGCAATAAACTCGAAAACGCTTATGCAAGTGTATGCAATTCGATGATCACAGCACAAATTGACATCTGAAAACGTAAAATCTCTCGCTCTGATTCGAATTTATAAAACATTATTATGTGTGTTATGTTATATATATATATATATATATATATATATATATATATATATATATATATATATATATATATATACCGTATGTACTCATGTACTTTGTGTTATATTCCTAACATCTTAATTGTCTATAAATATGAAACACTGTAAAAACAAAACAAAGCTATAGTTAACCCTTTAATTGTAATTAACTGTAATACTTTAATATAATGTAATTAATGTACTTTAATTAACGATAATAATTTAATATAATGTAATTAATGTACTTTAATAAAACTATAATTAACGATAATAAGCGAATGTGAATTAATTGGAAATCGTAATTGTAATAAACCAAAATTACGACGTACTCATTGATGTACTTGGGATTGTACTCCATGTACGATCCGACATTATGTCACCATTTAGGAATATATACTCGGCGATACTGTTATTTTTTTATTATTATTTTTCCGTTGGAATAAATTTTGATGTGCTTTCTACTTTGCAAAATAATTGGTGACTTGCTCTTTTTAAAATTTCTTAATCATTTTTAGATTTAGCTTAATAATGAATCCTGAAAAACGTTTTGCAATGTTCATAAATTGTATACATTCTCTCTTCGTTATAAAAGATGAAGTCATGTCTTGCCTAAGCATTTAATTGTAAATTTTAAACCTTTAATTTTTACTCATATGCATATTTTAGTGTAAAGATGCATAGTTCAATTTCCACTTTTAGTTAACTTGACAGATCATGATAACATCAGATCTGAAAATACGCGGTTTAAGATAAAAATATGGCTTCATCTTCAAACATCTTGTTTATTCATTTAAACATTACCACAGCTAAAAGATTTACTTTATTTTCAAATATTGTGTAAAAATAATGCAGCCTCTTCAACATTTAATAATGATGATGTTAGTAGAATCGGGGTATATAAACCCCGATAATTTCTTCCATGTTGATTCTGATTCAAACTACGAGGCTGAGCATTACCTGTAACATTTTAGCACTAAATTACAGTAAGAAAAAGTCTTTATCTTCTGCTTCGAGCCGTGCCCTCTTCAGAGAACTTAGTCATTAAAATCTCCCGATACGTTACAAGAAGAATCGAAGGGAACCCTCAGAGAATTTAATAAGCCTCTCAGAATCCTCTGAGCCATTAAAGAAGAACTCGGAGAGTAGTATTGAAGAGACTTCTGCATGTAACAGATCCGTTGCTGCCTCCTAACCAGAACCCCCGTCGACTTCGAACCAACCCAGGCCATAGACGGAGGGGTTAACAAGTGGCGACCCTATAGCCAGGATTTTAACAAGTGGCCACTTTTTGACAAGGATAAAAATTACCCTGCCCCAGGATAACAACTGGCGACCTCTGCATCCAGGATTCTTCCAGTCTTCCAAACCCTGGAACTAGAACCAACATCCAGTTGACTGGCGTGTCACGATTTCCAGTTTGTCACATCCACCTTTGAACCGGTGTGTCACGACTCCAAGTTCTCCACGCCTAGTTTTCATCCAAGAACAAGTAGCCAGGAAGACACGTCTTCAGGGCACGTCTCTAAGGATTTCGCCGGAGAAATTTTGTTAAGTACAGAGTTTTTTTTTTTAAGTAATTTGTAAACAGTTGAGAAGACAGCATTATTAACAGTTAACTAGTATTAAGTCAGAATTAACAAGAAACACAGTGAACATTTCAGACACTAGTGATGCATTTTTTTTTATTGAAACAGTTATTTTCACAGAAGTTTATTGTCACAGAGTTAAATGTCACAGAGTTATTTTCAGAGAGTTAAATGTCACAGAGTTATTTTCAGAGTTATTTTCACTATTATAGTTAGTATAGAATAATTTTATTTTATGTATCAAACATAATATTACTGTACCTTCGCGTACCTTCGAGTGAAATGTGTTTACATTTCGTATTTTTACTTACAATTTTTTTCACATTATTGAATTGAATTGACTTGCAAATTAAGAAAGAGAAAATTTATAGAGAGTTTATAGTTTATAAAGTTATAGAGATACTTGAAGCAGTTTCAAGTTCCAGTTTCAGTTTTCAGTTTCAATTGGTTGCATCCAAGAGGGACAACCAAACCCAGAGAAGAGTAGACTCCACTGATAGCAGTTCAGTGCAGTCCATTTCAGTTAGTTCAAGTCAGTATGTTGCATCCAAGAGAGACAACCGCCCCAGAGATTTGTAGAAATACTTGATAGCAGTTCAAGTCAGTTCAATTCAGTTCAAGTCAGTTTAAGTCAGTCAGTGCAAGTCAGTTGCAAGTCAGTTTCAGTTTCAGTTGGTTGTATCCAAGAAGGACAACCAAACCCCAGAGATTAATAGTCTCCACTTGATAGCAGTTCAAGTGCAAGTCAGTTTCAGTTTCGAGATACTTGATAGAGTTCAAGTCAGACAGTTTCAGTTTCAAGATACTTGATAGCAGTTCAAGTGCAAATCAGTTTCAATTTCAAGTCAGTTTCAATTTCAAGTCTCAGTCAGATTCAAGTCAGTTTCAGTCAGTTTCAAAGTCAGTTTGTTTTATTTGAAGTCAGTTTTGAAGTTAGTTTCAAGTCTCAGTTTTGAAGTCCCAAGTCAGTTTTGAAGTCCCAAGCCAGTTTTCAAGTCCCAAGTCATTTCAATGCAGTCAATTGAATTCAACTTTTTTTTAGTTGTTTAAGAGAATTTACTTAAGAGAATTTATTTAAGAGAATTTACTTTAAGAGAATTTACTTTAAGTTAATTTACTTTAAGAGAATTTACTTTAAAAGAATGTAATTTAAGAAAATGTAATTTAAGAAAATTTAATTCAACCTTTTTTTTTTGTTGCAAAAGAGAATTAAATTCAACCTGAATTAACCGGTTTGTCTTTATTTTAACCTTTTTTTTGTAAGAAGGAAATTGACCGATTTGTCTTTTTTTCATGCCATTGTTGCATATATAAATATATAGTTAAAATTGTATATTTTATTATTTGCAACCAAAACTGTTTTTACAATTGTTTATAACAATTTTTATAATTATTATGATTATATGATGAGAGTAATGGTGTAATAATTAATCAGTCATGTCCAATGACGTCCTTTTTAAATTACTATAGGGAGGAACATGCCGTCCCTCCGTTTGTTTTACCTCTTTAATTTTTGTTCTAAGCAGTAAGACAATGAATCTCTTTTTAAAGAGCAAAGTGCTCACGAAAAGACGTATTGTCAATTTCAGATATATCTCCCCGCTTAGTCACTCAATTCCCCCGAATGTAGTAATCCAAACTTTGTTTTTTATTTTTATTTTAACACCCCAACCCCAGTTGAACCCAGTGTCAACGAGAGAAATGGTTCAACCATGGTTAATTCTTCTTTGGCTCCAGTCAAACCACAGTTTAACCACCTGTTCCCTTTCACCCAGTTGGTCCAGAAACCAACCAGGAGCCTCTTTGGTACTGCGGTACATTCCTCAGTATCAAACGTGATAATTCCAAAGTTTTTTTTTTTTTTAAGTATATGGACCCTATACCCTCACGTTAGTTCATTATAGTTTATAATTAATTTCTATTTTTAATTTGTATTCTTAATTTTCTTAATTCAATTATCGTACTGATACTTCGGTTTAATGTTAATGGTTATATAGTTCATATATGGCTAGGAATGTTACTAGTCGAATTTAATTCCATGTTAAAATTTAATTTTTAATACCGCTAGATTTACTTTCATTACTTGTAAGATCCTCTAAGTGCATTTTTTTTATTACCTTAATATATGTGTAACTGATTTAATTACGTAAAAACTATAATCCTAATTGAATTTTATTACTTGTGACACATATTCGAATTCATTTTCCTTCCGTACCTCAAGTCACTTTTGCATTAAAACTCATATGCATACATCATCATTATAATACATCATAATTATTGCTTACTATATATATCTTGCTCATGCATTTATTCAGTTAATTTAACAACCCTCTAAGCTAATCTGTCCCTCAAAATTATAAAATACACACTTGACCACGGGTCTATACATCATCCATTACGTAATTCGATTTTCACCTACACTAGTCAATAAAATTAATTTATTACCTGTACAATCATGATAACTAAATATTTTTAAAATCTAATAATATCATTGTTTGTCTAAATTACCGTATTAATCATTTTATTCTGTTTGCATAAAATTAAAGTATTAATTTTTTAATTTTATATATTTTATAACAACTCTCTAAGCAAGTGACATGTTAAAAATTTGATCACTCTGCAATGTACTCAACCACCCGCACTCACTTGTTCTGTATAAAATTCGTAATGTAAAGAAAAATTCGTCATCATCTAATCTGAATTCATTAGGATGTTATTTTTTCAATTGTATTGTATTATATTATTGTATTAATATCATTTCAAAGAGAAGAGCCTTGTAAAAATGAACAATGAATAATCCATATTCATTTTTACAGGAGGAACCAAAATCGCTTAACGCGAGTTTGGATAAAAAATTTATTTGTTGCTTTCTAGTTTTGTTTCAGTGTCACAACCATGCGACCTACTATTCCTATGGCTTAAGTCGTATCCATATTTCCATATCTTATCTTGACCATTATCCAATATAAATTTTATTAAATACTCATTTTTACTTGTGTCAGTTTATGCATTCGTACATGTCCACTGAAGACGTACAGAATTGCCTTACATGTAAGTACGGTCACATGTATTCTTATTACTCTTTCTTTTAAGTGCATTCACCTCTTAATTGAACATCTGAAAACGAAAAATCTCCTCTCGCTTTAATTTCAATTTATAACACATTATCATGCGTTATGTTAAATCATGTGTGTCATGTATATATAAATATATATATACATATGTGCCCATGTACTTTGTGTTGTACTAATAACCATATATAAATATAAAAAAAACACTGTAAGAATTGTAAGTGACTAATGTACTTAATAATGTAATTGATGTACCTTACTTTAATGAAACTGTAAGTAATGATAATTTAAATGTAATTAATGTACTTTAAGTAACGATAATAATTTAATATAAAATAATTAATGTATTTTAATAACGATATATATATATAATATATATTATATTATATATATATATATATATATATATACAGGGTGTACATAAAGTCAGGATCTATTTTTGTGAAGCACTTGGAAATTATATGGAATTCAATCATAAAATGATAAAGTGGTAACATTTATTAAATAATTAAGAGTAGGATTCGACGTGACGCCCATCAGTATCCCTGCACAGCTCACATCGTTCCGCAGCATTTCTAAACACATTCTGGAGCATTTGCGGGGTTATGTTATTTGCAGCAGTTCGTATACGTGTACGTAAGTTTTCAAGACTCGTAATCTTCGTCTGATAGACGTGCGATTTGATAAAGCCCCATGCAAAGAAATCTAAAGGGGTTAAATCTGGTGATCTCGCTGGCCAAGGTCTGTTGCTTCCGCGTCCGATCCAGCGATTTGGAAAACGTCTATTTAGATAATCCTGAACAATTTGGCATAGTGACAAGGAGCACCATCATGTTGATAGACGACGGTACTAACAATCCTATCCCCGTCGTCTATCAACATGATGGTGCTCCTTGTCACTATGCCAAAATTGTTCAGGATTATCTAAATGGACGTTTTCCAAATCGCTGGATCGGACGCGGAAGCAACAGACCTTGGCCAGCGAGATCATCAGATTTAACCCCTTTAGATTTCTTTGCATGGGGCTTTATCAAATCGCACGTCTATCAAACGAAGATTACGAGTCTTGAAAACTTACGTACACGTATACGAACTGCTGCAGATAACATAACCCCGCAAATGCTCCAGAATGTGTTTAGAAATGCTGCGGAACGATTTGAGCTGTGCAGGGATACTGATGGGCGTCACGTCGAATCCTACTCTTAATTATTTAATAAATGTTACCACTTTATCATTTTATGATTGAATTCCATATAATTTCCAAGTGCTTCACAAAAATAGATCCTACTTTATGTACATCCTGTATTTTATATATGTTATATATATATTATATATATATACATTTAACTGCAATGATCACGCAGTATATTAATGTATAGAAACGACGTAAGTATAGAGGAGTGTTCTGCACACGAGGAAGAGAAATAAGGAACAAATGAAAAATGAGGTAACCGCCAGGGAATCGAACCCAGGATCTTCCGATTGCCGGTCAGATATGCTATCCACTACACCACGGGCCTCGATCAGTCAGAAGTCGTAATTCTCCTACATAGGGCAGAAACCAATGCCTTGAGAGGGTACCCTCGCAAATCGTGAATATGTACATTTAACTGCAATGACCACGCAGTATATTAATGTATAGAAACGACGTAAGTATAGAGGACTGTTCTGCACACGAGGAAGAGAAATAACGAACAAATGAAAAATGAGGTAACCGCCCGGGAATCGAACGCAGGATCTTCCGATTGCCGGTCAGATATGCTATCCACTACACCACGGGCCTCGATCAGTCAGAAGTCGTAATTCTCCTACATAGGGTAGAAACCAATGCCTTGAGAGGGCACCCTCGCAAATCGTGAATATGTACATTTAACTGCAATGACCACGCAGTATATTAATGTATAGAAACGACGTAAGTATAGAGGAGTGTTCTGCACACGAGGAAGGGAAATAACGAACAAATGAAAAATGAGGTAACCGCCCGGGAATCGAACCCAGGATCTTCCGATTGCCGGTCAGATATGCTATCCACCAGAGCTGGGCACTTGCGGCATATTTTGCGGTACTGCGGTACTGCGGTACTACCGCACTACCAAACCGGTACCAAACCGGTACGCGGAAATTTGAATGCGGTAGCGGTACTGCGGTACTTTCAGCGATCCTTTGCGGTACTGCGTTATGCGGTTCCGGTTTGCGGTTTGCGGTGGTACCGCAGTACCGCAAAATATGCCGCAAGTGCCCAGCTCTGCTATCCACTACACCACGGGCCTCCATCAGTCAGAAGTCGTAATTCTCCTACATAGGGCAGAAACCAATGCCTTGAGAGGGCACCCTCGCAAATCGTGAATATGTACATTTAACTGCAATGACCACGCAGTATATTAATGTATAGAAACGACGTAAGTATACATTAATATACTGCGTGGTCATTGCAGTTAAATGTACATATTCACGATTTGCGAGGGTGCCCTCTCAAGGCATTGGTTTCTGCCCTATGTAGGAGAATTACGACTTTTGACTGATCGAGGCCCGTGGTGTAGTGGTAGCATATCTGACCAGCAATCGGAAGATCCTGGGTTCGATTCCCGGGCGGTTACCTCATTTTTCATTTGTTCGTTATTTCTCTTCCTCGTGTGCAAAACACTCCTCTATACTTACGTCGTTTCTATACATTAATATACTGCGTGGTCATTGCAGTTAAATGTACATATTCACGATTTGCGAGGGTGCCCTCTCAAGGCATTGGTTTCTGCCCTATGTAGGAGAATTACGACTTCTGACTGATCGAGGCCCGTGGTGTAGTGGATAGCATATCTGACCGGCAATCGGAAGATCCTGGGTTCGATTCCCGGGCGGTTACCTCATTTTTCATTTGTTCGTTATTTCTCTTCCTCGTATGCAGAACACTCCTCTATACTTACGTCGTTTTATACATATTATATATATATGTATAAATGTACTTATCATATATATGTTTAAATATATATATATAAATATATATGTTATATATATTATATACATATTGTATATATAATATATATATATATATATTTACATATATCTATTATATATATATTTTTGTGTATATATATATGTGTATTTATATATATTATATATTTATATATATATATATATATATTTATATATATTTATATATATTTTATTATATATATATATATATATATATATATATATATATATATATTTATTTATATATATATATTTATTATTTATTTATATATATATATATATTTATATATATATATATATATTTTTATTTATTATATTATAATATATATATATATATATCTATATATATATATATATATATACACGAAGAGAGAGTTACAAGGAGTTACAAGGTGAAGCCTCAAAAACCTTCGAACCACTTAAGAAGTTCGTGGTTTGTTGCACATTTAAGAGAAAATGACGAATCACTTCAAATTTCAAAATGAACTTATGGAATTTTATAAAGTTAATTATAACTTGCAAAGGATTCTTGATTGTTATAAGATAAAAAAATCGACGATTTTGGATGAATAGAAATATAAAAAACAGTGTAGTGTATTGGTTTTTAATATAATGTCTAATAAGCATTAAGTGTTTTCTTTATATGAATTTAAGAATGTTTTGTTTAGTAAAGAAGAAAATGATGTTTAATAAGAAATTAATAATGGTTTGTTTGAAATTAAGAATATAAAGTGCTAGTTGGCAACACAAAATGTGTCCAAGCTGTGGGCTGAGTAAAAAGCCTTTTAGTCTCGGCACGGGGGTGGCCTCGTTTAGGTGGCGTTTCGTATTACGATGTTATTGTAAATCTAAAATATTAAATTTTCTTTCTCTCCACGATGGAATGTTAACGCTAATTCCACCCTCGCATTACCCCTTTTGTTTAAAGTATTTCGGCATAAATAAAGTCGGTGAATAGTGAAATAAAGTGTTTAATTTATTCCCGTCTCTTTTTTTTGTTCGAAAGTTTTATGGCGGCCGCTTCTACCCGCGTGTTTATAAAACACAGTGAAGTGAGTGTAAAGAGAAGAAAGATCATTGATACGAGAAATTGAAGGAAAAAGTAAATAATAAATTGTAAATAAGAAGGAAAGAATTTTGTATTTATTGATCACTACATTTTTGGTGGCTAAGCGGTGGTCCCTATTAAATTCAAAAGAAGGGCATTCCCATGTCCTCTGTACGCGTCTTATATTTCGACTAAATTACATTGCTACCCGTTTTATAGTATTTGTAAAATACTATACTGTTTCGGTAAATTAAACAGCAAAATGTGTGTACCTCAACTGCACGCATATTCCGATTCCCATTCCTTAAAAATTCGTTGTATCTATAATTCAAGATGGTGCGCGTCATTTTCGAAATTTCCCCTCATAGCGTCATTTCGAAATTTTTGATGGAGTCAGTCAGACTGTTTCAACCGTTCGACTCGGTTTGAGTCCAAATTCGCGAGTCGTTGTTTTTCTTTTCATAGCGCCCGTTCTCATTCCGTTTTCTTCAGATTTAGTTTTCTTAAGTCGTGGAGAGAGACTTATTCAAAATTTAGAAATCCCGTCCGATGGCTCATTTCTTTGTTTTTTCTCTTCAACTTTTATTGCTTTTTATACAGCCTACCTATTTTGTATTAAAAAAAAAATTGTGCTAACGTCTCCGGAATTCATAAAAATTGTGATGATAATAATGATAATTAGTAAATAAGTTTCACACTTACTTATATGAAATTAAATTACTTTAGTTGTAATGAAATTGTGACATGTATTTTATACGGTAAGCTTTAAAAGGTTGGAGCGATGTGTAATGCATTTCTATATATATATATATATATATATATATATATATATATATATATATATATATATATATAGCAACAAATTGTTAAAGAGTAAACAAATAACAAAATTTTCCAGTATCTAGTAGGCAGTTTTTACGGTTATTCTTTGACTGAATATATATAGTAAGGATTCAAGCCGACACATGAACATCATATATGTTTAATTTTAAGGTCGCTTTATAATTTTAAGGTAGGTGATGGTAATTTTAAGGTTTAAAGTAAAAAAAATAATTGTTAAAGGCACTAATTTATACTGGGTCGATTCGGACTGATTGAGTTTATAGTGAAATGAAGTGTTTTATTTATTCCCGGTCTCTTTTCTTTGTTCGAAAGTTTTATGGCGGCCGCGTCTACACGCGTGTTTATAAAGGACAGTGAAGCGAGTGTAAAGAGAAGAAAAACAATGATAAGAGAAATTGAATAAAGAAAAGTAAATAATAAATTGTAAATAACAAGGAAAGAGTTTTGATCACTACAACAGGACTTTACTATAATATTAATTATTAATTAGTTATTACTATTTGAAACTAATCTATAATTTAAAAATTAGTGCACCTGTTGTTTTAATGGAACACGAGTGAAATTTTAATAGAGATAATTGACGTGTGTACATTAAGGCTGAAATTCTTTTGGAATTAATTGTTTTTTGGTTTATTAAACAATATTTTCACGCCCATTATAAATGAAGTGTTTATGTAGAAGTAAATGAAATTTATTCGAAGCAAGTAAACAAGTAAATTGACATTTCTCCATTTTGGTTTGGTTTTAATTGTTTGAGAGAATATATAAGGAATGACTAAACATTTGACCATTTCCTGATTTCCTGCCGCTGGTAGCTAGTGGCACTACCAACTGGACTGATCCATTAATATATATATATGTATACCGTTAATGAAATTACTCTCTTAATACTGCTTTTAGTGGTATATATATATACAGCTGAGTACGATTTTTTATTAACTTTTGACCATTCCTGCCGCTGGTAGCTGGAGGTGCTATCAACTGGACTGGGCCAATAATGTATATGTATACCGTTAAGGAAATTACTCTCTTAATATGGCTATCTCATGTGAACATCTCTCTGTAATATATATGTAAAGGTTAATTGAATTGAATTTTAGTTATATATGAGGAATGACTAAACATTTAACCATTTCCTGCCGCTGGTAGCTGGTGGCACTACCAACTGGACTGATCCATTAATATATATATGTGTGCCGTTAATGAAATTACTCTCTTAATGCTGCTTTTTATGGCATATATGCGGTTTCTAAGACAATTAAGATTCATTGGGTAACATCTCTCCAAATAATTGAATAGTACTATCTGGCAAACCGTCCATATATAAATAATTAAAATAAATGTCAGGCAACCCCTTCTAAACAATGCGAACATCTCTCTCTTGCCTTTAATAAATAAATAATTAAATTAAATAGTGCTATCTGGCAACCCCTCCATATACCGTATAAATAAAAATAAATATATGGCAACCCCCTCAATATATAAATAAATAAAATAAATACCTGGCAACCCCTCCATATATAAATAATTAAAATAAATATCTGGCAACCCATCCTATATATAAATAAATAAAATAAATAGTGCTACCTGGCAACCGCCTCTAAACCAAACACCTGCCAACCAGCTGATGCTGGGCCATTATGTGTCTGGTGGTCGGGGCGAAAGGATGCCCGCTCTCTCCTCACTCCTTCTTAGATTAAGGTTTACCTTCTTAGGTTAGGATACCCCTTTGGGGGGGTGAGGACATCCCACTTTCTCCCCTAAAGTTAAGGTTTAGGTCAGGGTCACCCCTTTGGGGAGGTCATCCTCCCTTCTCCCACCAAAGCTCCCCCATTCATGCAACTTAACTTGGGGGTTACCCCCATCCCCCTTCTTGCATAACCCCCTCTCCCATCACCCCCGCAACCCTTCATGCAACTTGGGGAGTTAGCCCCACCCCCTTATCGCATAACCCCCACCCCCTTTGCAACATTACCCCTAACCCCTTTCCAAAACTTCTCAACATTGCAATTGCAACTTGCAACTTGCACTTTCCCATTTTGCTGCCATGCTACTGGATACTGGAAACACTGCATAAGGAATTTCAATCTCTACGGGGATTAAAATCCCCCAAGCCGTAACGAACCAGCATTCACTGGCTGAACTTGGCCGTGTTATGCCTTGTTTGTGAAATTCTGCGTTACTGCATTTAAGAAAGCGACAATGGGCCTGGAGAGTAGTTGGATGAGGGACCGTCCTCCACGTCCAGATTATGTAGCGACCCGTGGTTCGGATCCCACATAAAGCTGTAGGTCCCTTTCGTCATATGACTTCAGATGCAAAGGAGGTTTAACACCCTCATCATGGGCGTAGCCAGACATTCACAGACATTCAAAACTATACCCACAAGGTCGTGAAAATCGAAAATACATCAAACGTCACAAGAAAGTGTATTTATTTATAAACAAATAAATAAATAATAAAGTAAATAAATAAATAAATACACAAATGAATAAAACATAGAATACTAAACTTAATTTGAAATTTTAACAATAATTCTGAAAGAATTATTAAAAGATGACTCGAGTGCAGTTTTAGGTACTGTGCAGTTGGTTGTTAGTTATATAAAAAGCAGTATGCAATAATTATAATTAGTATCAATATGCAGATCAAAGTTAATTGTACTATTAATGCGCAGCTGCGAATTCATATGCAATAAATCAATTTTCATATATTACTATTAATGCTGTAATAACTAATGACGGGTTTTGTCTCGGGATAAGGCACGCACCAATCGTTATTATGAGAATGTTTTGCTGGCCAAATCTTGTGCGTATAAACACGTATGTATGTTCGTATACAAAGGTAGAATCGAGACGCAGTGATTCTCAATACAATAATATCCTGTAAATGAAAAGATGTTATCCGGTAACCGGTCACGAAAACTTTTTTTTAAATAAAACTATACGCACGTGCGTATAATGCATATGCCTAGTTACGCCACTGCTCATCATCACATTTAAGAAGGCGGCAGCCAGTCACATGATATATTTATTGTTAGTCGATGTTTACCTTCGATTATAAAAAAGAAAACAGAAGCGAGCATAATTTATCTCTCTAACTCGGAATCTAAGGATTTATTTATAGGTTTACATCGATAATGAAAACCTATCCATGAAGGAGAAAAAAAGAAAATTATTATAGCGAAGATATGAAATCTAATACTTTTATTTCAAGGGCTCTTCTCTCCTCTCTCTCTCTCTCTCTCTATATATATATATATATATATATATATATATATATATATATATATATTAGGGTGGTTATCAGCATATAGGAACAAAAATTATTTTTTTAACTTTAGAGTTCGGAAGGTCGACTTTTATTCTTTATCATGAGAAAATTTAGCATGCCGTTTTTTAAAGCAATCAAATCATATTTAGGGGTGGCGCAGGGCAGCATAAAAATGTAAAGTAATGTACTTTTAATTAATATTAAAATACCCCACTTATTTCTTTGCAAAATTTGCAGAAATTATTATTGAAATGTTTATAGGAAATATTCATATGTTTTCAGATACAGTATATAGTTGTATTTATGATATAATATCAATATATGTAACTACTACTTGTGACTTTTGGCATCTGAAAAACTAACAAGGAGCAAGCTGCAACTCAAATCCTCAGTTAGCTACTTGCTTAGGAAGTGCGTATGTGGTAATAATTCATGCTCCATTTATTTCACGATTTGGAGTTTCACGCCCTAAAATTTTCAATTTTTTTGCAATCATGGCTAGTACTAGTTATAGTACGCGTTCTAAAACAGATATATGGCTTGTTGGTCCAACTTTACCAAAAATATTAGGCGATAAACTCCCTTCTCAGCAGCAAGTTTTGACACATATTTTTAACCATCATTCAGAGATGAAGCTCCCTTTGAAAGATAGTGCTAAGAACACTTTGATCAGTGTTATGGGTTTCTGGAAGAAAGCCAGTATTCCAACTGCGCATGAACATGATCTTATTAAGCGGTTGCTCAAACTTCATTCTGAATGGAAGGCATTACAAAAAATAAGTCCCGTCGATCTCAAAAGCAAATTTCCAATGAAACACACTTCACATCACGACTCAATGAGCTATTTGACATTGCACACAACAATGCTCTGTCTATGATGAAAATGGAAAAAGATAAGCAATTTCTTATTGCTCAGCACAGTGGAAGGAAAGGTCATATAGCTGGCATTAATAAAGTGAAAACAATCAAAGAAAGAAATAAGATAATTAGAGAACAAAATTTTATTAGCCGCAAGAGAAAACATGAAAAAGAAATACAACAACTAAGCAAAGTTGCAACAATAGATTCAAGTAACAGTAGTGATAACGAGTCGATCCATTCGGAAAATAGTACATCTCAAAAATTAAAAAGTTTTCCTCAGGGTGACACCCAACCAGAATTGAAGAAAGCAAGACCTCAAAATATAATGACTCCCGAATTAACGCAAGCTCTAGACCGTACAAAGACCAGCAACCAAGCAGCAGCTCATAATCGGTGCTGCTACGGCAAAAAGTTTAGAATATGATGTAGAGTCACTATCGATCAATAAAGATTCCATTCGCACTAAAAGGATGAAAATTAGAAAAGAAACTTCAGCTAATATCATTGAACACTTTGCTCCAGAAACCCCCCTAGTAGTTCACTGGGATGGGAAAATGCTACCTGATATCACAGGAAAAAAGTCTGTCGGTCGTTTGCCTGTGGTAGTGACTGGTAAAGATATCGGAAAACTTCTTGCAGTCCCTAAACTTACCTCCGAAAGTGCAAAAGTAATTGCAAAGGCTGTTGTTGAATCTGTAAAAGAATGGAATTTAACCAGATCAAAGCTATGTCGTTTGATACTACGGCAAGTACTACAGGAAAGAAAGGAGATGCCTGCATCCTGATTGAACAAATGTTGGACAAAAATCTTCTGCACCTAGCCTGTCGTCATCATATCCATGAGATTATAGTTGGAACTGTATTTGGCGTCCTCTTTGGTCCCTCATCAGGACCTGATATTGCTTTATTTAATTAAGCTATTACAGCTAGAATGGAGTAACATTGATAAGAGTAAGCTTGAACCAGTGATTAGTGATAAAGAAGTGACCTTAGACATATCTGAATGGAAGGAAATAATTGAATTCTGTAAAACTAACCTAGAAGAACGTCAACCAAGAGATGATTACCTAGAACCCTTAGAATTAACATTGTTGTTTCTGGAAGAAGTACTCCCACGAGGAAGAAGACTGATGCAACCAGGTGCTCTACATCGTGCACGTTGGCTAGCAAACGTAATTTATTCGATAAAGATTTATCTCCTCCCTTCACAGGTTCGCCTAACATCAAGAGAAATATCATCTTTAAGAAGATTCAATTTATTCACTGCAAAGATTTGTGTAAAAGCATGGTTCCAATGCCCCCAAGCAACTTTAGCTCCTGCAAATGACCTTGAGCTCCTTCAACAATTAAAAACTTTTAGACACTGTCGTCTCCAAATCTGCAGGTAAGGCATTCGGTAAGTAATCATTTGTAGTATTTAGGTGAACGTCTGATTAGTTTCTCTTTCTTTGATGATCGTGTACCTTCAGAAATGAAGAGATTCATGGTCGCAGCTCTAAAAAATGAAGTAGATAAATGCCCTCCAAATAGAATTTGTCCAACGATTGCTGAATGAAAAGATCTGTCATCATTTGTCACAGCAAACTCTCGACAACTGTTCTCAATTTTAAGGTTGGAAGATGACTTTATAACTTTTGTAGATCCAGCTCAATGGAACAGATTCCAGATTATCAAAACGCTTCCAAGATTCTTAAAAGCATGAAGGTTGTCAATGATATAGCAGAAAGGGGAGTAGCATTGATAAAGGACTTTAACGCCTCTGTAACAAAAAATGAGGAACAGACAGTTTTTGCTTCAGGTCGTTGAGGAACATCGTAAAACATTCCCAGATGCAAGAAAGAAAACATTAGTTGAAGGTCTCCAAAGGTCAACCAGGCGACAATGAGTTGTTAGCACCAACGAAACCCCCTTCATTGAGAGGATAATGCTCACCCTTATGGGTGAACATAACCTGGAGCTGAACTCAAAAAAGACTGTAAGCTAAAATCTTCTGGACTCTTTCAGCACCAAACATTTCCGATTTGTATACAAATTGGTATTCTGAGTTGTTTAGAGAATAAGAACAATATTATGAGCCGAACTTAACTTTTTGAAGATTATGTTTATACAGTCACCCTGATATAATATATATATATATATATATATATATATATATATATATATATATATATATATATATATATATATATACAGGGTGTCCCATAAGTCCGGCATCATAGGAAAAATAATAAAAAAAGGCAAAACAAAAGCTTTTATTTACAGAACGTGCTCAATATGTCCACCATTGTTTTCAATACACAAATTCAGACGTGATACCCAGTCAGCAAGCACACGGTGAATGATGTCAGGAGTAATGGTGTTACATGCCCCAATAATGTGCTACCGCAAATGTTCAACACTCCTAATTTTCTCTGCGTATACCAGCGCTTTCAAGTGGCCCTAGAGATAAAAATCTAGTGGCGTGAAATCCGGGCTTCTAGCTGGCCATTCCACAGGCTCTCGACATCCTATCCAATGACCAAGGAATTGTTGGTACAGGTATTCCCTTACTTGGGTGCTGTAATGTGCAGGAGCGCCGTCTTGCTGGAACCATTTTGGGAAATTTCCTTCTTCGTTCAAGACACTGGGAAATGTTTCTTCCTTGAGCACACGTAGGTAGGTGCCTCCAGTGACATGTTCATCGAAAAAGAGGGGGCCTATGATGCGATCCTTCCAAATGCCACACCATACCATCACCCGAGATGCACCTTGTTCCTTTGAAGAGGTATACCAGTGAGGGTTGTTTTGAGACCAGTAGCGGGTGTTCTGTCGATTTACCTCACCATTTCCATAAAAAACAGCCTCGTCACTGAACAGAATGGTGGACGGGAAATTGGCATCCCGAGCATATTGTTCCGTAGCCCATTCACAAAATTCCATCCACCGGTCGGGATCATCTTCGCTTAATTTCTGTAGGATCTGAAGTTTATATGGATGCCATTTGTGAGCCTGAAGAATGCGATGGATGCTACTTTTCGACACTCCTCTCTCGGCGGACAATCGCCGAAGAGACTTATTGGGACTTCTGTTAAAATGAGCCAGGATAGCAGTCGCTGTATCATCATCAGTGGACCTCCTTGAAGGTCCACTGCGTGGTTTATCTTCTATGGATCCTGTTTCCTTAAACTTTGCAACAAGTCTGCTAACACAACTCTGTGTTATTGGCTCACGGTCTGGATGCAGTCTGTTAAATTCAGCAGCGGCCTCTCTTTGACTCCGATTTCCTATGAGTAGAATTATCTGGATTCGTTCTTCCTTGCTCACAGACATTATGGCCTGTAGAAAGAGAAAAATATGAATTTCTCCTATGATGCCTGACTTATGTGACACCCTGTATATATATATGTATATATATACAGGGTGTCCGAGAATTATCTGTACAATTTTTGGCTGTTATTAAAAGTCAACCATGAAGTGTAGAAATTCCAGTGTTGTCCCATTTTACAGAGAATCTCATTCAGTTTTTTCTGATACCAAGTTTTGACAAGTTTTTTAGAAATTCCAGTGTGTCCGAACATTATCTGCACAATTTCATCTTTTAATAAAATTCTTGATAACACACGTAAAATTCTTAAACAAGATTATTTAGAATCTGTATTTTCAAAAGTTTCTTTTATTAAAGTAACGTTGTTACAAACATTCGATATGTGCACCATTAGTGATTCGCAAAACATCCAATCGATACTCCAAATGTTGCCATGTACGCTGCAGCATATCCACATCAATTCGCTCAATAGCAGCTGTGATTCTTGCTTTTAAATCATCAATGTCTGCCACCCGTGTACATTTCTAAAAAATTTGTCAAAACGTGGTATCAGAAAAAACTTAATGAGATTCTCTGTAAAATGGGACAACACTGGAATTTCTACACTTCATGGTTGACTTTTAATAATAGTAAAACATTGTACAGATAATTCTCGGACACCCTGTATATATAATATATATATTAATATATATATATATATATATATATATATATATATATATATATATATGTAAAGAACGACGCTTGTGTAGAAGAACGTTCCGCACAAGATGAGGAGGGAGAACAAACAAATGAAAAATGAGGTAACCACCCGGGAATCGAACTCGGGATCTTCCGATTGCCGGTCAGATATGCTATCCACTTCACCATGGGCCTCGATTAATCAGAAGTCGTAATTCTCCTACATACGAGCAGAAACCAATGCCCTGAGGGGGATATATATATATATTATATATATATATATCGGGGTGCGACAGTTAGTTGCTGAAAAATGTTCACCTAAAAGATAAAATTCCAGTAATTAGTAATTCTGGAACTTCTTGAAATTTTTTCTCTCGTGGTTTGTCGATTACACCGGTCTGCATGAAAATCGATTTCTTTATTTTGAGTTGTGATTCTGAAGCGGTTCGCTGCGCTGAATTAAAAAATGCTACCAGTTTTTTCTATCACCCACAGTTTTAAAGTTATTAGCAAAACAATTTTGGGGCGTTTTGTAATTTTTTACCTTTTTTATCTTTAATTAATTTCGTTTTTTCATATTTTTCAGATAGATAATTCTAACATTACGTCTTTAAAATTTTAATAATGGCTTCTAGAGGATGTATCCATAGTCCAGACATATTTTATTATATTTGTGTCGGTATGCTGTAAAACAAAGGACAAATGTAACGACCTTCATTACGAGAGCTTATCATGCTTATTTTGGAATTAAATTAGGAGATCAAGACAAAAGTTGGGCTCCACACAAGGTTTGTCTCACGTGTGTCGCGGCACTAAGGAATTGGAACAAAGGTAAAAAGAAAAGTTTGCCATTTGGGATCCCTATGGTATGGCGCGAGCCTAGAAACCATACCGACGACTGCTACTTCTGTTCTTGCAATGTTAAAGGTTATAATGCAAAGAATAAAGAGAGCCTTCAATACCCAAGTCTTCCATCTGCAATAAAGCCGGTACCCCATGGTCCAGAAGTCCCTATTCTTCGCCCACCCGAGAGTCTGGATCAATACAATTCAGATTCTGATTCAGCTCCAAATCCAGACAATGATGATGTTTATGAACAGCCAACAGCTGACCGAGATCCTCCTAAACCATTAACCCAAGCCGAACTAAATGACTTAGTCAGGGATTTGAATCTGCCTAAGGACTCTGCAGAACTTTTGGGGTCTAGATTGCAGGAGAACAATTTATTGGCATCCGACACATACTTCGCTTGGTACAGAAATCGTGAGAAAGACTTCGTGTCTTTTTTCGAAGAAGATGGTCCCTTGGTATTTTGCAAGGACATCACAGGATTAGTGTGCAAGCTAGGCATCGAATACCAAACCAGTGACTGGAGGTTGTTTATAGATTCCTCTAAAACCAGTCTAAAAGGAGTGTTACTGCACAACGGTAACAAAATGCATCAATCCCAGTGGCCCATTCTACTAATTTAAAAGAGACCTATGATAACATGAAACTGCTTCTGGAAAAAATTCAGTATCAAAATCACAGATGGATATTGTGTGGGGATTTCAAAGTCCTTTGCATGTTACTTGGGCAGCAATCAGGATACACTAAGATGCCATGTTTCATCTGCGAATGGGATAGTCGAGCACGTGACCAGCACTGGAAGAGGAAAACTTGGCCTCCTAGAGAGAATCTTACCCCAGGATCAAAGAACATTTTACATGAACATCTAGTTGAACCAAATAAAATCCTCCTACCACCCTTGCACATTAAGTTAGGCTTGATGAAGCAGTATGTCAAAGCATTGAATAGAGAAGGTGAGTGTTTCAAGTACATTTGTTCAAAATATCCAAAGATTAGCTACGAGAAAATAAAGGAAGGTGTTTTTATAGATCCTCAGATTAGAAAGTTATTGACAGACGATCATTTCCTGAACACAATGACCAGTAAAGAAAAAGAAGCATGGCTTGGTTTCAAAGATGTTGTTGAAAACTTCTTGGGAAACTACAAAAGCCAAAATTATGAAAGACTGGTGGAAAATATGCTTAAAAAGTTTTGCGCCTTAGGCTGCAACATGAGCCTGAAAGTTCACTTCTTATTTTCGCATCTTGACCGTTTTCCCGAAAATCTCGGAGATGTCAGTGAGGAACAAGGGGAACGATTTCACCAGGACATCAAAACCATGGAAAGAAGATATCAAGGAAGATGGCATACAAATATGATGGCGGATTACTGCTGGTGTCTGCAACGAGATCAGCCTAACGCACAGCATAAGAAAACATCAAAGAAGCACCGGTTTAGTCGTCATTAGTCAGATCCACCTTCGTAGTCTTAAGTCTTTGGAATAAGTCCTGAAATGTTTGCAAGTAAAGAAGGTAAATATATTTTGTTTCTTTCAGTTATTTTTTTATTCTTTCATAAACAAGCAATATGCTTGTCCAAGAGCTAGGAGCTATTTAATTCTGCTTTAATTAGGTTTTACTCTATCAACTAAAGATTTCGTGCTACAAGGGGTGTTGTAATACCTCATCTGTCCCCAAATGTTAACCACCCATTGATGGGAGGGGAGAGAGTATTTTGCTGGGAATGGGACTGGTTGTTATATATATTTACCCTACATTATTATGTAAGCGTTACTGTAGTCTATAACAACAACATTTATGGTTTAGCATGTGCAATTCAATGTTGTCTCGATAAGATGGTTCACATTTGGGGATAAATGGGGGATTTATGACACACACACACTGTAGTAAGAAAACCATACGTGATAGGGAAAAACTAACTATATTTTTTAGATCAGCGCACTCAGATTATATAGAATCACCAACTAGTTTGTAAAAATCGATCGACAAGTTTTCAAATGTGTACTGGTGTTATTATTATAGATTGGACTCAGGCTGCAAAGGCCCGGGTTCGATTCTCACTGTCGCCATGATTATAGCTGCACCGGCCATCCACTTTGTAAGCCACTCTGGCTCAAGTGACTCTCGGAATTTTTGGCCATTAATGGAAGTGAGTAGTATGAACGCAAAATGGTAGAGTGCAATGCAATTGCAAATGTTGCAAGATGCTGCAATAGTGCCAACCCCCACCCCCTTTGTTGCAAGGCACCCCATAGGGCCAACCCCTTTTGTTGCAAGGAACCCCCTAAATGGGGAGGGGGAACGTTGCAAGAGCAACAAGGGGTTATGCAACTTGGAGGCGGAGTTATGCCCCAAGTTGCAATGAACCCCGCTGGGGGAGACCTCTTTGGGGGATGAGGTGCGAAGGCCTCACCCCCAAATGGTTATATCTAACCTAGGAGAGAGAGAGGAGAGGTGTTCGCCTGGCAGGACCCAAGCGCATATTAAGACTTCAGCCGAGCGGCCTTTGTCTTAATATGTTCCTAATCAACCCGCTGGCTTAATCAGCCGGTTGGCTTATCTGGCTGAGTTGCCAGATTGCGCTGTTTATTTAATTAAAGCATATATTCTGGCTTAATCAGCCAGTTGGCTTAGAAGGCTGAGTTGCCAGTTTGCACTATTTATTTAATTAAAGCATATATTCTGGCTTAATCAGCCAGTTGGCTTAGAAGGCTGAGTTGCCAGTTTGCGGTATTTATTTAATTAAAGCATATATTCTGGTTTAATCCGACAGTTGGCATATCTGGCTGAGTTGCTGGTTTGCGCTATTTATTTAATTAATGCATATATTCTGACTTAATCCTCCATTTAGCACAGAAGGCTAAGTTGCAAGATACCGCTATTTATATAATTAATGCATATATTCTGGTTTACAAATCCGCTTTAGAAGCCAGCCAATTGATATAATTAAATATCGTGTACAAACAAAAAGAATTAAATAAAACACCATTACATCATTGTTTATTTAGGCGAATTAATGGAAATATATAGAAATATACATTGGAATATATATGATCAAAAATAATAATAGCATACGGACGATGAATATATAATAAATATACAATGGAATATATATATGATGAAAAAATAATAGCATCACGAACGGGAAATATATAATAAAAAATATACAAAACGTTGTATTATCAATATATTAGTACAGGAAAAATATATAGTTATATTAAATAATTAAATATATAATAAAAAATATACAAAACGTTGTATTATCAATATATTAGTACAGGAAAAATATATAGTTATATTAAATAATTAAATATATTGAAAATAATAATATACGGAACGTATAATCAAATGCATATTAGTACAGGAAATATATATATATATATACCGTATATATATATATATTATATATTATATATATATATATATATATATATATACACACACACACAATTAAATAATTAAATATACATCCTTTATGTTATACGGTGCAAAACGCTAAACTCACACGTAATAGTCTACATATACATCGATATTACTTTGTACTACGTGGTAAAACCGTCCAAGCAACACTTCACCGTTTAACTGATACGGATGCTTATACTCGACTAATGGCTTTCATATCATTCAATACTATTTTTGTGCCTACTTTACATCCGGTTGGCAAGTTATCTTTAAACACGGCTAGAATACAATCAAAAGCACGCACAAAGAGGTCATCGTTAACCACATCATTATTAAATACAAGTTTATAAACAAACCTTTCCAATCGAGGGTTTTTTCTTACCGTCCCGAACTTTTCAATCGTGAACTCTTCTTCACTCTGCATAGCGGCAATTGAAATAATCTTCCAAGTCGTAACGACAGCTATTCATTATATAGAGGTACAGCTCTTCAGGGTGAACAGTGTAGGTGAGCTCAGCCCTGTACCGCTCAAGTGCTTTGTACCAAAGTTCAGGATATTTCGAAGAATCTAAACCTTTTAAATATGCATCCAGCTCAAGACCATTCTCGCCTTGTTCATTCCTACATTCGATAAATCAGTCGAGCAGAGCGGTGTATGCGTATTCAAGAACCGTGTCAAAATAAATCATATCCGTAACACGAGCGTCTAATATAGGCTTCAGCTTGCGGAATCAGACGATTTCAAACATTCTGTCGAGGATGAAACGGTTTCGCGTAGGGACAAGAACGTTATTATCAGATGCGTTCTTCCACATTAGTCGTATATCAATGCATGGCTGTTCGTTATTTATACACAACGTGCAAACAACGGCATATGAGAGGGCATCACTAATCTGCTCTCTTCTTGTACCTACACCTGCAGGTATTTTATAACGGTCCTCTCCCAACTTCTCAACTATCACGAAGACTCTATTCATCTCCTCAACACTTAAATAAATAACATTACGTTTGCTTGCTTGCTTGCAAATCGTTTCAAGTACATAGTTAATGGTGCCGGTTTCATGCCTGAACACGCGCAATGACTTCGTCACGGAGACATCGTACGAGGCGTTGAGAATGATTCTCAAAGGAAGTTCCATCGTATTCGCACGTCCACTCGGTTCAAGCTTTGAGATGACTATGAGCCACAGGTGGACGGATCGGCTCGACGGGCGGAGTGAGTCACGCTGATGAAACGTGTACGGGCTTGTTCGAACTCGTGTGTTTCGTGAGGTATACGGGTGGGCGGCTCGCTGGGGGGAGCGCGTCACACTGCTAAAGCGTGTACAGGCTTGTTCGAACACTTGTGCTATTGGACAAACAGAATCTTCCACTACATGAAACAATATCGACTTTAATGTTTTATCACTCACCAGACGTTCATTTCCACAAACTAAACATCTTCACAATCCGGCGCAGTATTTGAGAGAAACATATGTCCATATTTGTCCTTTTTGTTTAACAAGCGATACTCGTCTCTAACGTGTGTTAAAAACTTACACAGCCCATTAGCCACAACCTCACTACAAACATCATCATGATATATATTAATATAGTGGTAAAAATACTTAAGATTCTCCATGATGACAAGATTTAGATTCTCAACCATAGGGTACGAGTAGTCGGTATAGTGTAACATGACATAATATCGCTTGTCATACCACTCATCAACAAGACTCACTATCCAAAACCGTTGCTTATCTTCTGAACGTGTTGCTACTTCTACTTCGCGGTATATGTGAGCCTTTATAAAGGTTAGGTCTATAACATACTTCAATACATCGTCTGTACTACGAAATCCTACAATGCCCTCGCCAGAATACCCGTAGAGTATTTGAACATCTTGGTCCTTCGCACGGCTCAATGTAGCCTTAAAAGTGGCAAAGAAGGGGGGAATAGGGAGTTTTTCAGTATCCACCACATCTTGGCACTTTGCCAAATACCACTTCATAAATGTTGAACACGCAATATTAAAGGTAGCCATTACTATTTTTCTTCTACGCGGGAGAATACACGTCTGAGCTCAAGGGTATGCAGAGGTCAACTGAGTACGCAGGGATATAGGCATGCTCAGGTAGCGGCAGGACTCACGTTGCCGATCTTACAGTGGGCGAGGCTTAGCTTTTTACTGTACACACACCCACACACGCACGCACGGAAAGGAGAAAGTGAAACGCTAATTGAAACACGATTTATTTAATAAACGAAATATGCAAGGTATATATATTTACAAATACGTGTAATAAATAATTTAACAATAGACATATCAAAGATTATGGTATCCAACGGGCATGGTATCATAGGCATCAGGCACCTGGTAACGTTTCCTATAGGTGTTACGGCACACCTTTGTACCCCTAAGTTCCTTCACGCCCCCCAGCTTCTGCGCCCGAAAATTGTGGGTACCTACAGTCAGTTGGGGGGGGCCGGTCGCACTCATCATCTTCCAAGCGCACTAGTTCCCTCAACGAATCAAAGTTAACGACCCGCCGATTCGCCTGGTTAAGCGTGATACCCTTAGCCTTCACGATATACTTCGTATCTTCCCCCACCCTCACCCGTACCCCATAGGTTTTTGGCACTGTTGACACAAACGAGTCGGCGTAAGCGATGTCTCCATACTTATCCTTGATCTCGTCAGTTAGCTCTCCGAGGAACTCCCCAATAGCGGGCATGTATTCACCTTCCCTCGCTGTGAATATCACGCTATCTATCGGCGTACAAAACCCTCCGCTCAAGAGAATGCAATAGCCCCCAAAGTTTGATGCGTGCGTAGGCCGTTGTGAAGCTGGCTACAGGTATGTTTGTAACCCGTGAGGTATCTGTGGCCAATTCGGTATTGTTGTACTTTATTATGCAAGTATTACCTACATTCACAATCTCCATGACCTCTTTATCGGGAGCGTTGGCATAATCCCAGACTTCACTATAACTTTGTGCCAAATGAACGTTCCCTTTGCCAGTATTCTGTACAAATTTTCCCCAAAGACTGTTTAGACAACTTCGCATTAAAGCGCTTGCCAGGGTTCTTTGCAATTTGGGAACGTTCAAGCTGTATACCTTCACGGTCACGGTAACGCTGAATATAAGCCGTTTTTTCATCTTCGGTATCAACCCCTCGCGGATATCCTGACGCCTCAACCTTATCCTTCAAAAAAGCGTTTATATATGGTGTGAAAAGGTTGGGTAGCTTCTGAAACCTCCACACCTCATGTATCTTCATTATTCTATACCCATTCCGAACGGCTAGGGCCAGCTCAGGGCTTGTATATACACCTCTGATCTTACTCTAGTAGGGTGTATGGTCACAATCACCATTGTTCTGTTCTGCGCACTTCAGGCACAGGGGAAACATGAGCTTGTGATCTATAACGACGGGTAAGATCGGCATCCATAAATCGCGAGGGGGGAGCACGTCTACGAGAGAGAGTCCAAAGTAGCACTCATTCAAGTTGGCTGAAAACTCCTCGATGGTTGGTATGGTGGGACCCACCATTTTTTCAGGTGCACCTACAGGGTACGGATTGTTCTTCATCACGTAGGGGTATAAAGAACAGAAGTCGTAGTAATGGACTTTCACATCCTCCGTAGGCGGAAAGTATAGCTTGAAGGGATTTGTACGCCCTCCGAACAAGCTATCACCGCATTTGAGAGGATCCAGCACCATTGAACGTTTGATCGTGTTTATTTCTTCACGGTACTGTCCATCTGCCTCCATCCGTGCATCATACTCATGCTCCCACAAGACTTTGTGAGTGAACTGGAAGCCTATAAGTTGATCGCGGGTGCGGGTCCACACAAGACAGTCGGCAGGAGATCTACCGTGGATATCTCCTACGATTCCACACTCAAGACGGGGGCATCCGTGCCACCAGCAACCGTAAAAGGAGTACACAGTCTTCTCACCAGTGGCACGGTTTTCGCTTAGACCATCAACCCAAAAAACACGACGATTAACCTTAATGGGTACTTCACCCGTGTTGCGGGCATGCTTTATGTATACCCCGGTCCGCTGCTGTAGGTGTATGAGCCAGTAAATAGCCTTGTACCCATAACTGCAGGGGTTCTTTCTGTGGATAATGGCTAAGGTGTCTTTAGGCTTGAAGTTATTCTTGAACACCGTAAAACATAATGAGGCGATGGTGGTTGCGACTTGCAACGGATCGCATTTGAAACGACATATGTACATCCTTCTAAAGGCCTGGAAACATACTTTAAGCACGCGCACATGATTCCCGCAATGACGCTCACATTCATCAGCTATATTATAAAGATTACGTTCATTAAAACTGTTGTAGTATCGATCAAAATCTTCACGTTCATCTGTACTCATACATTCATAGTTAAAGTAATGTTTGGGTGGAGGTAGTCCTACGTCATTTAAAGTTTCGCTAGTGAGGAATGTGTAAGGGAAATATCCTTTTGAAACTTCAGTGGCTACGCCCATCACCTTGGGTAGCTTTGCTAATTTTCAAGGTGTGAATAATAAAGTGTCTTTAAACTGTACATTACCTCTTATTTGCATATGTATTAGTTTGTTGCCTCTTTTCAAGGGATCACCTGTAAATATCTCAGATGACTCGTGCTCAAACAACTCCTTATAAAGGAACTGTGTATCAAATTTCGCCCCGTATGGGCAAGAATATACACAGTCATTTTTTTTAACTTGTCCGCTAACTTGATAATATAAGACAAAGAGTTTCACAGGGCTATCGTGGGCATTCGTTTTAAAAACGTTTGTCCGTTTTCCACATTTGTGACACTCATCACAATCGATCTCCATACACTCATCACAGACAGTCTGGCTCACAAGTAAATTTGGAATAACCTATTTGGTTTCAGCGTTCGTATATGTTTCTATATCGTAGTTAGACAGTTATACAAGGGCTATTTTTTACCCTTCTCAGCTCTTCAGGACCCATATCACAGTCAAACTCAAGTTTACAGTCTACAGCTAGTTTACGGCACGCTCCACTGCCGTAGGCATCCAAATTTTTTGAGCCCGTGTATTTAGTACAGTAAACATACGAGCTAAGACCACTGATATAAAGCCGCAGCCACGATCGACGTTTATATGCCGTCTATAAATAGCCTGAGAATTGAAGTTAAGGGTATAAGGTGTGGCACTATGACCCGCAACACGGAATACACGGTCAATATTTACCATGAAGTTGTCTATATCGAAGGCTATACTACTTTGAGAGGCCTGCATTATACGGCCTAATATATACTCTATATCTTCAGCTGCCAAACGTCTGAACGGTATTACTACCCAAAAATCATCTACATCTCCGTCATCTGACCCGAATCCGAAGGACAGCCTCGTCCTGACTTCACGTTCATCGCGGTCCTGAAGGGCAAACTCTACAATACGTTCAACTATGCGTCGTCGTCTGTGTTCAACACCATTGCTATACATGGATCTAGGATCAACCCTGACTATATACCGATTTCTAGTCAAGGCCGGGTGGGGGTAGCGGTGCGCACCAACTCGAATGTCATGCCATCCTCAACAGAACGGGAAGCTGCTGTGGAGGATGTACCCGGAATTGAATAATGGGGTATATTTGAGAAAGGTACTATTGTGGGGGTTGTGTCGTAAGACGTAGAAAGTTGGGGCTCTATTACTGGTGGTCTAACAACCGGCTCAACACTTGCGCGCTTTATGTCTGACGTGGTGGGTTCTTCATCATGCCTCCGCTTTCAACTGACGCGTGCTACAGGTATCGCTGGTGAGGATTCGTCAGCGGGGATGGAATCTCTAGCTGCACGGTCAACTGGCTCGTCTGTGATATCGATGATGGGGTGCTGTACATCGTCGTCACTCACGGTCCTGTGGAAGAAGAAAACAAAATATAAGGAACAGCACTCAAAATTCATTATATTTTGTAAATGGCCCACTTAGGAGTGTGACGTGTTAGAAATGGATTCTGTAGAAAAATTCAGGTTCACGATATATCTGGCCCTAGAGGATGTGGTAAAACTGTGTTTATGCTTAATATCATTAGAAAAGGGAGAGATGTTCTCAAAATTTGTGCATAAAGTTATATGGTGCTATTCGACGTATCAATCAGTGTTCAACGAGTACCAAGATGAAATTTGTTCCACAAGGTATATGACGTTAATTCGTTAAAGGAAAGAACATACAGTCATTGTAATTGACGATCTCATGTTGGAGATGGATAAAACGTTTGCCGAGACATTTACAGTGTTCTCCCACCATCTTAACATAAGCGTGTTCTTCATCAATCAGAATCTATTTTTCAAAAATAGATACATGCGCGATGTGTCGCTAAATACACAATATCTAGTCTTATTCGCGCAACGTAGAGATGTATCACAAATTGGGGTATTAGCCAATCAAATGTTCCCGAATCAGCGTAAGGAGTTTTTGGAGGTTTATAAAGAGCCACAAACCAGCGTTATGGATATTTGCTTTGTGACCTTCACCCGCGAAACACGTTTAGGGTGCTTCTAAGAACGAATATATTCCCAAGCGAACCTGAAACGGTGTATATTCCAGAATGACAAATAAAATATGAATTAATAAAAATCTATCAACGATTGCCCCGGGCACTGCAACAGATGTTTGTTAAAAATATCGACTCTGACTTTTTAAAATGCATCTGTGAAATCTGTCTTAATGTTATAAAATGTAATGTGCCAATGAAACCCTCTCAGAAGGATCGCTTACGTCGTTACAAGAACATAATACGAGCGCTCGCTCATAAAAGTCAAACTGTGGGTAAGAAAAAGCGATTATTGTACAAAGAGGAGGATCATTCCTACCCATCTTATTTTCAGTTTTGGGTCCTTTACTGACTAGATTAATATAATGAAGAAGGTGGTTGTGATTCCGCACGAGGTGTATGCTTCATTGCAAAGTTCAAAGACCAGACACGGCTCTAGAACCCCGTAAAAGTAGGCTTAAAAGAATGGAAAGCGAGTTGCTAGCCCTATTAAACAGTGAAAAGTCACCTGATGAGAAAAGGATCTTGTACCAAGAGGCTTTGCAGAAATTTCTTCATGAGTACGAAGATTATAAGATCCTACAGAGCTCCCCGTGGTTATTAGGCACAGCGCGAGTAGTGCTGAGCATGGCGACACAGGACCTGGCCCCGACGTTAGAGATGACCAACCAAAGAACAACGGAACACAACACATCGAACATGTGCTAAAAAACAGCCTCCCACATACATTGAGGAATAAAGGCTTAAGTCTTTATAATCTATTGAGTGAGGACCCCATCATACAGTGGGCCGATACAGGCGAGGTCATTGTTGAAGGAACAAGGGTACAAGGATCCAATATCGTTGATATTGTTCATGATCTGGTGAGAAAGTGGGACAGACCCTCGCCAACAGGATGGAAGCATATTAAAGCAAGACTACAACAAATAAATGTCCCCAAAACATTGATAGGTAATCTGAATAGGTTAAAAGACTTGGATCAAGTCTCGCATGTGTCACAACTGAGTACGCCATCGCCCCCAGCAGCAGCGTCTCTGAAGAGGAGAAAGAAGAGAACAAACGGCCAACTTATCCACGTGCTCTAAAATACGCAAATGGCTAACATATTAAGTAAACGCTATTATGACATTTCTAACCCCGCCTCCTATGGTGGCGTTAATAGACTGTACAGAGGTGTTTACGGTGTAAGGAAAAAAGATGTTGAAGATTTTTGCGGGAACAGGATGCTTATACACTTCATAAACCGGTGAGAAAAAGGTTTAAAACGGCCAAGACAACAGCTGCTTCGATTGACTCTATTTGGCAGGCGGATTTAACAGACATGCAAAGATATTCAGTGTATAACGATGGTTACCGCTACATCCTATTCATAATAGATGTATTCTCTAGATATCTGTGGCTAATTCCCCTGAAAAATAAATCGCCTGAAACAGTTGCTAAAGCGACCAAAACGTTGATGTTGAAAGAAAAAGGATTCCTGGCTATTTTTGTACGGATATGGGGAAAGAATTTATAGGTCGCGCTTTTCAGAACATGCTGACAGAGTTTAATATCAGCTATTCTTTAGCTGAAAGAGTTCAACGTACCATAAAGGAACGCATGCATCGCTATTTTACACATAAAAACATACAGATATATAACGTTCTCGGTCATTGGCTCATCATACAACCGTTCACACCATCGTACGATTGGCACAACACCTAACGAAGTTTTAGAAAGAGGTACGCGCCAGAGGTGAGAAGAGATGGAACACCACCACCACACTCTGCGCATTTCAAAATCAATGATTATGTAAGGCTATCACGTTCGGGAAATAAATTCGCGAAGGGATTTGAGCAAGGATGGACACGTGAGATTTTTAAAGTTAGGCTATGAGACCTAAAGGTGAGATAATGATGTATTACGTTGAAGATTTGAATGGGGAAGAATCGCTGGAGGCTTTTACCGCGAGGAGTTGCAGAAAGTGACATTTAATTTAGGAAAAAGTGTTTAAAATTGAAAAATTTAGGAGCAAAGGTTCAGGAAAGAGAAAAATGTACCTGGTGAAATGGCTGGGTTACCCAGAAAGCTTCAACACCTATATAAAAGCTGCTGCAATAATGAAGCTTAATAGTATGCAACATGGCTCCTAACCACTTCTACGTCACACTCCCGTCCTCCTCTCTGTCTGTACATCCTAACAACACCCTCGCCAACTTTGTGACAGAACTCCACGGACCCATTGAATTGGAGCGTGATTCGTATGAGGTGGGTTATGTGAACTCCAGTTAGCCACCAAATTTTTAACTCTTGAAAATGAGCAAATCATATTTCTGATCATTAGAAGATCGATGAGTGCGAAAAATTAGGCATAACCTTAGACAATACTATGCGTTCAGTCCTGTTCGGTGAGGAACGGTACTATAGCACAAATGTATCGCTAGGAATCGGGCATTATGATACAGCCATGGACATTGTGACGGGGTTAAACAAGAGTCTTGAAAGTCGTACCTGACAACGATTTACTTTTTGAAGTCGTAAACATAGACACGCCTGCATGCACATTGAAGTTAAAGTCAACGCTTAGTAGAAATATTAAAGATAAAGAGCTGTTCACAATTGTGGCTGAGGGCCGATATAGCGCAGCTCTCCAAAGAGATACCTTTCACGAGGCACAGCATGACTTGTCCAGCTTAATGTATCAATGAAGATGGAGAAATTGGGTGAAAGCTCTCCGCCCCAGACATGTGCTATATTTACAGCAATATCGTAGAGCACCAATTTGTTGGGGACACCCAGGCGCGCCTGCTGCGCATTGCACACATCCCCAACCATAGAGGGAAAAGTTTGAGCATTACATATGACAAGCCCCATTATGTGAATGTTGCGACTAATCTATTAACCAACATCTCGATATATATAAGAACGATTGAGGGAAAAAATTTCCCATTCGGTGATGGGAGCTTAACAGTGAAACTACACTTTCGTCGTTTATAATGACTCGAAGACCATTCACAGTCTACCGAGGTGAGATACCAGCGTGGGAGTGGACTTGGATCCATTTTTTCATCCATACTACGCACCGCTGTCCCACTGTTGAAGAGGGGTGCCAGGTACCTAGGGCGGAAGGCGTTACAAACAGGTTTTAACGCGGCAGAAGACATAATGGGTGGAACTAAGCCTAAAGAAGCTCTAAAAAAACATTTAAAACGTACACGGGACGAAATCATCAAAGATGCAAAGAGAAAAATGCGTGGTGGCGGAAAGAAGAGATCTGCCAGGAAGAAGGGGTTACCATCACGTGGCGCTAAACGTAAAAGGAAATAAAAAAGAAGTGCTCTAAGCGTATGAAACCTATGGCTGATCATTTTTTTAACTGATATAAGCTGAGGACACTACTCTCACGAATCATAGGTGACTAATACTTGTCGAGGGAGGTGGCACTATTTCTGACTCGTCATGGCGCGTTTCATCCATCCGTGTAGTTCACAATGCTGTAAATCGGAACTGTCCCTCTTTGATATGCCCCCACTCAGGTCTCTATTGAGCATAGCGACTTTATTACAATTAACCCATTAAACACAATTAGTTCGCCCAGTGCCCCTATAGAATTCGTGATACCCAGCTCAGGCCCTTACTTTTTTGACCCGAGCTGCATGCACATGTACGCTAAACTGCGTATAGCCCATTCTGATGGAACGGACTGCGATGATAGTTACTCTGCCTACCCTGAAACCAACTTTTTACACTCCATATTCAGCCAGTGTGAGTGTATTTAAACCAGGTTAACATCTCGGCAGGAACGGGGTACTACCACCTACGAGCCTATCTGGAAAATGTCCTCAACTTTTCAAAAGAAGCGAAGGACACCTTTTTAACCGCCGAGGGTATTACCACACTAAAGATGAAAATGGAATAAAGGATAAATTTAAAAATTCTAAAAAAAAGATATATGAATGTTTTGGACGCTGCATACAGACTTCACATTCCAGGAGAAGCTTATGAACGGGGTGGATATGAAGTTGAAGCTTACCCGCACGATTCCTGAGATCTGCATAAATCTGGGGTCTGATCAAGAAGAGGGCGCGAAACCCGTTGTGATTCACATCATGGAGACGTATTTGCGTATACGCCGAGTGAAATTAAGTTCCCGAAACAAATAGAAATTGAGAAAGACTTAATACACGCCACAGTAAAATACCCAATTAACAGGGTACAGATCAAACTATACACGGTCCCCCGGGTTGGCCTCGAAGCAACTAGAAAACGTGGCCCTTGGAGTCCTACCTAAAAGGATATTAATTGGAATGCAGGACCACGCCTCGACGAATGGAAAATATAAAAAGAGTGCCTTTAAATTCGAGAATTTCGGCCTTAAAAATATTACTCTATACGTAAATGGCATCGCTTGGGAGGGACCATGAATACGGACTACTCATCAGACGCTATGTTCCCGCTCTGCGCGAGAGCATATAGTGGTCTGGCTCATAATACAGGCGCCTGTGACGAACTTGGTTTTGGTGTAACGCAGAAAGAATTTGTCGAAGAATTTAACATTTATTCATTTGATATTACGCCTGACTTGTCTGCTGTCGCAAATACGCATTTAAGTCCACAGCAGAGTGGGAATATCTCAGTCAGGTTGGAATTTGCCAAGCCTATAGACGCGCCTTTAAGTGTACTCGTGTACCTCGAATCACAGGCACTAATAGAAGTTGATCGTTTGACGAACGTTGTCATAGACTTTTAAAATGGACGCGAATACACTCCAGAGAGTAATGAAAAGTGACCGTTTCACACGCTCAAAATTTATCGATGTGTTTGTGAAGAATGAAATATTGAAGCTGCCAAGTACGAGAAACTGGTACGGGATTATCGTTAACATCGACATTGTGGAGGGTGAGGGGATTCATTGGTTTGCAATCTATTTTAAAAATAGGGAAAGAATGTACTATTTTGATTCACTCGGATTTCAGCCCTGGAATGATTCGGTAATTGTACAGTTTATTGCGCAGTTACATGTACTTGATATTGTTTGGAACCCATATCGTTTTCAAGGATATTATTCTGAAACGTGCGGGCTGTATTGCATTTCATTTCTCATGCACATGTCACGTGGGAAGGGATTTATAAATTTTTTAAAATTCTTAACCTCAAAAATACTTACATTAATTCCTCGGTAATCTGACAGTCGCTTGGCCGGATGTGAGCCAATACCTCGACTTCTGTATTCAGGTCACGGGGTTGGCTGAGCGGAGAAGCATCCATATTATTTATTCCCCTTTCATCAAAAGTAGCTATAACACGGCCTAGCTCCGCATCGGTCCTATAAGGTTAAGTAAAAGTAAAGAGCTAAAAGAGAAATGCCACAAATTTAAAAGCAGATAATTCTTAAACGTTTTGGTAATTTAAAAATCCTACTGCGGTGCTGAATTATCGAGAAAAATATCATTAAAGCTCCACCATATACAGTGGAACCCCGTTTAACGATCGTAATTGGTGCAAAATAAACCATCGGTACACGAAAAAAATCGTTACACGAACCCATTATAACATGTAAATGGCCTAATTGGTGCAAATTTTTCGAAAATACACTCTTGCAAGACGTAAAGACACTAATTTTCCATGTTTAAAAGGATATTTTAACAATACATGATATTTTAACACCAAAAATATATTATAACTTATTTTGCTGTAAATAAATAATAAAAACAATTAAATAAACATAATTAAATAAAGAAATAAATAAAAAATTATTTACCTTAGGTTGGTGGGGTGTACCATGGATGAAAATCGATGGTGGTAGTCGTGGGGTTGGAGGAGAAAATTATTGTTTGGAAGGAGAATCTCCTTCCATCGTGAATTTGGCGCGATCGTTCAAAAATCGTTACACGGAAATTAATCGTAACACGGGCAATATATTCTCAATGAGGCTTGACCGTAACGCGAACCAATCGGTAAGCGGGGGTTCACTATATATATATATATATATTTGCCGAAATAATCGAGATGGAAACAGACACTTACAGACACTAATTAAAAACAATGGGGGTTAATTTTTACGTTGTAGGAAAATTCAGAATAAAAGGAAATTACATTACTAATTATAAACGAGAAAAAAATCATTTTCAAAACGCGTTTATTGAGGCCTTTTATAAGTTAACGCCGGTTGAAACATTATATATAGACCACGAATAAACAAACTATGTTTCAAAACAATTATTATTTATAACACGGCCTAGCTGCTCCGCATCGGCCTTATAAGGTTAAGTAAAAATAAAGAGCTATAACAAGAGAAATGCCACGAATTTAAATGCAGATAATTCTTAAAAGTTTTGGTAATTTGAAAATCCTACTGCGGTGCTGAATTATCGAGAAAAATATTATTTCGGCATATATATATATATATATATATATATATATATATTATATATATGCCGAAATAACCCCGAAGGAAACAGAATAATTAAAAACAATGGGATTAATTTTTACGTTGTAGAAAAATTCCATCTTTAAATTATCGAGAATACTTAAAAATATTTTTCAAAATGCGTTTATTGCGGCCTTTTATAAGTTAACACTGGTTGAAACATTATATATAGACCGAGAATAAACACAAACTATTTTACAAAACAATTATTATGGCCCTTATAATTTAACATTGAATGAACCGCAGAATATAATCACTTACATTTCAACAGCGTCTTCATTGAACGGGACCGATATCTGCCAGAGCTGGGCACTTGCGGCATATTGCGGTACTGCGGTACTGCTGCACTACCAAACCGGTACCAAACCGGTACGCGGAAATTTGAATGCGGTAGCGGTACTGCGGTACTTTCAGCGATCCTTTGCGGTACTGCGTTATGGGGGCCCGGGGTGGTAGTGCGGTGGTACCGCAAGTACCGCAGTACCGCAAAATATGCCGCAAATGCCCAGCTCTGGATATCTCGTCACAATTTTCCGTAACACTCTGGGTAGATAAAAGCTCCCCCCCGATCTACAGTATAGCGCTGAAGAGGTGGAGCGTTGTATGAGCATAAAGGTCTTTATCCTCAATCAATTCCGGATAATTGTACAAAGATAACTGACTCATGGTGTATAAACCACTAAGCGAAAAAACTAAAATTGGTTTAAAATCAAATGAATATTTTTTTATAATATGCTTAAAAGATATATTTGTGTTAAGACAAAAAATTTGTTTTAAATAATTTGTAGGATGAAAGATTCTTCAGTGCGTGGTAAAAGGAATTTTGATAAAAATAAATAAGTTGCCCTAAAAAATAGGATCTAGTTTTATTATAAAATTAAATGAATATTTTTTATAATATATAAAGATATATATCTATATTAAGGCAAAAAAATTGTTTTTGTTTTAAATTTTGTTTACCATGTTTCAGTTTTTGTTTGAAAGAACAGATAACATTCCAATATATTACAAACCCTGTCTTCGTCGCGGCATTTTATTACCGCTGCAAAAAGAATGATAGCTTATCTATTATCTGTGTCGTTTTAGAGACCTTAGGGTGGTGGTGGTTAGTTGGTGCTGTAATAATGCATAATGCCTATGGTTCGGGAAGTTATGCATGAGGGGCTATGTATGAAGGAGATTGTGAGGTAGTCTAAGGAAGGCATGTTTGCATGTAAGTACATATATATATATATATATATATATATATATATATACGAGGAGATAAAAAAGTATCGATAATTTTATTGCTACGGACAAATGAATGCAAATAAGAAATAACCGTTTACATATGTGAGTCTTCCTGCTCTCTGGCGTCTGCGGTCTGAAGCAAAATCTGCTACCATGAGTCAGTAGTTGGTCGGAACGCTTAAAATGAGGGTGTGTTTTTGCAGTACGTATAAACCTCTGAAATGGAGCAACGCGCGTTCGGAGACGAACGAAATGATTAAAACAACTTTGGGAAATGATGATCTCAGTATAGCTAACGTTTATAAATAGCACAAAAAGTTTTAAAATGGAGAAACATTTGCTCGTACCAGAAATAGAATCTGTTGGACATTTTCATCCGTACGAGAAGTGGAAGGGCGGCCACTGCGTTCCTTGTCTTCAAGCGATGTTTCTCTATTTTTAAACTTTTTATGCCATTTGTAAACGTTAGCTACGCTGAGAGGATCATTTCCAAAAGCTGTTTTAATCATTTCGTTCGTCT
Organism: Bathynomus jamesi; assembly: GCA_023014485.1. Lineage (NCBI taxonomy): Eukaryota > Metazoa > Arthropoda > Malacostraca > Isopoda > Cirolanidae > Bathynomus > Bathynomus jamesi. The sequence continues at coordinate 419,395 of JAJOZX010002740.1, forward strand.
CCGAACGCGCGTTGCTCCATTTTAGAGGTTTATACGTACTGCAAAAACACACCCTCCTTTTAAGCGTTCCAACCAACTATTGATCTCATGGTAGCAGATTTTGCTTCAGACTGCAGACGCCAGAGGGCAGGAAGACTCACATATGTAAACGTTTATTTCTTGTTTGCATTCATTTGTCCGTAGCAAAATTATCGATACTTTTTGATCACTCCTCGTATATATATATATATATATATATATATATATATATATATATATATACAGTGCCCGCGAAAAGTATCCGATCACCCTTGAAATTTGTATTTTTTACATAAAAAACAATGTTTAAATGTATACTAACCTTATATTAGTATTTTGTCATCTGTCCTTTGGTTTGGATGACTTGTTCTAGACGTTTTGGCATGGATTTAATCAAGTTTTGACAAACTTCCACTGATATTTCCTTGCACCATACCTTTTTGATGGCCTCTTGTAATTTTTCGACTGAGCCAGTGTCGTGGCATTCAACCTTATTTTTTATTATTAGCCACAGATTTTCTATCGGATTGAGATCTGGACTATTACCAGGCCAATCCAAAATATCAAATTTATTGTCAGTAATCCATTTGTCACTATTTTGGCCCTGTGACATGGTGCACCATCATGCATGTATGTTTTTGTCCTTTGGATTGCCATTGCCATTGGAAGTTTATCCTGTAGCATTGCTAAATACCGTGCACCATTCATAGTTGTGTTCTTCGGAAGAAAATATAAGTTTCCACGCCCATAGTAACCGAAACAACCCCAAACCATCACACTTGGAGGGTGTTTCATTGTCTTTAGGATGTATTTAGGGTCCATCCTATTTGAGCCAATAGGCCGGCGAACCTTTTTTGGACAACTTCTGAATGTCAAAAATGTCGACTCATCGCTAAATAAAACCTTCTTCCAGTCATCAACAGTCCAATGAATGTATTTTTTACAAAATGCGACACGTTTTTTACGCATTTTTTCATTAATGAACGGTTTCTTAGCAGCATGGCGAGATGGTAATCCGAGTTCTTTTTGGAGCCGCTCCTGGATAGTTCGTTCAGAAACACCAGATAACAAATTATTCATATTAAATTTTATTTCTTTCGCAGTTATTGTTGGGTTTTTCAATACTAAACGTTTCATAAGTTTGTCTGTTCGCGAATTTGTTTTCTCGGTCTGCCAGATCGTTTTCTAGGGACTGGCGTGGTTAGGCCACCATTGTTCTTAGCCCGTGAAACCCATAAATTAACGGTACTTTGGGATATGTTTAATTCCTTAGCTATCTGTCTCTGTGATTTCCCACATGCATGCAAAGCAACAATAGCACCTCGACAATCACTCTTAAGTTGTTTTTTAGCACACATTATATATAAATTTTATTTACACCACTTTCTGTAAAAAAAAAAAAATATCAAGAAATTTACACAAACAGTGAAATCTGACAAATTTGAGACACAGCCACCCGCAACGAAGGCTACCAGAACACTAATTTGAGAATGCGTTGGATAGCTCTCATATCAGCGAGCAACCTCAAAGTTACCAGATGTCGCTAGAACAAATAGAAAGTGAATTACGTGTCTCTGAATATCAAGGGAAAATATTGTATTTTCTTGAGTGATCGGATACTTTTCGCGGGCACTGTATATATATATAATATATATATATATATATATATATATATATATATATATATGTGTGTGTGTGTGTGTGTGTTTTGCGATTTATTTTAGACAGAATGGTGTTAATTCTCCTTCCCGTGCATACAAGGAAGTAACTATGTACATGCCTTGATTAAGTCATATATGATGTGTGTGTGTGTGTGTGTGTTTTGCTATTTTTTGAGACAGAGCAATGTAGTTGTGGGTTTTAATTCTCCTTTACACGTACGTACAAGGAGATAACTGTGTACATGCCATGATTAAGCCATATACGACTGGCTGTGAGCCGTTTACGCCTTACGATTGGCTGTGATATGGCTGCCTTCTAAACCAACTGGCTGTGATGCTAAAGCGGCCAAGGAAGGCTTGTGAAGACTCCATTATGCGCCGCGATATGCCCACGAAAGGATCTATTACCCTTGATATGTTAGGTTACCCACTCCCCCTTTGGAGGGTCTAGCCCCGGCCCCTTTCATGCATACACACATACACGTCTTAATACACCCCTTTATATATATACACATACAATTCATATATATATATATATATATATATATATATATACTTTTGTGGGCCTGATCTGCCAGGTTAGGTTACCCCCTCTCCTCCTTTGCTAGGTTAGGTTACCGTCTCCCCCTTCATGCATACGTCCCTCTCCCTCTTGGAGGGTCTAACCCTCCCCTCTTGGAGCATTATTGATCATCTTGCATGTAATTAATTTGCACTCTACCTTTTTCTGGGTATATTTACTAGGTGTACGAAAATCTTTTCTAATTCGATGCCGACTTGACCAACCAACGAACCGAAGCACAATTTATGTAAATACAGTAAAAGTTGTATTTACTGGCATATGTGCAAAGCTTCTGATTCGTGAGTTATTGGCTATCCTCAGCGATACATAAAAATGGTGAGCAACAACTATAAAAACGTTGATAAAGTGATTGCTTTGCATGAACATAATGTAGAATCTCTTCAGATATCTAATGACCTAAGTATATAAGAATCAGCAATGCTGCATCGAATCATACAGCGATACATTTGCAATGGCATCGCCATGAGCAGAATGCGTGGAAAAGTGAAGAGAAAGAAGGTAACTACAACAAGAGAAGACACAAAACTTCATAGAATTTGTAAGAAAGACTGAAGGAAGACGTTATATGACAGTCAAAGAGAGTTGGAAAGCTGTGAGATGAATATTTCTGCAAAAAAAAATGAAAAGAAGGTTCAAGGAACGTGGTTTGGACTGCATTCGATCATCTAAAGAGTTGTTGTTAACAGCAAAACAGTTGCAATAGTCACGACTCACAAAAGTAAAAAGACTTTACCGAAGAAGACTAGAAACAGGTAAGTGTCGTGAATGTACATCTCTATTTTATGAAACGCAGTTACCAAGTTTGTAGTTCATTTTCAGGAGTGATCCAGAATATTCAAACACTTTGCAATCACCTCTAAAGAATAAAATTAACTTTATATGCTAACTCTTTGCTGTTATAAGATACTAGACACCCATTTTATATATTAAAAATATTAGAGCTATGAATGGCCTTGCATGTTTACAGGTGTGACGTTCTTTACCTGAGGTGTTGTTTTTGTGCGTTTTGTTGTTAGAATTTGAGTCAACTTTTCTCTGGTAGGTTTCAGCGATGAGTCTCACTTTCTGATTTCTGGAGCTAGTTCGAACACCTTTCATAATGAAAATGAAGGGTGCCAAGAGGTTACTTGTCTTGCTGAACGAAGTATCCTGAGAAGGTTATGGTTTGGTCCAGGGCCGCCGAAAGGGTGGGGAAGCCGAGTTAAATCCCCGGGGCCCGGACCTCTAGGGGGCCCGGAAAGAGGGGGGATAAAATCTAAAAATATTAATAAAGCAATTGATTAAATAACAGAGAGGAAATATAATTAATGAACATACATTTTATAGAGATTATCATAGTCAAACTGAAACATAAAATATTATCTGCGGTCCACCAATGCCCAAGACCGACTGACAGATCTGGGAATCATTGTAATTGAAAGCCAGTTAGCCCGTACTTTAAATTTCATCAGAATCATTTACCACTTTGCTAGAGAGAAGGCAAAGAAAGTACACTTCTAATTATGAAAATCTTGCAGTAAACAATTGTCTTGCCTACATGGACTGGTACTGCATTTGTAAATTGTATGGTGATAGAATTAATATAATTGATTCGAAAAATAAAATGGTCATTTTCTTCTGAGTTGTTTATTCATACTGTATGTTTTGAATAGTGACTTGGACATATAATCAGTTTGCTTGTTATGTACACAAAAAACATTCATAATAAAATACTGAGTAAACAGGGGGGCCCATATACCAATCCTTCCCTGGGGCCCGTGGCAGCTCTCGCCGGCCCTGGTTTGGGCCTGCTTTGAAATCCATGAAGCAGATTTGTTCTTTGTGAATAGAATGATGAATCCACAACTTACCGACATTTGTAAATCATTGGCAGAGTCAATGCTAAGACGAGTTAAAGAGGCTTTAAAAACGAAATGGGTCACACAAAGTATTAGAATAAAAATACCTCCTTGGCATACGTTTGTTTCAGTCTTAAATATAACACACTTTATCTCAAAATTCTGTTACGTGGCAACGTCGAAGCAGTGTCCCATTTTTCTAGTCAGGGAAAAAATAATACTAAATATATTTAATCATCATCAATGCATTCACAGTTTAAGTGGAAGTATGAAGAATCAAACATCTCTTCACACAGAGCATCATTCCACCCATACGCCTATTTTAGGGTACGAGCAGTTCGCAGCAGCATTCCCAAGCAAATAGGGGGTCAAAGTACTGCTGAAGCTTTCGTACGTGGAACACCCATAATCATATTCAATTGATCGCAATTTTCGTTAGTGTGTATTGCAGACACCCCAGTTATTATCAGTCCTGATGCATGATCCTTCAGGAGCACCGCAAGTTTGTGTTTCCTCCCCAAGCTAGCGCAAATTTACCCTCATTAATCACAGTCACACTCGCCCTACACTGGGCTTGCTCTACACAAACTAGACCAAAAACCACAAGTATCCGCAATCGCAAACCGTCCGTATACAAGCTTATATTACGCTCGTATTTTTTATATATGTCTGTGGACTCAACACGTAAAAATTGCCTTTGTAAACTCAAAATGAATATAATTTAAAGAAGATAACGTCTTATGGTTTAATAATCTCCAAAAAACGAACCTCAGAACCTAATTCTGATAAACTTTTAATTCTTTACCTTTCCTATGTTTTGCAGTCGCCATTTAAATATACATTTTTATACTCCACTTTAGTCCCTTCGTCTTCATTCCTGCAAATATCATTCAGGTTTTTTGCCACTTCTATCCCTCCATTATCACCACTATTAATAGTATTGTTATTATTACTATTATCAATATTAAATAGTTATTATTCTTTTTATTATTAATTCTAGACAAAAAATCTCCGTCGTTCCCACTCAATTTCGCCTTCAAACTGCCCAACTTTCACTCTCTCTCGACTATATATATATATATATATATATATATATATATATATACATTTTAACTGCAACCAACACAGTATAATTAATGTAAAGAACGACGCTTGTGTAGAAGAGCGTTCCGCACAAGATGAGGAGGGAGAACGAACAAATGAAAAATGAGGTACCTCCCAGGAATCGAACCCGGGATCATCCGATTGCCGGTCAGATATGCTATCCACTACACCAAGGACCTCGATCAATCACAAGTCGTAATTCTCCTACATACGAGCGGAATCCAATGGCCTGATGGGGCACCTTCGCATGCCGTACTATATACATTTTAACTGCAAACAACAAACAGTATAATTAATGTAAAGAACGACATATATGGATGGAGGGTATATAACAATACAGGGTGATATTTTTATTCGAGGGCCATGAATAATAGTTTTCATGATTTCATGGTTCTCAAATGAAAAAAATCGCCCTGTACTATTTTACTCGTACGATAAGAAATAAATTTAAGGTATGTAATTTTTTCCACATAATACTATTATTTAATTTTTAAAGTTAAGCTTTCATAATGTTCAGTTAATTTATACCTTTATACTATAAAGAACAACCTTGCGAAATCTGATCGACTTGACATTCTATCGACAAATTATTAGGTTAGATTAAGTTAGGTTATGTTAGCTTAGATTAGCTTAGTTCTTTAGAGTGGCGATGTTTTGGGCTTGTTGATGAAATGGATATAGTCCGTAAAGACCAGAGCCTGTAGCTTAGTGGGTAACACCCTTTCCCTGTAAGCGAAATAAAAGTAATGCGTAAGGTCGGGTGTTCGGATCCCCATGGTGCTAGTCAGTAATAATCCAAAAGGGGTTAGCGCATTGGACTGCGTTCTTCTGGTTCGAGCGTTGTGCCAGTTTGTTGCCCTCCTCACTGACTATCATTATTATTAATCAAACTGTAATACGGTACGTTGTTATTGTGTGTAAATAAATATTTTGTTATTGCTTTGTTTACGGTATAGTAAACTGTAAATGTGAGTTGTTATTATTATTATTACGAATGTATGGCGGTCCAACCTTCAATATTCGCACAACCCAAACGTAAAAAACAACCATTCTTCAATTGGCGAAAATGAAATATCTTTATCCTCTTTTTGTTTCATGTATCCAAGTGCATGACTCCATCAGGAAATGAGAAATTTTATATTTAATTCAAGAGCTTTTGCCATAAATAAACGATGATGATAAATGTTTACTTTTGTTTTTTGCTGTCGTCGAAGCGTTGGTCAAAGCGAGTTGAGAGAAGAACGAACTTGGGCGAGGCGGAGTGCTACATACGCTGTCAAAGAGAAAGTGTTTAATATCCTTTTCGTTAAAATAAACAACGCAAAATTTTAAGGAAAAGAACTGTTATCTGCTCTTTTTATAGTTAGAATGACTAAATAAAATGATACATGGATCTCTTCAGGAATAAAATGAACGCATGAAACTGTATTTACGTTTTGGGTGCTCAGTTCGTTCCTGCAATTAAAAGTGTAAAACGTTTAAAATGAACCGTGAAACGAATTTTGAGTTACAGCATTACGTGTAAATGTACATTTTCGCGAAGAAATTTTCACAGAAAAAAAATATGTGGAAAAATAATTAAATTAGAAAAAATATTATTAGGGGGGGGGGGGGATATCCTTCTGCCCTTCTGCACACCTTTGTTTTGTGTTTTATAAAAACGCCTTCTGATACATGCGGTTTTCCAACAAAACTGCGCAAAAATAAAAATAATAACGAGATCCCATCTCCTGTTCGCCACTTTCTGCATGGTTGATACTTCAAATGACTCGGGAAGGAAAGGAGTAATGTAAGTTAAAAATTATATTTAAATATTTTAATGTTCTCTGTCAACGAAATAAAACGGCAAATATTCTTTAATCTTCTAAATAAATAAACTTTTGTTTTATGTATTAATAAACAATTAAACAAATCACAAAGAGTATATTCACGTTTTGTTCCTCATATTCCTACCCCAAACCATCCTCTCTCATTCCAGAATTGAAGCTTCTCCGGAGAAATCGATGTATTTAATATTTGACTTATTTATATGGTAAGCTATAAAAATATTCTTCACAACAGAACATTAACTATATTTTGTGTTAATATCATTACACTTTGCCCTGCAAATTTATAATAATGTTATAATGTTATAATGTTTCAGACCAACAAAGACCCTAGGATCCACTCATGGCTGGTCTACCTAACTGTGTTCGTAATTGTGTATTGTGCATGTCCTCCGTGGTGGCGGAGGGGACCTACAATTTTACGTGGGTTCCAAACCACAAAGAACATAAGAAATTTTTATAGTGGGCACATTAGGGGCCACTTCGGCCCATCGAGGTGGCTCCACGACGCAAAAACTGCCTGTTCATTGGCAACAACCAATTTTTACAAAACTAAATAATTATCAATTTAAAACTAATTAAATATCAATTTATACTTTTTACTTTTACAGATTTGGTAAACTGAGGCAGCGAAAGATTACACTTTCTCTTTGTTACCGCTGTTGTAAAGATATGAAAACAGCAAAATTTACATGAGGGTATAAGCTACTGTATAATAGAATTAGATATAGTAAAAGGAAAATATTCACCATACTGCATGCTAAAACAGTATCACGTAATAAAAACTAATATTCCCTCGTCCCTATTCTCCTGTCTGTGGAAAGTGTAAAAAAATTTACAAATTTCATAATTTCAAATATTTTGGCGTTTCTTTGAAATGATCTAAATTACAGAATGTCTTGATACGATATTTAATGTTTAGGGTTTGTAGTCGTTTCAGAAATAATTATTTTTATTAAATAGTGCACTAAAAATGTAAGCAGGTGAGAATATTATTGAAACTCGTAAGAGTAACGTTTGAAGTTTTTATTTGTTATTAAAGCATTAAGCTGAAACCTTGACTGTACTGATTAAGATTGAATAACAGAGTTTAAAAATACTATATGAGTGAACATTTTATCAATATTCACAGTACAGTCCGGTGCTAGTGTCTCCGAGCAATTGATACAATGAGAAAGCGGAACGGAACGGACAAGTTCGGTACTTCACGTATCATCTTTCAGTCGTACAATGAAGACTGAAAGATGAAACGCGAAGTATCAAAACCTGTACTTTGAATATTAATAAACTGTTCTTTTTACTATTATTCAGTTACTGAAAACGTGTTTATTACGTTAACTCGTAATCAACAGAGATTAAGTACAAGCTGAAAAAATAGCTGTACGAGGGAGAATAATAATAATAATAATAATAATAATAATAATAATAATAATAATAATAAAAACTTATTTCGAAAATGTTTGGGCCAACATGGTTTGGGCATGTCAGTCCAAATATTCTGAATTTTATGTATTCGTAAGTGAATAAAATGAAGAGAGAAGTAACCACAACATTTTGAATATGAAACTCCATGCAACCTACCCGCGAAGATTAATAAATAAATAAATCGTAGACATCTACTGCAAAAAGAAAAATATTGAATCTCGATATGGTTATACAAGTACTCAAAAGTATTTCAATGGAAAAAATTCACATTGTATACAAAAAGAATATTACTAAATACACGTTTTGCGGAGATAAACGTTTTTCTGATGCAGTTACCCTCGTTATATAGGTCAGATATCATGCAAATAGGACCTATACATTTCGCTCAAGAACACCAAAGAACATGGCAGACAACAGACAATTTAACCCCACCTATAGCGGAACGAGATTCTTTGTCATGAGCAAAGCTATTGAGTTGCTATCCAGCACTCGCTTTTCTACACCATATTGTCTGCCCTACATGTTACTGCCGTTTTCGTATGACAGCCCTCTGCGATAAGCGAGGTTGATGTTGAGATTTTGCAAGTGAACCAAATTGCTTTCATCCAGGTGACAAACAGTAGCTAGTAGGCAATCCACAACAACTTTTCAGTAGTGTACTGTACTACAGTACTACTCAATTGAGATCATCCGCATGTTGACGTTACGTCAATGCCGGCTCTGTTCTTTACAGTCGTCACTGTAAAGTGGTCACTTTACAGTACAGTCACTTTACCTCACTTTACTTCACAGTACAGTCGTCACTTCTCCATGTTTTTACCATGAGTCGTTGACTGTTCATGTCTCTTCAGTGAACGTGAAAAGGCACTTTCATATGCATCAAACAATAGCCTAATGTTTATTTTTACAGTATTATAATTGAATAATCATTATTAGATAGATAATGAATTCGCACATAATTCAAAAAGTCTTAAAAGTACGTAAGCCAGAGAGCAAGTAAGATGATGCAATCATTTCTCGCGGACGCTGATATTTTCCTGCTGAAACTGTTTACATTTTGTCAGAATTATCTTGTTTTTCGATCTCTCTTTTTCATTTTTTGGATCTGAATTTTAACCAAACTCGCGATTCTAGAATAATTTCAAATGGCGTGATTCTGTCGAGAACTGTACGATAAGTTTTTAACTTCATGAAGATTCGCTTCTGACTTTCTTTCATTGATTTATAATTAATTGTTAGTTATATTTTTATCAACTTATTTATTTGAATTTTCGTACTATTTATTTACATTTAATTTATTTTATTATTTATTTTATATTTTAATAATATTGACTGATAAAGTGTCAGAATTTTTACGACAAGGCAAGTGTCTGTGAACCCTTCAGTTCAGAAAAAAATTTGTACTTTTTTAGTTTTTAAATTTTATTTTGAAACCCTTCAATCTCGGAGCCAGGATGCCTTGCATCCTCCGCATTCACCTAAAACCGCTTTTGCCCATTTGTTAACTTTTACTCTCTATATCAAGGGTGCTCAGACTTTCAGTACCTAAGATCTACTTTATATTTTTATATAAAATTGACTGAAATTGACGAAAAAAAATATATAAAAATTGGCACACCAATACATTTTCTTTCTTTATTCATGCAAAATACATTTATTTAAATACAACTACTACTAATAATAATAATGATAATAATAATTACGGAATAATTAGATATTCTTTGGTTTTTACATTATCAAACAGACGTAGATTTGTATTGCATGGCGTCAGCAAGCTGTGCAAAGTTTGGATTTAGTTGCTGACTGCTGCCTCAAGCAGGCGGCTAGATGATTATCCGTTAGAGAAGTGGTTCCCAACTTTCCAACCTAGGGGTAAATTACCCCACAGGGTTAATGACGACTATTGTGTGGGGTAATGACATGTAATCTAGAAGTTATAAAAACTAATATTGGGATAATTTAGAAGTTATAAAAAATAATATCTAATGACTGGGGTAATGGAGCTGGATTAGAATTGGGTTTTAGGTAACCATACAAAAAAAGTTTGGAACCACTGCACGGTTAGAGTGAACTGGTATTTGGGCTTGATGATCATGTTTGAGAACGCTGATTCACAGAGGTACATGGAACCAAAAAATGCCATCAAATACATGACACTTTTTCTGAGATTTGGATATTTTTCCTCCACGAGAAGATTCCAAATATTTTTATTGGATGCCCTCGATTTAATTTCATGGTCATTTTCCAGTGTTAAAATTTCGCTCTCGACGTAAGATGTGTCCATATGAAACAATAGTGCCATTTTTAATGGCAACATCTACGTCTGTATCAAACGGAAAGCGCATAAATCTTGCTACAGGTTCTAGCATTGCGAAGTCTTGGAAGCGCCTCTCAAACTCCGTGATGAGGCTGTTCACCTGTTCCATATATCGATCATTGTCAAAATTTGTAGGTTTTTATTCCTGGCTTTCTAGCTCTGACATCATATTTGGGAAATGCCTCAGTTTGTGTCGTTACAGCTGTAAGAAGAACAGTTTTATTTTTGTTTAAAGGCATTCACAGAACTAATCATTTGGACAATAATTTTATCTTTTCCTTGAAACTCTAAATCGAGTTCGCTCAGCTTAGCAGTGACATCGGTCAAAAAGGCTAAATTTAATAACCACACTTCATCTTCCAACTGTTTATATTTATCACGTCTTGAGGCCAGAAATTAATTCCTCGATTTCGGTTAACAAACATCTAAATCTCTAAGTCTGAAGAAATTTTCCCCTACTAAGCCATCTTACATCAATGTGTATCAAAAGATCTGTGTTCCGTTTCACTTTCTTCCATTTGAGACTTACAGAGGCACTTCTGCAGATTTCTTGCTGAATAGGACATAGCCTAATATCCATGACTTCTTCCATATTTTACAACGCAGAACCTGTTGATGAATTATGCATTGATAACTGTGGAAGTTAGGAAAATCACTATCATTTTTGCAGAGAGCAACGAAACCACAGGTATGGCCAGTCATGGCCAGAGCTCCATCGGTGGTAATGGACACAAGTTTGTTAATGGGTAACTGAGTGTTATTAACAAAATCTTTGAATGAAAAAAATAATCTTCCTTCCATTCATTGTGAAAATTATAAGATTTTGTTTTTTGTTGCTTGGTCCGGTAATCATGATTAGCCCTCCACTAAAACTTTAATTGAAAATTCACTGGAAACCTACGTTTGGAGTAATTTTTTCTATAAAGGTATAGATTTTAGAAATTTAGTACATTCACATGTGCTACTTTTCTTTGCAACAACCTTCAAGCTACTGACTACTCTGTAATAACAGCTGTTGGTTCTCGGAATGACTGTGGTGTTACCAAGTTTGACATGTCCGTCACCCAAAGCGCGTAAAATTGACAACTTGTGTACCGTAAGAATTTGTGACGCAACTCACGAAACGTGTTAGAAGAAAGTGAGCATTGCCAGCTGGTATACTGTAGTCTCAACAAACTCAGTGCATAATTAAAAAAATAAATGGACGAATAAAAACATGTGTAGGGTGCATGGGCAATAAAAAAATGATGGCTTCAGGAATAGGAATGCACAAGCGGTAGCTCGCTATCGCCCTCCGGGCAGGTAGCAGTATATGTCACAGTATATGTAGCAGTATATGTCACAGCTAGCTGTATATGTATATATATATTGTATATATGTGTATGTATATTGGTACTTACGTATTATCGGGACGACCAAACTATTATCGGGACTACCAAACTGTTTATTATGTATTTTTGCTCTCGTCATTTTCATTTTCGAACTACTTACATTCACTCGTAATAGACATTAAATAGCTCGTGCTCGGCCGCGGAGTGACCTAGGACAGGGAAACTTGACAGAGCACATCGGCAGCTCATAGGCTATCAGTTGGTGGTGGTTGCAGAATTTTCCGATGTGCCGTTTAGTCTGTGCATGGTTCCGAAGAAAGCGGACAGACACACACACACATTTTAGCTCAATAGTATATAGGAAACAAGTTACGAGCGCAAGCAATACTATCTTTTTCTCTCTCGCTACCTAGAGAGGTGTCAACCCTAGGTTAATGTATAAGTTTTAAAAATTTCCGCAGTCTACTTGAAACGCGTTAACGGTCAACCGGTCGACTGCGATGAACATTTTCTGTTTTTCATTATGAATTTAGTAAAAATAATTTTAAAAAAATTAAAATACCTTAGAAATAACAATTAAAAGTTTTATCAAGAAAAAGGAGATATTCTTTAACGTAAACCAATAATTATTTTCAGAGATAATTCATTAAAGAGATATCGTACTGAAATGCATATAATATCGAAATATTTTGCACTATAAAAAAAATTTAAATTTCATGCTCTCCACATTGTTCACGGACGAGAGAAATCGGGAAGGAAGATGAGATATTTTTCTTATATGCTAGATGCTGTTTGAGGATGAAATATTTGATTTTTTTTTTTTTTTATAATTTTGTTTTAGTTTGTTTTCATATAAACTTCGTTGTTTTATATCTTTACAACAGTGGTAACATACAGAAACTATAATAGTTCCTTGTCTGCCAAAGCTACACTTTCACTCAAGATGTGTTTTTGTTGCGTTTGAATAATAATGTTACGCACAAACAACTGATCTACGCGATCGACCGATCGCGCTGCACAATCGATGGCTCCATCGTTCGCGCACACATTTGAACACTTGTCAGTGTTGAGAAGTGTCCAAATTTTCATAATATTTTATCTTAAATGTAATTAAGTAATGATAATGATTAAATACATTTATTGAAAGTTCCGTAGAATAAACTAAGTTTATATTTGGATTGGTTTTACTACAAGACACTCCAAAATAATAATAATCTACTGTAATCTAACTTAGCCTAGCGTACCCTATCGATGGATAACCATATTCCTGTGATTTAAACACTTCTCAACACTGAGAAGTGTTCAAATGGATCCATTAATTTTGCAGCGCGATCGATCAATCGCGTAGATCGGCCGTTTGCGCGAAACGATACAAAAAACTAATTTAATCAAGGTTCTGCTGTAAAGAATATTTGTATAACTTCATATAACAGTTTAGATATTAAATGCATTGATTTCTTCGAGGAATTTTCGATTTTCCAGGAAGCTAGGTAATGAGAGAGTTGGGGGGAAGTGAGGGTGAAACCGTGACTATATACTGTAGTTTACTAACAAAAGGGAACGCGCGAGCAAAGGTTTATTTATTCATAAGGTTAAAGCAAATTTGTTATTTTCAATGATACAATACATGAACATATTTAAATATAAAGTTTAGTTTATATTCCCTCGTTATCTTCTCGAGTGTAGTAAATACTGTATGCATGGAAGGCTACATCGTGACCACTTTGCAACATCGCTTCCTGTTAGAAGACAGAGGTTAAGCGAGGTTGGGTCGGTCTAATAGTTGGATGGGTGATGATTGTCCTCTGCGTTCGGATAACCCCGATTTGTAGGTCCCCTCCACTACTTGACCTTTGTTGTTACGAAACTAGCTAAACAACCCCAAACATTATTATTATTATTATTACTATTATTATTATTATTTCTTCTAGTTAAAATTTCTCAAATTAGGAGAAATCTACGAACTAAACATTGCCTCGTATATGTATGAAATCGTCAATAATACTCCATCAGAAATCATCCAAAACAAAATATTAGCTTCCCGAACACCACACCACTTTAACACAAGACAATCAAACACGTACATTAGAAAACCGAATTACACTCTAGCTTGTGCGACTAGATCCTTATTCTCAACAGGTCCAAACCTTTGAAACATACTTGATCAAGAGATGAAACAACCTAAAATATTAAAAATCTTCCAAAGAAAACTGAAAGACAAATTCATCAAATCATACAAGCCATAACGCTATATCCCCTGTCTTATTCCCATAGCAAAATTAAGCTATATTCCCATATACTGTTATTTCCATAATACTAAATTAATCTATATTTCTATATAGCAAAATGAAAAAAAAAGTGGTAAAATAAAATCAAATATGTGCAAGGTTAAGGTATCTAAAGTTGTTAAGATACTCAATTAGGAAGGTAATTAATATTCGATATTTAATTATAAATTACTTAATATTTAATTATATTTTAGCTTCTAATATCCCAATAAATACGAAAGTATAATTTTAGTTGAGTACCTATATTTAATCCCGGACCGGATGCAATTGTCACAGAAACACTAAAAGCAGCTGGTGACCCTGCTGTGGACTGGCTGCTAAGCATTTTCCGAGTGGTGTGGTCGCAGGGAATTGTACCGGTAGAATGGGGCAGAGCAATTATATGTCCTATATATAAAAAGAAGGGAAGTGAGCAGGAATGTCAAAACTACCGTGGCATATCTTTGATGTGTCATGTGGCAAAAATATATGAAAGGATTTTGGAACATAGAATACGAAACATACTGGAACCTGGGTTACTGGAGTATCACTGTGGCTTTCGTACAGGCCGGAGTACTATAGATCAAATTTCAGCCGTAAGACAATATCTTGAGAAGAGCCGAGAATTCAATTTGGATCGCTTCATATGTTTTTTGGATTTGGAGAAGGTATTTGATAGTGTGCCCAGGGAGAAGCTGTGGGTTGTTCTGAGTGAGAGAGTGCCACCCAGGCTTCTGAGAGCAGTAATGAGCACCTATAGGATCTCCCAGAGCACGGTGGTGGGATCGGAGGAGTGGTTTGATGTAAGTACAGGAGTTAAACAAGGGAGTGTTCTGTCACCCATTTTATTTATTGCCTACATCAACAGGGTTATGGAACACATAACTGAGGAAATTGAAGAGGAAATAGAAATTTTTGGATATGTTGATGATGTAGCTGTTGGAACTAACACAGCACAATCCCTGGAGAGAATTATGCAGAGGTGGGATGAAAGATTGAGGGAGTATGGACTGAAACTGAATTATGATAAAACTGAATATACTGTATGGTGGTAACGAGGGGAGCGAATGAGGATGGAATCTTTGTTGGGGGAAGGGAAATGAAAAAGACGGACACATTTAAATACCTTGGCAGTGTGATAGCAAATGATGTGGGTATGGATGCAGAGGTGAATGAAAGAATTGCTAAATATAGCAGAAATGTTTCCTTCCTGTACCCCTTATTGAAAGATCAAAACATCCCTAAAAAGGTAAAGACGCATATTATATACTCAACAATATTGAAACCAATCTTACTATACGGCAGCGAGACTTGGGCCCGAAACACAAGGACGAGGGCAAAATTGCAAGCAGCTGAAATGAGAGTTCTGAGATTGATAGAAGGAGTAAGTAGATTGGATAAAATAAGGAACACTGAAATAAGAAAGCGATTGTGTGTAACTTCGGTTAATGAGAATATTGAGAGGAACCAACTGAGATGGTACGGGCATGTCCAACGAATGCCGATGGAAAGGACAGCAAGAAGAATACCGGAATGGACCCCTCAAAACAGAAGACCAGTTGGAAGACCCAAGATCCGATAGATGGATAACATCAAGAGTGCTGTCGAGAAGTGTGGAATCAGTGTCCAACGGGCGAACTTGATGTGTGGAGATCGTGAGGCATGGAGGGGTCTCGTCCGAGGGCTCCCAACTGACAGACCGCTTTAGGTCTACCAGGCGCCTGGTAAGAAAGGTAAGAAAGTTATGTGAATGTAAAATCGTAGCTGAATATCCATACTGTATGTATTTATAAACATATGTTTGTATCCTACAACAGATAATCTCTATGTACTTTTTTCTCTCTGTCTCTATATCATTAAAACATGTATATAACTTCATTACTCTGAATTATATAATAAGATTTACCATATAACTCCATTCTGCCAATAAAAGAAAATTTGTTTGTTAATGGGAGTTATATGTTATGTAAGTATATAATAGCATTACCGTCCTATTTATCTGAATGTATGCTGGGCATGTATGTACATATGTATAGGCGGGTGCGTATGTACAGGTATACTTATATTTCTGGCCGCAATCGTACAAAATCTGTTCTTCGACTGGCCAAAAATTTCTTCATCCGACAAAAATGTGTAAACCTATCTAGCTCTAATTCTTTTCGTTCTTTCTGGCATCTAGCCAAGAATCCGTCCAACAGCTTTACTTTTTTCCCTTCTTTTTTTCATTCCGACGGCTTAGTTGCCGTCTCTTCTCCTGATAAAGCTGAACTCTTCTTCACTCAGACTTTCGCCTCCAGCTCAATCCTGGATGATTCCGGTGCTGTTCCTCCATCTCCTTCTCCCTCTGATTTTATTATGCCTGAAATTAGAAGGAAATTCTAGGAAGGCATATGGTCCTGACGGTGTCCCCCCCTGTTGTTCTCTAGAACTGTGATTCTGTGCTGACACCCTGCCCAGGCAAACTCTTTCGTCTTTGTCTTTCAACTGGTACTTTTCCATCCTGCTAGAAGTCCTCTTTCATTCAGCCTGTCCCAAAGAAGAGTGACCGCTTTCAACCCTCCAACAATCGTCTAATTGCTTTGATTTCTTGTTTTTCCAAAGTTTTTGGATCTATCCTTAATAGGAAGATTCTTAACCACTTTTCTTCTCACAATCTTCTTCCAGATCGTCAGTATGGGTTCCGCAAGGGACGCTGTACTGGTGATCTTCAAACATATCTCTCTGACTCTTGGTCATCCTCCTTTCGGGATATTGGTGAAACCTCTGTTGCTATTGCGCTAGATATATCCAAAGCTTTTGATAGTCTCGCACAAATCTTTAATTTCCAAACTGCCCTCTTTTGGTTTCTATCCTTCTATCTGTGCCTTCATCTCTGGTTTCCTGTCTGGCCGATCTATATCTGCGGTTATACACTAGATGATTATTGTTCTCGTAAAGCTATAAACAGTGGTGATCCTCAGGGTTCTGTCCTGTCACCCACTCTTCTCCTTTTATTTATCAATGGTCTATTAAGTCGCACTTCCTGTCCTATCCACTCCTACGCCGATGAATCCACTCTTCACTTCTCCACCCGCTTCACAAAGCGTTCCTCTCAACAGTCACTCCATGCTTTGCATAGGACGGCTACGGTACACCTGATCTCTGATCATTTAAGTATCTCTGATTTGGGGAGGGAAAACTTTATGGCTTTCACTGCTTCAAAAACTCAGTCCCTCCATCTGTTTACGCGTCATAATCTTCCCCGCGACTATCCAGTAGTATGATAGCATTTGGGGAAACAGAAATTGGATCAATTTGAAAATTTCCTCCTCACCGTCATTCATAAGGGTCCCTCACCGTCCTTCATAAGGGTCCCCTACCTTCCTTTATGAGGTTTCTTTCATGGTCTTTCATGAGATATATTTTAAAAAATCAATTTGAGAAATATCCTCCTCGCCTTCCTTTATGAGGTTTCGAGAGAAAAAACAAACAAATAAACAAACAAACATTCCCTGAGATGTTGAGTAGGAAAAAAATTTAATGTCTCTTTTTACTCAGCGGTCCGCCGTGTCCGATTTCGCGGGCCTCGTTAGATTAATTCACGACACTTCTAGCTGCATTCGTGCAGGGGGTGAAACATTCCCACTCATCAGACTGATATTCTGTGTGTGTGTGTGTGTGTGTGTGTGTGTGTGTGTATATATATATATATATATATATTATATATATATATATATAGTAAAAATCAAATAGCAGAGTCGCTTTATGACTGCAGAGTTTGACATTCAATTTTCAACATTATACCCTTAAACGAGACTGAACAGAACAAAACTTAAAATAAATATCTCAAAAAGAGTTTAATAGAGAGAAATACTTATACGAGAGAATGTACAGACCTCAAAACATAGAGCAACTTGTGTTGTGTTCTCGAGGTCATTTTCACCGGTTTTGTCTTCAGGTTAAATATAGATGTTCCAAAAATCAGGCTAATAACAGTCTATTTGCTATTCAAATTTTGAATTAATATTTGTATTATATGAAGTTAAATAAAAAATATTAAATAAAATTTAAAAAAAATTACATTTTATTTTTATTATATGGGTAACTTTTGTCTTTCCTAATTAAAATTCATTTATTCGTCACTATTATGCAGATAGACTGACATATAAGCGTTTAACCAACATATCGGTTATTTACCTTCAATTACCAGCTTAAACATTATTATTATTATTATTAGTAGTAGTAGTAGTAGTAGTAGTAGTAGTAGTATTTTATCGTTATTATATATATATATATATATATTTGATAAGTTTACTCATTTAAAGTAGCTGTATATTTCCTCCACGCACATTAAGTACGATAAATACAATTGACAATTGACCCGGATATTATTTTCCAAACTAATTGATAATAAACAATTTTAAACGTATGTTATTTTTCTAGTGCTTTATCTGTAAGAGAAATAGTTATGATTATTATTATTATTACCATAATTAATTATTGACCATAAATTATCTACTAGCCATTATTATGTAATCATATTCAGAGATAGCAGCTGTAAGCACGTTACCTTTATAGTGCTTCAAATGTAAAAAATTAATTTCAAAACACTTTTTCATGAACATTGGAGAATATATTTTAAATATTTTTACTCAGAAATGAAAATCAATAATTTATTCCGACTGTAGCTAATTTATTATTCTTTTGACGAATAGTTAAATTAGTATTCTTTTCAATTAGGCGCTTGAAGCACGATTTCTATTATACAGTGAATTTAAAACAGAAGCAATTTTATAATGCAAAATGTGTTTATTTTGAAATGGTAGAAATATTTAAGATTGATATTTGGTTAATGATTATAGGACCATCAGATTCAATTTAGCAGTGTTACCCTAAGTGATGCAAAAGCCATTTTCTCCACACATCTACAATAAAGAAAACGGAATTTTGGTTCAGTGAGGGGGAGGGTTCTAAATTAAATATGTTTCATTCTATAAATTCAAAACATTACTTGTAAGCAATTAGCATCGCCGATTGATATAATTTCTCTTCATTAGTTTACTAATCCACATTTTCAGCGGCTTGCCGTAATTATGCAAATGGGGCAAAGGATTGCAAAATTTCCATAACACTATAATACGTTTCAAAACGACTGGAATATAAGTTGCTGGATTACTTCTTTGTACAATGAGGGAAGAGCCCTAAAATATCATCGCTGCAAAGATACATGAACACAGATATAAAAATCACGCGGTTTTTTCATTAACGAACTAAGCACACCGGACAAAAAATTAGTCACCCCTAATAGCACCGATAGTAGGAAGTTCAAGGTCACACAGAGGGCGCTGATGTAGCATTGGTAAGTGACAAGTAGCGGTGACGTAGCACACAGGATCAGATCTGTTTCGTGAGGTGGTGAAGAACAAAGTGTGTGTTGGATATAGTCTGCAAAATGGGTCGTGAGGCAGACGTTACTCAGTGGCAAAAAGGAGCCATCGTGTTTGGCAGAGCCCACGGACACAAAATGTCTGAAGTAGCCCAATTTGTTGGTGTGTCAACGCGTACTGTCCAGCGAGTTTACAAAGAGTGGTGTAGTTCGCAATCAACTGACAATCGACGGCGTAACTGTGGCCGGAAAACAATTCTCGACAATAGGGGCCGCCGCCATGTTTCTCGTCTAGTAACTGCAAATCTTTTTCAAACCAGAGAACAATTGCTCCAAGAAACCAATGAGGTTCTCCAGCGACCAATTTCCGAACGGACATTGCGACGAAAACTGCATGCGATGGACATCTGGAGCAGGGTACCACGGAAGAGGCCGCTGTTAACAGCAAGTCACAAATTGGCACGTTATAAATGGGCTCAGAGGCACAAAAACTGGACTGCGGCAGATTGGAAACGTGTAATTTGGTCCGATGAGTCCCGTTTTTGTTTGCTCTCCAATGATGGGAGGCGACGAGTACATCGCAGGTCCAATGAAGCCTTTAATCCTGAATGCGTCGAAGGTGTTGTTCAGGCTGGAAACAGAAAGTGAAGCGCAGGAATAGACACCCACGGACTCTGGCGGAACTTCGGGACCGGCTGATGAACGAGTGGCAGCAAATCGATGTTCAGTACATGCACAACCTCGTAGAGTCTCTGCCTCGCCGGATTCGTGCGGTTATCAAGGCCAGAGGCGCCGTCACACGTTATTAGGTACATTCTGAGAGGGGTGACTAATTTTTTGTTCGGTGTGCTTATGAAATCTGTTGGTAGTC
>JAJOZX010002740.1:445000-462500 GCA_023014485.1 Bathynomus jamesi
GTACATCATCAGAATCAGAATCAGAGGAGAGTAAAAGTGATGAATCTGGTTTCTGTGCTGCACAACCTTCAATGGAAAAGTAAGGTAGGCAAACGTAGAAAATTGTTTGATGATAAATTATTAGGAAGTCTTGATGTTGCAAAATTGAGTGACAGAAATGCGTCTCTAGTTTTAATGCCAACAATCAGACATCGCTTGAATGGGGCATCTGCGAACAAATAAAATGCATGTGTTTCGATACAACGGCAGCCAATACTGGTCCTAGAAATGCTGCAGCTATTCTTCTAGAACAAAAATTCGACAACGATTTATTGTGGCTGGCATGTCGACACCACATATTTGAAATTATGCTGGAAGCTGTTGTTTCAGTCTTTATCACCATCTTCTGGCCCAGATATAGTCCTTTTTAAGAAGTTCAGAGAAAAATGGTCAAGCATTAATAAGGAGGACTACGAAACAGTATTATCAGATCCAGATATCTATGAAAATATTCATGACATCAAAGATGACATAATTATATTTGCAGCAAATCAACTAGACATATTCCAACCAAGAGACGATTACCTAGAACTATTGCAGTTAACAATTATTTTTTTGGGAGGTGAACCAAAAGGTGGAATCAAATTTAAACATCCAGCGGGACTTCATCGGGCTAGGTGGATGGCCAAAATTACATATTCATTAACATTTTTTGTTCAAATCTCAGTTCAAAATTTCAGTAAAGGACAAAAAAGGACTAAAAGACATCTGTCTATTTGCTACTCGGTTATATGTAAAGACATGGTTTACAGCTCCTGTGTCATCTTGCGCTCCTCGTCTTGATCTGGAATTATTACAGAATCTTGTAGTCTACAAACAAATAAATGACACAATTGCATTTGTTGCTATTAAAAAACTGTTAGGTCACCTCTGGTACCTATCAGAAGAACTGGTAGCGTTGGCCTTTTATGATGATGAAGTGCCTACTGAAACAAAAAACAAAATGGTAAAGGCCTTGCAAAATACAAAAGAAACTCTTCCTACAAAACGGGCTTTTCTAGATCGTGCACTTATTCTAACGAAGAAATTAGAAGATTTTGTCCCATCAAATACTCAAAGATTCTTTACAATAACAGAATTTAGTTCAAAATTTTTACTCAAAGATGCTAAACAATGGCATAATGCTGAAGAGTTTTAACTCCGCTAAGAAATCTATCAAACAGTGGAAAGTCGTGAATGATATAGCGGAGAGGAGTAAAATTAATAGATGAATATAATAAAATACTAACACATGAAAGAAGATCAAAAACAATTCTTGCTACAAGTAGTGAAAAACTACAGGGCTGTTTACCCTGATAGAAAAAAAGAAACATTGATGAAGTAAGGACAGCTAATGTCTCAAATATCATGCTAGTTTAATTATGCATGCTTGTGGTTATGGTAGGACCTACGAGGGAGCTTTCCACATTAAAAAAAAATGCGCCTTGTACTGTACCTCCTGGGTGGTGTGGAAAAATTTGACAATTTGAGTCGTTCTGTCAATTTTTAATTGCTGGTAGCAACCCTTAAAATTTAAAAATTTGCTAAATATTTTAGGATAGTTATTTTTATGCTGAAATTAACCATTTAAAGGGTTGAACACATTAAAATATAAAAAAATTTTTTTACCCCCATATTTGAATCACCCTAAATTATATATATATATATATATATATATATATATATATATATATATATATATATATATATATATATATATATATATATATATATATATATATGATACACACAGACCGTGCATGGAACAAGGAACTCTTCTGGGATAATTAAATCCACTATAGTCCGAATAAGTAATGGTAAATGACAAATACCATAGTTTTTCTTTTCATGATGCTAGCCCGACGCGGGCAACGGGTCACTCGCAAAGAGGTCCCATAAATATAGCTTCCCTCACCAGCTATCTGCAAAGCAGACAGGATCCAGCTTTGGGACATGGATCTAGGGTTTAAAGCAGCCTAGCCCTGCTACATTTAGAACCTCAATATAAGCAAAAGACTCGCTGTCTTCACGTCAGAGAATAGCCCGCGTCGGGCTAGCATCATGAAAAAGAAAAACTATGGTATTTGTCATTTACCATTACTTATTCGGACTATAGTGGATTTAATTATCCCAGAAGAGTTCCTTGTTCCATGCACGGTCTGTGTGTATCGTAAAAAACTCAGGGGACCATTCTGAGTTCATTCCCATGTGTATCAAATGTAAAACTGATGTCACTTTAGAAAATTTTAAAATTCTTGGTTGTAATACTTGTCCCAACTCACTTAGAATTCTGGAATCGCTTTATATTAAAACTTTGACCCCGACGTTAAATGTTGACTCATCAGCCGTCCCTTTAAACTTTTTATAATCCCTCCTCCTTCCCCAATTCCTTATAATCCCCCCTTCCCCAATCGCCCTCACCATCTTATCTTATCTTATCTTATCTTATCTTATCTTATGTTTTTTCGTTTTGTGCTTAAATCAGTCTAGCCTCGGAAATTGCAGTGAAAGGTTAGTTAGTTTCATTATTCCAGTGTACTATTGTTAATTTGTCCAGTGTATTAATTTCACATTTACTATATGTATTTAAAAATAGCTTCTTAATTTTAAATGTAAATCTGTATAACTTAGAATTTAACCCTCTTTTTTCAGTCTTTTAAAGTTTGCCTTTATGAATAGGTTATAGAAATTTTCTTTGTCTGGTTTTTCATTCAATTATTGATTTTAATTTCACATTGTTATCATACAGCCTGAAGATGAGCGTATTTGCTCGAAACGTTGCGCATTAAAGAAGACTTTTCATGGCATTTACATTTCTCCTTGTCATTGGATTTCTCCTAAATATTAAATTGAAGCTCTGTAGAAGCAACCCGCATGATTATATATATATATATACAGGGCGTCCAAAAAAAATGTATACACACTTTAAATAATTATAAAGGCAGTGTTTATTAAAATACATTTCATTTTCAAAATGTAATAGAATCTACAGACATTATTTAATTGTTTTGTCAACGCCTGTTTTCAAACCGACGTCCGTTCTGGTCCAGGTACTGCTGATAACGCGAAGCAATGGAATCGCAAACATCACGAAACATTTCGTTTGGTATTTGTGTGCATTCTCGTTCAATGGCTGCTCTCAATTCAGCGACTGTTGCAGGTTTTATAGCGTAGACTTTGTCTTTTAAGTATCCCCATAAAAAAAAGTCTAGTGGTGTGAGGTCTGGTGAACGCGGAGGGTATTCTACGAAACCCCTTCGTCCAATCCACATCCACATCGTGCCAAGTACCACTCGCAATACTCCACTCTTCGGTCCGGATCATCATCTTCATTAATAGCATGGACTAATCTTGGAATGTAACTTTTCCATTGACAGCGCTTCAAAATGCGTTGGACAGACGATTCTGAAATTCCTACCTCACGACTCGCTTGCCGCACAGTTTTCTTGGACTTTGGTGATACGTTTCCAGTACTCTTTCTGCTTTGTGGGGCTTGTCGATGTCCGTGGTCTTCCGGAACGCTTCTTGTGGACATTCTGAACAGTTCCATCGACTTCAAACTTATCTCTAATTCGAGTGATGGTAAGTCGCGTTGGTGGATCTGTTTGAAACTCCCTCCTAAACTGTCTTTGCACTTCAACTGCGTTTTCACACTTCCAGTAGCATTTTAGAATGAATTTCCTTTGTTCAAAGCTTAGTCTGACTGCCATTATTAATTCTAATGGGTTTAACTTGGAAAGAAAGAAACATCAATTGAGCTATCAGCTGTTAAAGTGTGTATACATTTTGTTGGGACGCCCTATATATATATATATATATATATATATATATATATATATATATATTCTATATATATATATATATATATATATATATATATATATATATTGTTACGTATAAATTAGTGGCGATGATGTCGACGAGGTGTTTTATTTTATATAATACTTTCTGTATTTATTGATATTAATTATACCTTTTTTTGACCTGATATCATCTAAACCACGTCATATACGTTTACCCAAGGTGATAAACATGTTTCTCCGTCATTTCGGTTTAGGGGGATAATTATACACCTTTTACAAAAATGGTATATTCAAGACCTTAAAAGTCAATTATAATGCAAATAACAATTTTGACAGTAATAAAGATTTGTTTATGGAAATGACACTTAAGACATTAAGTCTTACTTCAAGAATTGATATTTAGAATTAACATAATTCAGTCGACATATGACTGTGGCCAAATGTTTTGGCATGGAATCAATTACCATGAAAAGAATGATACTAATCATAAATCAATTAATTAAAATGCATAAACACTTTAAATTTGACTGATAGATAATTTTAATCTACAATTGGTAGCCATTTATAAAATACAAAAAGGTGGATAGGAATATATATATATTCACCAGGACAAGGAGGGCACAAGAGAAGACCAGGAGCAAGCAAAAATGTTGATGGCTCTCGCAAATGAGTTTATGCTGACGCAGGAGATAACAGAAAATACCAGAAAAAAATAACTGCTTGGACCTGGTATTCACGAATAACACGAACTTGATTGCTGATATAAAAATAACTCCAAACATTATCTCAGACCACAACTTAATCGAGATATCAACAAATATGACGACAGCATCAAAAGACAATACACATATTGTGGAAAGAAGTAAATTCGGTGCCTTTAACTTAAACTCGAATACTATAAATTGGGAAGCAATCAGATCGCACATGGCCCAAATAGAATGGAGAACAATTTTCGAGAATAAAACAACTGAAGAAATGCTAACAACCTTGGAAGAAAAAACGCTGAGAATTTTAGAAAAATATGCTCCGAAATCACAGCCAAAAGGAAAGAGGAGCTGGCTAGAGAGGCAAAAGAGAAGACCATTCCGCAAAAGAAAGAGAGTGGAGGCGAAGTTAGGCAACTGCGGAGATAATGACAGAAAAGCAATAAAAGGAAAACTGGAGGGTATCGATAGGGAAATACAAGCCCTGATTAAGGACCATACAGAGAGGGAAGAGGAAAAGGTGGTAGAAGCAATAAAGGAAAATACAAAACACTTCTATAGCTATGCAAAAAGGAAAACAAAAACGCGCGCCGCTATTGGGCCCTTAAAGACGAGAAATAATGAACTAACCGACGATCCAAAAGAAATATGTGATACATTGACAGCTCAATATGAATCAGTTTTCAGTACCCCAAAAAGTGACAAAGCGATACCTGACATAAATGCATTCTTTGAAGAGGAATTGCAAGGAGAGTAAATAACAGACTTTGATTTTACCCCAGAAGATGTAGCGAGAGCTATAGGACAAATGAAACCACATTCAGCTACAGGTCCGGACAATTGGAACGCATTATTGATTAAACACTGTAAAAATGAAATAGCTACACCTTTATACTGGATATCGAGAAGATCCCTAGACACTGGGGAAATACCGAGCATCTTGAAAAGAGCAAAGATTGTCCCTATATATAAAGGAGGGGACAGATCTCAAGCAAAGAACTATAGACCAGTGTCATTGACGGCCCACCTCACCAAAGTATTTGAAAGGATAGTCAGAGAGAAAATTTATGATTTCCTGGAGACACGGGAAAGATTCAACGAAAATCAGCATGGATTCCAATCAGGTTGATCATGCCTATCACAACTAACAGAACACTACAACAATATCCTAGATGCATTGGAAGGCAATGACAACTACGATGTTACATACACAGATTTTGCTAAAGCTTTCGAAAAATGTGACCATGGTATAATAGCACATAAAATGAAATATGTGGGAATAACAGGCAAAGTGGGAAAATGGATCTACAACTTCCTCAGAGAAAGTCTGCAGGTCGTCAAAATTCAAGGTATATCATCATCAGAATCGGAAGTACGCAGCTCAGTACCACAAGGGACAGTACTGGCCCCACTCCTGTTCATTATCATGCTAACAGACATAGACAGCGGAGTAAACAGCAACAGTATAGTAACATCCTTTGCAGACGATACAAAGATCAGCAGAAAAATCAGCGATGTACATGACGTGGAGGCCTTGCAGAGGGACACGAACAAAATATACAAATGGTCAGAAGACAACAACATGTCATTTAACACCGAAAAATTTCAGCTCTTGAGATATGGTAGAAAAGAAGAACTTAAACAGACTGCATATTATGCTCCAGATAGACAGGAAATTCAGAGAAGCACGAAAGCGATCGATCTCGGGATAATAATGACAGATGATGCGAAATTCGAAACACAAAATCAGGTAGCGATAAATAAAGCAAAAAGAGTCGCCGGACAGGTACTAAGAACGTTCAAGAGAAGGGACAAGACAGTAATGATTCCTCTGCTAAAAACACTGATTATACCAAAACCTGAATACTACTCAGTTTTGACGTCCCCATATAAAAAGGAAGAAACTAATAAACTAGAAGAAACGCAAAGGCATTTCACAGCCAAGATTGATGGCTGCAAAGAACTCAACTACTGGGAAAGACTACGTAAACTAAAGCTGTACTCCCTGGAAAGAAGAAGAGAGAGGTACACCATAATCTACATATGGAAAATTATCGAAAAACTGGTACCAAACCTAAAACTAAACCCAATTACCATTCAAACAACACTGGAAAATAGGAAAGGCAGAATGTGTAGTGTTCCCAAATTAAAGGCCCGGCAAGGGACCTCCTCAACTCTGACGGAAAATAGATTGGTTGTCAGGGGGCCAAAACTTTTCAACCAGCTCCCAAAGGACCTCAGAAACGTAACGGGGGTCAAAGTGGAAGTCTTCAAGAGAAGACCCTGCTTTGCAGATAGCTGGTGAGGGAAACTATATTTTTGGGACCGCTTTGTGAGTGACCCGTTGCCCACGTCCGGCTAGCATCATGAAAAAGAAAAACTATAGTATTTGTCATTTACCATTACTTATTCGGACTACAGTGGATTTAATTTTCCTAGAAGAGTTCCTTGTTCCATGCACGGTCTGTGTGTATCATAAAAACCTCAGGGAACCATTCTGAGTTCATTCCCATATATATATATATATATATATATATATATATATATATATATATATACACATTTTAACTGCAAACACGCAGTATAATTAACGTAAAGAACGACGCATGTATAGGAGAATATTCCGCGCAAGATGAGGAGAGAGAACGAAACAAATGAAAAAATGAGGTAACCACCCGGGAATCGAACCCGGAATCTTCCGATTGCCGGTCAGATATGATAACCATTACACCACGGGCCTCACTCGAACAAATGCCGTAATTCTCCTACATACGCGCAGAAACCAATGCCCCAAGGGGGCACCTCCCGCATGCCGTAACATTATATACATTTTAACTGCAAACACGCAGTATAATTAACGTAAAGAACGACGCTTGTATAGGAGAATATTCCGCGCAAGATGAGGAGAGAGAACGAAACAAATGAAAAAATGAGGTAACCACCCAGGAATCGAACCCGGGATCTTCCGATTGCCGGTCAGATATGATAACCATTACACCACGCTTTGAAAAAATTCTAAAAGAATAGTTAAGCATGATTTGTTTCGCCTAAAACCGTACTGCGTATTTCTAACCAAGTTATGCAATTCTAAGTATTCGACTATACGATCCCTAATTATTGATTCCAGTAGCGTACCTACAACAGACATTAAACTGACTGGCCTATAATTTCCCGCCGCACCTTTATCGCCTTTCTTAAAGATAAGTGTTACATTTGCTAACTTGAAATTGTCTGATACGCATCCCTCAGAAATAGACGCATTAAAAATCTTTGTTAGCGGCACAACAATGCTTTCTTTTAATTATTTTAGTTGTATGGGATATATGGAATCCGGCCCCGGTGATTTACGCATTTTCATTTTATCAATATAGCGCATTACCTCCCTTTCACTATCCATAATATTATCCAAAGTATTACCATTATCAAAAGATATTATGTTTATGACCGTAGGGATTTCGTTGCAGCTTCTGTAGTAAAAACTGACGTAAAAAATTCGTTTAGCAAGGTAGCCATTTGCTTGTCTACAGAAACTAGCTCTCCGATAAAATTTTTCGACGGCCCCAAGACACTGTTTACTGGATTCCTATTGTTGACGTATTGAAAGAATCGTTTGGGGTTTTCTTTGCCGTCAAGAGCTATGGGACTTTTTTATTACACTTTTCGCTTCACTCCTTAGAGATATGTAATTGTTTCGTAACCAGAAATTGTCTTTATCGCACTTATGTAGCCTATAAGCCCTATCTCTACTCTTTAAAATGTCTCCTGCTCTAGAAGTAAACCACAAGGGCTTGTTGTTTACTTTCGCACGCTTAATCTTGTACGGTACACAGTCTTCATTTATAGTCCTAAATACTGTTTCAAACGATTCCCACATTAGTTTTGCGTTGGAGATCCCCATTACGTTTTCCCAATTGAGGTGTGACAATTCATTTCGAAATTTACAAAAGTCTGCGTGCTGGAAGTTAGGAATTTTAGTTGAGTTTGCTGGTTTCGAGTGACTTACTGAGAGGACAAACTCTACCATACTGTGATCAGAATTACCTAACGGTTCTATTACTTGAAGATCAGTGATTAGCCTATCATCCGTAGTTATTACTAAATCTAAAATACTGTCCAACCTCGTAGGTTACCCAACCTTTTGAATAAGAAAGCTATCCTCGAGAAAATTAACAAAACGATTATCTTCCGCGTCACCCTGCATTGTATCGTAATTCACGTTGGCGCAATTAAAGTCACCCATAAGCAAGGCCTGCTCACTACCTATTATTCTCTTTAGTTCACGATATAACGCTTCGTCCGTATCAGCTGTTTGATTAGCGGGCTTGTATATAACAGCAACAACAAGTTTGAAATCGTTCAATTTAAGTTCTGCTATAGTCAATCTATCGGTTTTGGAATTGTGTGCTTTACTTCTATAACGTTCCCAATATTATCTTTGATATACAACATAACACCGCCTCCTCACCTACCTATTCTGTTTTTAACAAAAAGTCTATAACCTCTAATTTGATACTCCCCTACAAAGTCACGTGTTTCAGTAAGTTGCATAATAGCAGACTCAAGAATATTTCTATTAACAATGTTGCTAGTGAAACAAAACTGAAGCATTATTCCAATCAATACAATGGGATAACTCTGACAAATGGACAAAAAGGGCACTGGACGACTGTCCCGTTCTAACGGAATATTGATGCTGTTTTACACGCGTGTGTAAATCCTTTCCCGTCTGACCAATGTAAAAGGAATCACATTGTTTACAACCAATTTTATAGATAATGCCTGAATTACTGGTAGGGCTATTTTTTACTATGATATTTTTCACAATATTGTTATATGAAAATACTACATTAATATCCAAAAGTTTAAGTACATTAGCAATGCCTAAAAAGCCTGGGAAAAATGGAAGTACTAAAATATTCTTTGGCAAAGTGCAAGTGTTATTATTCACACGATAGAAGGTTCGTTTTGCCTTGTTAAGACAAGATTCCATAAACACAGGTGGGTAGCACAGATCATTTCCAATACCGTTGATTTTTTCCAATTTGGTATCGATGTATTCCGGACTGGCGATCCTAAGAGCGCGGAAAATATTGAAGAAAATATGGCCTTCTTAATGGGGGTGTCATGTCCGGAGTAAAAGTGTACGTAGGACAAATTGTTTGCTTTTTTCCGATAGATACTAAACTTAAAACCTGGGCTTTCCCTATGTACACGCACATCCAAAAACGGGAATGAGTTGTCTTGTTCCACTTCTAAAGTAAACTTAATGAAGGGGACTTGATCATTTAACTGAAGGAGGAAGTCATCCAGATCACGATTCATGGGCCAAATACACAAAATATCGTCGACGTACCGCAACCATGGGATGCCAACCCCCAGGATTCTCGGAATGTAAGTAATTTCGAAAAACTCCATATAAATATTGGAGAGGAGGGGCGACAAGGGGTTGCCCATGGCCATCCCATAAACCTATTGATAATACTCGCTATTGAAAGTGAATTTACAGTCTTTGATGCAAAGCTTAATAAGTTCCAAAACGATGTGTGCAGGTAGTAGCAGGTCGTACTTATGTAATTCTCGGGAGAGAAAGTCAAGCATATCGTCAATCGGCACTTTTGTAAACAATGAACAAACGTCAAAACTGATCAATCTATCGTTGGTTTCAGTGCGTATATTATTCAATTTTTCAGTAAGATCCATGGAATTTTTTACATGTGAATCAGAGATAGTTCCGGGAATGGGGGACAAGACTTTGACAAGCCATTTGGAGGGTTTATAGGTTATAGAGCCCACCGAGCTAATAATAAGGCGCATAGGGTTGCCAGGTTTGTGGGTTTTAATAAGACCGTAAAGGTAGGGAAGAGAAGGTGAAGTGGACATGAAAAGCGGAATTAAGTCCTTCTGATCTTTGAGAATGCGTTTCAAGCCACTATTGAATGATTTGATGACGTCATCATGCGGGTTCTTTGGTAGTTTTCCTTACAAATGTGTATGCTCCTCCCACAATTTTCATTTCTATATTTATTATATATATATATATATATTTTTTTTTTTTGTAACCTATATATATTCTTGAACTCTTTATGTACTTCAGTGTTCCTGAGGATGTCATTAGACGAAAGCGCTTGAGCACCACTCTGTGTTTTCTTTCCTTCGTAGTTTTATTCATCATAAATATTTTTCACAAATATTTTTCACGTGTTACTTTCGTGAAATAATTTTCATATATATATATATATATATATATATCACACACACACACACACACATATATATATATATATATATACATATATGCACATATATATATATATATATATATATACATATATACACACCACACACATATATATATATATATATATATATATATATATATAATTTTATTATATATATATAATATATATATATATATATATTATATATAAGTCTATCAGAGTCCTCCGAGCCACTATAGAAGAACTCGGAGAGTAATATAGAAGAAACTACTTCAAGACCACATCCGTTGCTGCCACCTAACTAGAACCCCCGTCGACTTCGAACCAACACGGGCCATAGACGGAGGGGTTAACAACTGGCGACCCTTTAACCAGGATCTTCACGACTCCAGGATTCTTCCAGTCCTCCAGACCCTTTAACCAGGATCTCACACCCAGTTGACCGGCGTGTCACGACTTCTAGTTCGTCACATCCACCCTTGACCGGCGTGTCACGACTTCTAGTTCGTCACATCCACCCTTGAACCGGTGCGTCGACTCCAAGTTCTCACGCCTAGTTTTCATCCAGGAACAAGTGGCCAGCAGACACGTCTTCAGGACACGTCTCTAAGGATTTCGCCGTAGGAATCTTGTTAAGTACAAAACTCTTTTTTAAAATAATTTCTAAACATTTGAAAAGTCATTATTATTAACAATTAATATTTAGTATTGAGCCAGAATTAACACAAAACACAGTGAACACTTCAGACACCAGTGATACATTTTTTATTGAAAACAGTATTGTCACAGTTATTGTCACAGTTTTCACAGTTATTTTTACTATTCTAGTTAGTATAGTATAATTTTATTTAATGTACCAAACATAGTATTACCATACCTCACGTACATTTGAGTGAAATTTTGTTTACATTTTTATTTTTGTTTGCAATCTTTTCAAATTTTCCCCGAGTTAGGCAAATTGTTGTGCATTATTTTTTTTAGATAGTGTAGTTAGGAAAACCCCTTAAGTGATCATTCCATAATTAAGATCGGTCAAGCAGACCTAATTAGAACATTAATAAGTACCTTCACATATGAGCGATTCAGACGGTGCGCTTTCTGACATCGAAAATTACCTACACCCATTTTTCCACCTACCCCGCGCCCTTCAAACATATCCCAAACACACAAGCAGTATGTCTCAGTCTCAAACCCCCGCCCCAGCATACATTAACTTAGGCAGATAGTAAACTTCCTCATACTGTTTTAATTTTTAAGGGGACCATAGATAATCGTTTTGTTGAACCACGCGTAAGACCTTGGGTTGAATCTTTAGAGCAACATTTCTTACGCGAAAATATTACCGATGATGATATAAAAATTAGAGAAGCAAAAAGATTTATTGACCCTAAAGAGGGAAATGCCCATGACACAGTCACTTACGTCCCATCAATTAGCGAAGCTACAACATGGGACGATTTTAAACAAAACTTATTAGAATTTTTTAAAGAAATAACCCTTGCACAACCCTTAGCCACATTAGAAGCAGTCTTCCAAGCTAAATGGAAGAAAGAGGAACACGAAGATTTAAACAATTTTATTACACGTACACAAACTTGTAGGAGAAGCCCTCCGGGCCGCAGAAAATGCATGTGGCATAACTTTCACTTCGAAACAAAGAAATCTAATAGTAGCCACAACCATTTACCAAAACCTACCCGGAGCACCTAAAAAAAAGTTTCAGGAGTTTTTAAATGTTGACAAACCTGTAGTGTAGCCATAAACAAAACACGGGAACATTACCCCGATTTAGCAAACCAAACTACCGAAAGGGTAGAGAAACCCCTGTACATTATATTCAGCAGCAGCAGCCAAACAACACCAACAGCAACAACAACAACCTATAAATCGAGGCAATGCAGGGAACACCCCAGAAACAAGCCCCCCAAACCCAGAATACACGCCCTCCTCCACAGTGTTTTAACTGCGATAGTTTCGGGCACATGATAAGTCAATGTAATTACCCCTCGTATTGCTCCCACTGTCACGAACATGGTCATCGCCGTGGCGATCGCCAAAAGTGTGCTGATAAAGCCCCTGCAGGGTATAGACCCCACTTTCAGAAACCAAACCAACCACGTCCCAAAACGTATCCCAAAAGTCAACCAATCCCCAGAAACCAGTCCATTCCCAGCCTCAGTCGAACTACCAACCCAATAGATCACGACCACAGGGTCACCACACTCTTACCCCATGTACAAACCCAATACAACCAGCAAGGTCAACTAGTTCGGTACGTAGAAGTACCCGGGAGGAATCATTTTCCCCAGAGAACAGTTTTCAAGAACACCCTCCAGCGTATGATATTCCCGTAGAATATGACCAGGTCCTCCCATAGAAGACCATTCGAGCCCTTTTTTAGACCCTACATTGGAGGCAGTTCAACCTCCTCCCTCCTAAATTACAGTAATGAGCCCAGATACGCACACAAACTCCCCATCAGGATAATAGGTGCGGACCTCTAGATTTAATAATAAATTGTAGTACGATAACCAAGATTTAACTGCTCTCCTAGATACAGGAGCACACGCGACGTTAATTAAGAAACAATGTGTAGATGAATTACTAGAGAGTACAAATTACAAATATGAACTTAAGGCACCATCCTGCCAACTCAGAGGAGTTACGGGCACACCCATACCCACATATGGAGAAATTGAGTTATATTTAGAAGTTGGAAACGCGGTATACCCCGCGAAATGTTGTATAGTGGACACAGTCGCCACCTTTCAGACAGACATCCTACTAGGTATGGATTTTTTTAACCGGAATCAATGGGAGATTTACCCAGCCGGAAAGTTAGTAAAGTGTCGAAATAGGACACACCATCTCCGCGAGATGACAGACAACTTAATGCTAATAGACTTAGCTCAGTTCAGATTTCCGAAAGAAATAGGAAACCCCCTCTACTTGATAGCAGATCAAGTCAGCCGGTTGCATCCAGAGGGACAACCGCTCCAGAAATCAGACCCCAGGGTAATCAGTTCCAGTTGTTGAATCCAGTTGGATCAACACAGCAGTTTCAGTCAGTCAGTTTCCAGACAGTCAGTTTCCAGACAGTCAGTTTCCAGTCAGCAGTTTCCAGTCAGCCAGTTTCCAGTCAGCCAGTTTCCAGTCAGCCAGTTTCCAGTCAGCCAGTTTCCAGTCAGCCAGTTTCCAGTCAGCCAGCTTCAGTTCAGCCAATAAGGCAAATTTTAGTCGCCGAACCAGAATCAGATTCACAATTTTTCATATGCCCTACCGAGCATATAACAGTAGCACCTTATGAGAAGATTTGTTTCCTAGCAAAAGTAGTTAACAGTCAAGGAAAATTATTAGAGTCAGAGCGTACTCTGATTACAGAGAAAAGTAATTTCAAAAGAGATGTTCTTATTGCCCAAGTCCTTAGTCAGAGTCAGAATTCAGCTATCCCTGTTGTTTGTTTAAACAAAGGAGAAAGTCCTATAGAATTAACTTCAAATCAGAAAATAGGAACTGTTTCCACAGTAGAAGTAGATTCAGATTTCCCCATCAGTATGATAAATCGTGTTTCCAGTTCCTTAGAATTAAATCCTTCAATATTAAAAGAAGAATATAAGAAATGTCTGGAGCACTCCCTTCAGGAGTCACCAGCTTTACAGGATCCCAAACTAATGGAATCACTTCTCGATTTCCTGATAAGAAATAGATGTGATTGCCCTAAAAGGAGATCCTCTGGGCCGAACTAATTTGGTCCCTTTTGAAATCAAGTTGGAACCCAATTCCAAACCCATTTTCATTCCTCCCTATCGGGTTCCACATTCCAGTTAGTCACTATTGAGGAACACATCAAGGACATGTTGGAGCAGGATGTCATTCAGCCTTCAGCTAGTCCCTGGTCCGCTCCTATGATTCTCGTCTCCAAAAAGGACGGAACATCTCGCCCTTGTATAGATTTTAGACGCCTGAACAACATTACCATCCCAGACCGTTTCCCGATTCCAAACATGCAGGAAACAATTCTGAACGTAGGGAAAGCGAACTTTTTTCATCCCTCGATTTAGCATCGGTTATTGGCAAATGGAGGTCAGTCCCGAATCTCGGGCATTGACTGCTTTCTCCACTAACCGAGGCCATTACGAATTCCAGGTTTTACCTTTCGGAGTCCGAAATGGGCCTGCTAATTTCTCTAGGTTGATGAATATAGTCCTTTCCGACCTATTAGGTGTCGAAGCTCTCGTTATCTTGACGATATTATCGTCTACAGTTCGGACATAAAAACACACTTTCAACGCCTTCAGAATGTGCTATCACACTTGAGAAAAGCACACCTTAAACTGAAGCTTGCAAAGTGCAATTTTTTACAAGAATCCCTGGTATACCTAGGATTCCTACTCTCGTCCACAGGAATTAAACCTGATCCAGCCAAACTCGAAGCCCTGGAAAGGTACCCTGTACCCAAGACCATCGACGACGCCCGTGCATTTATTGGTTTTGTCGGATTCTATCGGAACTTTATCCCCCAATTTTCGAATATTGCTAAACCCATTACTAATTTGTTCCAGAAAAATTCGAAATTTAACTGGGAATCCGATCACCAACATGCCTTTGAAACTTTAATTAATAAACTAACCTGTCATCCCATTTTACAATATCCTGATTACACAAGACCCTTCATCATAGCCACAGATGCTTCCTCCTATGGACTAGGAGCCGTCCTGTTACAGGACGTAGACGGTGTGGAATTACCCATTGCTTATGCCAGTCAACTTCTCTCTGCACCTCAACGGAATTATTCCACTACGGACCGAGAGGCCCTAGCGGTATATTGGGCTTTGAAAAAATTCCGAAATATCGTCTATGGCTACGATGTAACCATCAAGACTGATCATAAGCCACTCACGTACCTCTTCAAGGACAAGCTACTTGAAGGACGATTGAGTAGATGGGCTCTGTTGATTCAGGATTTGCAGCGAAAATCGTATACAAACCGGGAAAACTGCAAGTTATTCCAGACGGATTGTCGAGACTCAAGCCCGACGCCCGAGTGAATAAAATAGGAATTCTCCTGTGTTCGACTACGAGTGTCTGCAATACTCCCAACAACAGGACCAACACACCCAGAACCTTCGGGCGCGCCTGGAACAAAAGGAACCATCGAAGGTAAAAGAACAGTACAACCTCAAAGATGGGCTCGTACATTTCAGGAACGAAGATGGAAACGACCTCGTGGAGATACCAAAGGATCTCGTCGATATAGCCATTGGACTTTGTCACGACTCACCTTTGTATGGACACATGGGGCCGGATCGCACCATCAAGTCTTTTGGAGCGATACCATTTCCCGAGATGAACAGAAAGGTACAAGAATACATCGCCGAATGTCCGTCGTGTTTAAAGCATAAGGGCAACGTACCATCCACAGCTCCGATGCATAAATATCCAGTATGCCAAGGCCCTGGCAAAGAACTGGAATGGATATACTGGGACCATTTCCCAAAACATCAAAGGGAAATCAGTACATCATTGTGTTTACGGACCACTTCTCGCGTTACAGCGAAGTAGCCGCCATTCCAGACCAGACCTCGGAAACTGTGGCAAGAGCCCTAGTGGAACGCGTCATCCAAAACATACCACTCCTTCCATCCTAATCTCGGATAACGCCCTTAGTTTCACTTCCAAACTGTTCGAGTCACTCTGTAACATGTGTAAATTAAAAATACACACATTGTGGCATACCATCCGCAGGCAAACGGCTTAGTGGAAAGGCACAATCGAAAGATCTTGGAAGCCCTGCGCCACGTTGTCGATGCATCCTCCCGTACATGGGATGATTCCCTTCCCATGGTACAAACAGCCATCAACAATGGCTATAATGTGTCCATCGGGGACACCCCTCATTTCGTTCTCTATCACTACGACAAGCGTCTACCTTTTGATTTGCCCGACCAAACCGACCCGGCAGTCCTAACATCTTCCGAAATGGCAGAAGCAAATCAGCAACTAGCTGAACGATCTTTCAAGATTTTTGACATAATCCGCTATGCCCTCGACCAACGAAACCAACAGATGGAGCAAGAGCAACATAGGCGTCATCCCCGTCAACGGACTATAATCGTCGGTATGCGATGTTATCTGAAGAGCGTGAAACCGCCAGGGCTCATCGCAAATTATACCCAAATGGGATGGCCCATATAGGATTATGAAAACCTCGGAAAAAATCGTTATGAAATCCTCGACCTCCGGGATCATTCCAAACTAAAGATCATTCACGCTGACAATTTGAAGATAGCTTCCGAACAACACCTTCCCAAAAAACAGCTGCCAGGCGTTCGAGCCGCCTATCCTTCAAAAGGTCAAGATATTAACAAATCGGGCAGGGATCAAAAAACTGAAGTGTCACCGCGGGAACCGCTACCCATGACGAAGATTGGTACCTCGTAATACCACCATTACTCGAGGCAATCTCTGAACAAGAGGAGGCCCCAGAGCCAAGCGTCCCATCGGACCCAGACCCTGGAGAAACCCCTTCGAGAGGATCACTCAGTGGAACTCCACCATCTCCTCCAACTCCACCATCTCCTCTGTCACCACCCTCGCCGATTGATGATCGACGCACGGACCCTACATACCGCCCGCAAATGCATCACCCACGTGAACTAGAACCTTCACATAAGAAACGAACCCTCAGAATCCGAGCTCAACGGTCGACCCCCATTGCCACCAAAACGAGGCCGACCCCTTCGCCCACAAACACAAG
>JAJOZX010002740.1:467500-485000 GCA_023014485.1 Bathynomus jamesi
ATGTGTGTATATATATATATATATATATATATATATATATATATATATATATATATATATATGTATATATATATATATATATATATATATATATATATATATTTCACGTGTTACTTTCGTGAAATAATTTTCATATATATATATATATATATATATATATATATATATATATATGTATATATATTATATATATATATTTCCTGCCCAGTGTGACGGTTACACGTGTTTCGTTGGAAAGTCTGAATAAAAGTGATATTACAATAAAAATCCAGCAGTTAATCCTTTTTAAGTTGTGTCAATTTTTGAGTGAATATTCAGTGAACACAGTTGTATGCCTATTTAAGTAGTGAAATAGCGGTGTTTGTTGAAATAAAGCAAATAAAATTAAAGCAACTTAATCTGTACAATCTATTCCGAGTGTTTTCTCTCGGAGGAAATCTAACTGCCCATCGATAGGCAATATCCTTCAGTTATCCCCCGCGGTACACTCCAGGGCACCAATCAGTGAGAACCTACAGCGTGCCACATCCCCCGACCCCACGGAATAACGGAAAAACTTTCCCTTCCTCACTTCTAAAGTCGAGTGAAATACCTCACTCAATAAATTACCATTTTTAGTTAATATTTCGAGCACAATCATTTACATACCATTAGAAACATGGCAATGGTAAATCAATTCATACAACCCTGTGGATACTGTAAAAAAGAACAGATGAATCAAAAACAATTCGCTGTGATCTTTGCCAGACCTTAGTCGAATTTCAATGCCTGAAATGGAGCGATGAAGAAATCTCTTATAACGGACGTTAAACGAGTGAACGGAATCAAGTTCTTCTGCAAAAGCTGCATAATCGAAATAAACTCGTTTACAGTTTTTAAAGCAGAACGAGACTATGAGGAAAAAGCAAAAGAGGAGCTTATGAATAGTGAACAGAGAAAAGAAATAGAAGGAACGAAGACAGTACCAGAGGAAACTGCGAAAAACGAACAGGAAAAGAAAACAGCAAAAGCAGAAATAATAGAAATAAAAGAAGCACCAACCGAGGAAACAGAGGCACAAAACCAAATCCAAAGTTTTCAAACAAAGGGTATTAGTAACAATAGGGAAAAACAAGCAGCCAATAAAGAAACCACACTGAAACCAAAAACAAATGCCCCAAGTAAAAATGGGGAAGAAAATATATGTAAATACTATGTGAAAGGAATATGCACATATCATATAAGGGAGGAGAATCTATTTACGAACACCCTCCTGTGTGAAACTACTTCTACAATAATGGTCACTGCAAATTTGGTGGAAAATGCAAATTCTACCATCCTGACATTTGCAAGACCTACGCGACATATGGAACCTGCCAGTACGGGAGAAAATGCTACTACCATCGTCTCCCGACAAGTTCAAAGGACAAGTCTCAAATGACAACAGAAGGAATGTGAGAAAAAAAATATATACCCAACTAACAAACAAAACACATAGCACACAAAATTTTTTCAACATCTCGGACACAATACGGCTGCTAAGTCTTATATAGCACATGCAGCTGACACAGCTGGGAACCTGCGAGCCGGACCGCTACATGGCAAGAAACTACCAGAACAGGTAAGCGGGAACGGATCCATCTCGGAGGACCACAAGGCTACAAAACACGCGATATCAAAGGACAACGAACTTAAAATGCACAAGGGGCAATGCAAAACAAAGAACATAAACATTGTCCTGGCAAATATTCAGGGAATGAAACCGAACAATTCACTAAGCAAAGTTTCATAAAAGGTTTTATGGACGAAACAAGGGTGGACATCGCATGCCTCACAGAAACATATCTTAAAGACTACCAAGGAATCTGCGATAACTGCGAACACTGTATCGTTAAGAAAGAATTGCATATCGATGGATTCAACTTACTAAGAGCGGATAAAACAGCGAGACGTAAAGGTGGCTGTGCTATTTATATACATGAGAGGCATATGACAGAGACGGTAATAAGTAAATCAAACAGTTTCATGGAAACCCTTGCAGTGAAAATAGAGAAACTAAACGTGGTACTGATAGTCATCTATAGACCTCCAAATTCTCCAAATGAAAAATTTTCGGATGCCATTGATGATATCAGAACCCTAATAAAGTCCGTAAACTCTCCATCCCCTGATATAATACTCTGTGGCGATTTTAATTTCCCATTTATAAAATACAAAAAGGTGGGTAGAAATATATTTATACAGAGGACCAGGAATAAGCAAAAATGCGGATGGCTCTCACAAACGAGTTTATGCTGACACAGGAGATTACAGAAAATACCAGGAAAAATAACTGCCTAGATCTGGTATTCACAAATAATACGAACTTGATTGCGGATATAAAAATAATTCCAACTATTATCTCAGACTACAATATAATCGAGTTATCAACAAATATGGCGATAACTTTAAAAGATGATACACATACGGAAGGAAGAAGCAAATTTGGGGCTTTTAACTTAAACTCCAAGACCATAAACTGGGAAGAAATCAGATCACACATGGCCCAAATAGAGTGGAGAACAGTTTTCGAGAATAAAACAACTGAAAAAATGCTAACAACCTTGGAAGAAAAGACGCTGAGAATTTTGGAAAAAATATGCTCCGAAAGCACAGCCAAAAAGAAAGAGGAACTGGCTAGAGAAGCAAAAAAGAAGAATATTCCGCAAAAGAAAGAGCGTAGCGACGAAGTTAGCTAATTGCGGAGACAACAATGCCAGGAAAGTAATACAAGAAAAACTGGAAAGAATCGATTGGGAAATACAAACTCTGATAAAGGGCCATACAGAGAAGGAAGAGGAAAAGACGGTAGAAACAATAAAGGAAAATCCAAAATACTTCTACAGCTATGCGAAAAGGAAAACAAAAACGCGCGCTACTATCGGGCCCTAAAGGAAAGGAAATAATGAACAAACAGACGAGCTAAAAGAAATATCTGAAACATTGAGAGCCCCACTATGAATCGGTCTTCAGTACCCCAAAAATTGACAAAGCGATACCTGACATAGATGCATTCTTCGAAGAGAAATTGCAAGGAGAATGTATAACAGACTTTGATTTTTACAAATCGAACGCACTATTAATTAAAAACTGTAAAAATGAAATAACTACACCCTTATACTGGATATGGAGAAGATCCCTAGACACTGGGGAAATGCCGAGCATATTGAAAAGAGCAAACATCGTCCCTATATATAAAGGAGGGGATAGATCTCAAGCAAAGAACTATAGACCAGTGTCCTTGATGTCCCACCTCACCAAAATTTTTGAAAGAATAGTCAGAGAGAAAATCTATGACTTCTAGGAGACATTGGAAAGATTCAACGAAAATCAACATGGATTCCGATCAGGAAGATCATGCCTATCACAACTTATAGAGCATTATAACAATATCCTAGATGCATTTGAAGGCAATGAAAACTATGATGTCATATACACGGATTTTGCTAAAGCTTTCGAAAAATGCGATCATGGTATAATAGCACATAAAATGAAACATATGGGAATAACAGGCAAAGTGGGAAAATGGATCTACAACTTCCTCAGAAATCGACTACAAGTGGTCAAAATTCAAGGGGTATCATCATCAGAATCAGAAGTACGTAGCTCAGTACCACAAGGTACAGTGCTGGCCCCACTCCTGCTCATTATCATACTAACAGACATAGACAGTGGAGTTAACAGCAACAGTATAGTAACATCATTTGCGGACGATACAAAGATCAGCAGAATATCAGCGATGCAAACGAAGTAGAGTAGAGGCCTTGCAGAGGGACACACACAAAATATACAAATGGTCAGAAGACAACAATATGACATTTAACACCGAGAAATTTAAGCTCTTGAGATATGGTAGAAATGAGAAACTTAAAAAGACTGCATATTATGCTCCAGATAGACAAGAAATTCAGAGAAGCACGAAAGCGGTCGACTTGGGGGTAATTAATGACCGATGAATCCGAATTCGAAACACAAAATCAGATAGCAATAAACAAAGCGAAAAGAGTCACGGGACAGGTACTAAGAACGTTCAAGAGAAGGGACAGTAATGATTCCCCTGCTAAAAACACTGATTATACCAAAACTTGAATACTGTTCAGTTTTGACGTCCCCATATAAAAAGGAAGAAATTAATAAACTAGAAGAAACGCATAGACATTTCACAGCCAAGATTGATGGCTGCAAAGAACTCAACTACTGGGAAAGATTACGTCAACTAAATCTGTACTCCCTGGAAAGAAGAAGAGAGAGGTATACCATAATCTACATATGGAAAATTATCGAAAAACTGGTACCAAACCTAAAACTAAACCTAATTACCATCCAGACAACGCTAGAAAATAGGAAAGACAGAATGTATAGTGTTCCCAAATTAAAAGCCCGACAAGGGACCTCCTCAACTCTGAAGGAAAATAGCTTGGTTGAAAGGGGGCCAAGAATTTTCAACCAGCTTCCAAAGGACCTCAGAAACATTACAGGGGTCAAAGTTGAAGTCTTCATGAGAAGACTAGATGCCTGGCTCAGGACGGTACCAAATGAGCCGGGTGTACCTGGCTATGTACGATGGAGAGCGCAAGAGAGCAACTCGCTCCTCCACTAAGCCAGGACTAGAGGCAGGGCCACCAGCTTGACCTTCGTGTGAAGAAAGACCGAAGCACGGAACCCAAACAAGGTTAACAAGGTGTATATATATATATATATATATATATATATATATAATATATGATGAAAAGAACCACGAAGGAAAAGGAAACAGAATGGTGCTCAAGCGCTTTCATCTAATGACATCCTCAGGAACACTGAAATAAATAACAAGTTCGAGACTATATATGTCAGAAAAAATAAATAAAAAATAAAAATAAAAATTGTAGGAGGAACATACAAATGTATAAAGAAAAGCTACCAGAGTTTTAGCACCTTGCCCCTCTTGTCTAAATCCGTTCTGAACGAATTCCAAACAACAGGATCAAGCGAAAAAAGACTGGCTAATGTTAAAATTATTTGTAAGTTGAATAATGGTAGACTCAAGAATATTTGTATTAACAATGTTGCTTGAGTGAAACAAAATTGAAGCATTATTCCAATCAATAGAGTGGGATAACTCTGACAAATGGACGAAAAGGGCACTGGACGACTGTCCCGTTCTAACGAAATATTGATGCTGTTTTACATGCGTGTGCAAATCCTTTCCCGTCTGTCCAATGTAAAAGGAATCACATTGTTTATAACCAATTTTATAGATAATGCCTGAATTATTGGTAGGGCTATATTTTACTATGATATTTTTCACAATATTTCATATGAAAATACTACATTAATATTCAGAAATTTATGTACATTAGCAATACCTAAAAAGCCTGGGAAAAATGGAAGTACTAAAATATTCTTCAACAAACTGCGAGGGTTATTATTTACACGATAGAAAAGTTCGTTTTGCCTTGTTAAGACAAGATTCTAAAAAGCAGGTGGGTAACACAAATCACTTCCAATACCGTTAATTTTTTCTAATTCGGTATCCATGTATTCTGGACTGGCGATCCTAAGGACGCGAAGAAACATTGAAGAAAATGTGGCTTTCTTGATGGGGGAGTCAGTAGTATGACCGCAAAAGGTTAGAGTGCAATGCAATGATGCAATGTTGCAATGAGTGCCAGTGTCAATCCCCCTCCCCCTTGTTGCAAGACCCCCCCAGTGCCAAACCCAGGGTGCAAAAAAGGGGGGAGGGGATCCCCCCCAGCAAGCCGGGGGAGTCCAGCTGACCTCTTTGGGGGAGAAGTTGGGACCGCCTCACCCCCACAAAGGGATATACCTAACCTAAGAGAGAGAGAAAGGAGGAGGAGAGAGGCAGAGACCTTCCAACGTCCACAAGAGGCAGAAGCTCAATGACTGATTATACTCTAACACTTGACTTAGAACTCAAAATCCGCCAGTTGGCGTAGAAGCCAGTGCCTCCAGGAAAGTGCCTCCAGGAAAGCCTACATATGTACAGTTCCGGAAAAAAGTTCATCTAAAAAATTCTGAAAACTATAAAAAAATTACACACACACAAATTACACACACACAATATATGCGCGTTTATAGGTCGCCAACTCCCTCCGTCATCACCCGTTTACACACAACGTTTG
Source organism: Bathynomus jamesi (assembly GCA_023014485.1). Taxonomy (NCBI): domain Eukaryota; kingdom Metazoa; phylum Arthropoda; class Malacostraca; order Isopoda; family Cirolanidae; genus Bathynomus; species Bathynomus jamesi. The sequence continues at coordinate 473,644 of JAJOZX010002740.1, forward strand.
AACATCCAAGAAGCGCACACAAACGTACATAGATTCCCCTATTATTACGCGAAAGAGAATCTTCAATTAATTATCAATTAATAATTTATTTTATTGTATACATTGCAGCTAGCACATGTTTCAAATTATCGAACAGTAATAATAATAATAATAATAATGTATTCTAATTTAAACTAGAATAAATTGCCCCAATTTAAAGTTCAATTTTGATTAAGAATTTTATGAAGCTTTTGATAATTGGGTTTTACAGTATTTACTTTAAAACCAACACACACACATATATATATATATATATATATATATATATATATATATATATATATATATATATATATTATCACAAATAATAAAAATGGACATTTGCCATACCCCAAGCACTATAAACATTCGAAACAGTCAGTGGAGTAAAAAAAGTTCAAAATGTGTTGTAAACCTTTCTTCGAAAAACATTAGAGACGATACAAAAAAACGCCCTTGGATTTGGTATATCCTTTTTTATTGTTAAAAAACCTGCTTTGCAAATTTGTTATAGTCTTGCTTGTTTTGAAAAACAGTGTAATCTTCCTCAGTATTTGGTTAACATAGTTAAAGGCCTTGTCTATAGTGCTGCGAATAGTACTTACGAAGAAAACTTTCCTAAACGTTTTCGCAATAGCCTCTTACAATTAAAAAAAGATGGTGAACTCCATATTACTAACGCAGACAAGGTTAACATCATAGTTATTATGGACAAAGTGGAATACATTAAAAAGATGAACGAGCTTCTCCAGGACCCCGCCACATACAGAAAGCTTAGGAACAACCCGCAGGATGACGTCATCAAATCATTCAATAGTGGTTTGAAACGCATTCTCAAAGATCATAAGGACTTAATTCTGCTTTTCATGTCCACTTCACCTTCTCTTCCCTACCTTTACGGTCTTATTAAAACCCACAAACCTGGCAACCCTATGCGCCCTATTATTAGCTCTCTGGGTTCTATTACCTATAAACTCTCCAAATGGCTTCTCAAAGTCTTGTCCCCCATTCTCGGAACTATCTCTGAATCACATGTAAAAAATTCTATGGATCTTACTGAAAAATTGAATAATATACGCACTGAAACCAACGATAGATTGATCAGTTTTGACGTTTGTTCATTGTTTACAAAAGTGCCGATTGACGATATGCTTGACTTTCTCTCCCGAGAATTACATAAGTACGACCTGCTACTACCTGCACACATCGTTTTGGAACTTATTAAGCTTTGCATCAAAGACTGTAAATTCAATTTCAATAGCGAGTATTATCAACAGGTTTTTGGGATGGCCATGGGTAATCCCTTGTCGCCCCTCCTCTCCAATATTTATATGGAGTTTTTTGAAATTACTTACATTCCGAGAATTCTGGGGGTTGGTATCCCATGGTTGCCGTACGTCGACGATATTTTGTGTATCTGGCCCATGAAGCGTGACGTAGATGACTTCTTCCTTCAGTTAAATAATCAAGTCCCCTCCATTAAGTTTACTTTAGAAGTGGAACAAAACAACTGAATACCCTTTTTGGATGTGCGTGTACATAGGGAAAGCCCAGGTTTTAAGTTTAGTATTTATCGGAAAAATACAAATAATTTGTCCTACGTACACTTTTACTCCGGACATGACACCCCCATCAAGAAAGCCATAATTTCTTCAATGTTTCTCCGCGCCCTTAGGATCGCCGAATTAGAAAAAATTAACGGTATTGGAAGTGATTTGTGTTACCCACCTGCGTTTTTAGAATCTTGTCTTAACAGGGCAAAACGAACTTTCTATCGTGTAAATAATAACCCTCGCACTTTGTCGAAGAATATTTTAGTACTTCCATTTTTCCCAGGCTTTTTAGGCATTGCTAATGTACTTAAACTTTTGAATATTAATGTAGTATTTTCATATGAAATATTGTGAAAAATATCATAGTAAAAAATAGCCCCAATAATTCAGGCATTATCAATAAAATTGGTTATAAACAATGTGATTCCTTTTACATTGGACAGACGGGAAAGGATTTGCACACGCATGTAAAATAGCATCAATATTTCGTTAGAACGGGACAGTCGTCCAGTGCCCTTTTCGTCCATTTGTCAGAGTTATCCCACTCTATTGATTGGAATAATGCTTCAATTTTGTTTCACTCAAGCAACATTGTTAATACAAATATTCTTGAGTCTACCATTATTCAACTTACAAATAATTTTTACATTAGCCAGTCTTTTTTCGCTTGATCCTGTTGTTTGGAATTCGTTCAGAACGGATTTAGAAAAGAGGGGCAAGGTGCTAAAACTCTGGTAGCTTTTCTTTATACATTTGTATGTTCCTCCTACAATTTTTCTTTTTCTTTTTTATTTATTTTTTCTGTGACCTATATATACTCTCGAACTTATTTATTTCAGTGTTCCTGAGGATGTCATTAGACGAAAGCGCTTGAGCACCACTCTGTGTTTCCTTTTCTTTCGTGGTTCTTTTCATCATAAATATTATTCACGTGTTTCGTGAAATAATTTTCATATATATATATATATATATATATATATATATATATATATATATATATGTGTGTGTGTGTGTGTGTGTTTATATATATATATATATATATGGGAATTAACTCAGAATGATTCCATGAGGTTTTCTATGATACACACAGTCCGTGCATGGAACAAGGAACTCTTCTAGGAAAATTAAATCTACTATAGTCCGAATAAGTAATGGTAAATGACAAATACTATAGTTTTTTCTTTTTCATGATGCTAGCCCGACGTGGGCAACGGGTCACTCACAAAGAGGTTCCAAAAATATAGCTTCCCTCACCAGCTATCTGCAAAGTAGATAGGATCCAGCTTTGGGACAGGATCTAGGGTTTAAAGCAGCCTAGCCCAGCTACATTTAGAACCTCAATATAAGCAAAAGACTCGCTGCCTTCATGTCAGATTGAATACATAAAAGAAAAAGGGGTAACTATTATATTTTTAGCCAAAAACCAAAACTTAAACCTCAACTGGCAGAATTGAGCGTCCCCTTTTCAAGGCACATAACATGTCCGTTTCATGATTACTTATTCGGACTATAGTAGATTTAATTTTCCTAGAAGAGTTCCTTGTTCCATGCACGGTCCGTGTGTATCATATATATATATATATATACATATATATATATATATATATGTGTGTGTGTGTGTGTATATACATATATACACATATATATTAGGATTTAGGGTGTCACTTAATTGTATAGTAAGAATTGAACCATGACGAAGTTTCGGTCTGACCTTCTAGAAATGTGACATTGCATGTAAAAACGCTGATTTGAAGTTTCATGAAAAAATATTAATATTTAGAGGTCGCTCAAAGCCATTAAAATTTTGATAACGCGTCGTTACTTTTCCTAAATTGAAATGCGCTTCCTTTCTATGCCTCACCCCAGTATCATTTCAGTCGCCTTAATGGTAGGATGTATTTGCATTAGTGTGTGTTATTTTAGTCTTAATAGTAGGATGTGTGTGTATTAGTGTTTTTTATTGCATAATAACTATAACACTTTTATTTTCAGGTGTAAATTTATATAGCAAAATACATTTATTATCTAATGATGGAGACTCGAAAGAAATTTAAGGTTTACTTGATTGGCAAGTGTGAGAATGATTTAAAGGTGGTAAATTGCCATCAAATCTTCAGGCTCTGTCCTTTTTCCTTCATTTACATATAAAAAAGAAGACGACGATAAGAGAGGCTTCATCAATGACAAGTGAAAAAAAATTGAGAGTTTTGGAATCGTGCCCGAATTCCAACTCAACACAAACAGGACACAATCAGAAAACTGAAAAAACTCTTCTCACGATGGAAAGCATTGAAAAAAAATGCATCCCGCAAGACAGAAGTACAGGCTAAGAATGAAAGCATGTTCAAGGACTGTTTTCACGACCTCTTTGATATCGCTCATGCAAATTCCCTCGACATAATCAAAATGGAGGAAGATAAGCAGTTTCTCATTGCTCAGCGTGAAAAAGGCCGTCATGGAACAATGTCTTCTGTTGATATTGTGCTGCATCAGAAGGAGGCAAAGGAGAAACGTTTGTTGAGCGAACAAAGTCGAAAGCGAAAGGCAGAACAAAGCAAGGATTCATTGTTAGATTCTGTTACACTAGAGAGCAGTAGTTCATCGACGTTTGAGGAAGAGGAATCAGAACCTGAAGCTGTTCCTGGAACAAGTAGGCAGAAACCCCCTTTCAAGCGGGGAAGAAAATAAGTCATCACGCCTGGTCTCACAGCAGTTCTAGATCGCTGTAAAGTATCTGATCGTGCTGCTACTATGATTATTGCGGAGACTGCGAAAAGTCTCAGCCATGGTATCCCTGATCTTGCTGTGAATCGAGAGACCATCCGACGTGAACGAAAGAAGCAAAGGGAGGCACTCTCTATGACCATCATGAAAAACTTTAAGCCGAATGTACCTCTTACTGTACTGGAAAGAAAAAAAAAAATTGATCGTCTTCCTGTCATAGTAACAGGTCAGGGAGTACATCAGCTTCTTGGCGTTCCAAAGCTCATATCTGGAACTGGGAAAGCACAAGCTGCAGCTGTCATTGAAGCTCTCCGTAAGTGGGATATTGAAGAAAAAGTCCAAGCTATATCCTTCGATACAACTAGCTCCACTACTGGTCTAATGGCTGGGACTTGCGTTATTTTACAGCAGATGCTGAAACGTGACCTACTCCATCTGGCCTGCAGACATCACATCATCGAACTTTTAGCTGCAGCAGCTTTTAAAGAATGCATGGGCCCCACATTAATTACAGATGTCCAACTTTTTAAGAGATTTCAAGGAAAGTGGGACGACATTGATTCAAAGCGGTATGAAGACTCCACCACTGATGAAATTGCCACTTCTGCTGTCGCTGATGTAAAGGAAGGTCTCATTAGCTTCTCTAAATCTGCAATGACTAAAAAAATCCCGCGAGATGACTATAAGGAGCTGCTTGAACTGGCATGTCTGTTTCTTGGTGCTGTCTCTAATCGTGGTGTAGTTTTTCATGCTCCCGGAGCGATACATCAGGCACGATGGATGTCAAAGGCAATCTATTCCTTAAAGATTTGGATGTTCAGATCACAATTTAAGTCAACAAACCGTGAGGAAAGAGGACTTCGCGGCTTTTGCATTTTTATTGTATGCAGCTATGTGAAAGCTTGGACCACGTGCCCTTGCGCCATTAGTGCTCCTCAAAATGACCTTCATCTCCTACAGTCACTAATAAAGTATTCAAACCTCCATCCACGCATTGCCATGGTAACTTCACAGAAGATGGCAGCTCATTTGTGGTATTTGTCTGAAGAGCTGGTGGGTCTTGCGTTTTTCAATGACGATGTCCTCCCTGATATCAAAAATCGCATGGTCATATCTATGACTAGTGTTGATGGACAAGAGAACCCTCCAAAGCGTGTGGTTGTTGACCTGGATACTGTGAAAGAAAAAAGCTCACCCTCCCAGATGAATTCTTGGAGAAAACTGCTGAGCAATAAGAAGAGGATACCCATTACCAGACTGCGAAAGAGACTGTAAAAACTCTAACTGTAAGAAATGACTTCGCTGAACGTGGAGTTGCTCTCATCCAGGATTTTTCTGGATACCTAACCAAAGATGAAGAACAACTCCAGTTTCTTCTCCGGGTTGTTGAAGACCATCGCAAGCAGTGCACATGGGGACAAAAGCATACCATGAGTGGAAATATTGATTAATCATAATAATTACGCTACTGTGTGATGTTAATGTACGTTATCTTAATATTATAAAAATGTCTTGTGCACTTCCTGCTAATGTAGGAACATAATAAATTGTTTAAATACATTTTGAAATTGTTTATATTCACACTTTCTGAGAATCTCGTATCCAATACTTCGAAGCTGTTGAGCGACCTCTAAATATTAAAATATCTCAATAAAACTTTGTACACAGTATTTTTACATCATATGGCATACTTTGGTGGGGTCAGGGCACGGAAACTTAAAAGTTGAAAATAAGTGATACCTTATATATATATATATATATATATATATATATATATATATATATATATAGATTATGTACAGAATTTGAAAATGACGCAACTTTGTCATTAATGAGTCTACTGTCATATACTGTATATATTATATATATATATATTAGGCCGGGTCGAAATTTTTCTATTGAAAAGGTACATATTGTGAGGTGTTTGAATGGAACACAGGAGCTCCTTCATAAATTATTTACGCTGTTTAAAGCCCCTGGCACAATTTTTCACTTTTTGACCTATATTGAAGAATACTCCATTTATACGAGACTTACTTTACATTCAGTTTTTTGATGACATAAATCTTTATTAATGTATAATATTTTATTTAATAATGTACAGTATTAGGAAAATTAATTAAGTACAAAAATATATTCAGAAGAAAAAATTAGAGGCATAATAAATGTGCTAAAATTCAATTCACTTTTTCATTGTTCCTTATCACATCAAAAGGGAAGAAATTTTCAATATCATTAGGAAATTTTATTTCATGTTTCTTACTCATTCCATTGCATTGGGCCTTCCATTCAAACTTGGGCAGTTTTTGCCTTGATTCTAATGAGTTTAAGATAAACTTTTGACGGTTGTCATATCCTATTCTTTCCTGACATGCCTTTGTTACTAGGTTCACTGCCCTTTCCACACTTTGACTGTGGCATGGAAAAGAAGATATCTCCAGTGACTTACATCGAGCCTGTAGTAGCTCATCGTCGCTAAAATAGTTTAGCAGCGGTGGAGGAGTAATGATCTCTTTTTGCCAATCGATCATCTCGGTGTAGTCAGTAGATTGAAAATTGAGGGTTCGAGGCAACTCAAAGTTTCTGGTACCTGAAAATCCTGTTCTTTAAAGGATGATTTTCTGAATAGCTTGCTCCCTAATTTCTAGTCTCTTGTAAGTTACCATTGATATGAGTATATTTTCTGGGTGGGCGAAGTAGGCGTTATTCTTTAATACTGGTTCTATGATTGATCTATGTTGTTCATCTAAATTTTGAAGCAAGCACATTAAATGCCAAATGTTATATGCACCATCAGTTACATTAGGATGAGATTTTATCCAAAACCACCCTGGAGCATAGAACTGCATAATAATCTTGACTATATCTTGAAGGTTTTTATCGGGATTTGGCGTTGAGATATATAATCGAAGGACACTGTTGGCTAGAGTTAGCCAGCGAGCATGGTGAAGGATACCTGGGGATTGAGTGGACAGATCTTGAGAAGTGTCTCCAGTTTGCACTGCCAGACACATATCATAGAGATATCAGTGATCACTGCTTAGCTCCTTCACAACATTTGCTGGAATTTCTTTAATGTTTCCCTTTACGCGAGAACATTTGACTACCTCCAATTTTGTTAAATTTGTTTTCAGTTTATTCCCAATTGAACCCACAAAAGTATTTGGACCTGTTGTTTTACCATCAATGGTTTTGTAGACGTGCATAAAAGGCAGCTCATTCAAATGCAAGAGGCACACCAACCATTGCACTATTCTGTTAAGATAAATTTCAACCAGTTTATAGCTCCACCAATTTTTCCTGTATTTACAGGAGTACCATCACACAGTAAAGCTTTGGTAGTATCTGTGCTATTCGAGCCTGTAATAATAGTTATCAACTCTTCTGCTATGCAGCGAGCAGTTCCATTATCTGGTGTGACATAGTCTACATCAGTGGTACTTATTGCGGGGCTCGCGAGCCAAATGCGGCTCGTGATGGCCTAAGTGGCGGTTCTCGATGCATGGAATGAGAGAGAGAGAGAGAGAGAGAGAGAGAGAGAGAGAGAGAGAAATTTGGATATATTCAATTTATATAGGATCGTCATCACAAAAGAACAGTTGATGAGCTGTATATATATATATATATATATATATATTATATATATATATATATATATAAAGCTCAACCGCACGAGTCCTGAGATCTGCATAAATCTGGGGTCTGATCAAGAAGAGGGCGCAAAACCCGTTGATTCACATAATGGAGACGTATTTGCGTGTACGCCGAGTGAAATTAAGTTCACCAAAACAAATAGAAATTGAGAAAAACTTAATACACGTCACAGTAAAATACCCAATTAACAGGGTACAGATCAAACTATACACGGTACCCGCCGGGTTGGCCTCGAAGCAACTAGAAAACTTGGCCCTTGGAGTTCTACCTAAAAGGATATTAATTGGAATGCAGGACCACGCCTCGACGAATGGAAAATATAAAAAGATTACCTTTAAATTCGAGAATTTCGGCCTTAAAAATATAAATCTATACGTAAATGACATCGCGTTGGGAGGAACTATGATTACGGACTACTCATCAGACGCTGTGTTCCCCCTCTGCGCGAGAGATTATAGTAGTCTGGCTCATAATGCAGGTGCATGTGACGAGCTTGGGTTTGGCGTAACGCAGAAAGAGTTTGTTGAAGAATTTAACATTTAACCCCTGACTTGTCTGCTATTATAAATACGCACTTAAGTCCACAACAGAGTGAGAATATCTCAGTCAGGTTGGAATTTGCCAACCCTATAGACGCGCCTATTAGCGTACTCGTGTACCTCGAATCACAAGCTCTGATAGAAGTTGACCGTTTCAGGAACGTGGTCACAGACTTTTAAAATGGAAGCGAATACACTCCAGAGAGTAATGAAAAGTGACCAAATCACACGCTCCAAATTTATCGGCGTGTTTGCGAAGAATGAAATATTGAAATTGTCAACTATGAGAAACTGGTTCGGGATTATTGTAAACACCAACATTGTAGGGGGTGAAGGGATTCATTGGTTTGCAATCTGTTTTAAAAATAGGGAAAGAATGTACTATTTTGATTCACTCGGGACTCAGCCCTGGAATGACCCCGTGGTTGTACCTGAGATTATGGAATCTGTACCGTTTTCAAGGATATTTTAAAGGTGTGTATCTATAGTGTGTAAAGGCGTATTTGTCGCCATTGAGACTTATTTAATGGACGCTGGTTCCGCTTTGTACATGTTTTCTACCATTTAATAAATTAAATGAAAATACAATGCTTTGTTCTTAACCCCCCCCAAAAAATACTTACATTACTTCCTCGATGACCTGGCATTCGTTGGACCAGATGTGAGCCAATACCTCGACCTCTGTGTTCAGGTCGCTGGGTTGGCTGTGCGGTAAAGCATCCATATAATTTATTCCCCTTTCATTAGAACGAAAAGTAGCTATAACACGTTCAAGTTCCGTTTCGCTCCTTTAATGAGAAGTTAACATGATTAGTTCATACTGAATGAAATAAAGTTAAGTAAAATTAAAGTTTAATTATGCCGGGGTATGCTACGGTAGGTCAGGTTATATTAAGAGATGAATGGCAAAACGCTGGGTGATGGAATCCCCGTTAAACCGTAGGTCTAGGGTGGGGTGAAAAGTTTGACCTATGCTAGGTTAGGTTAGGTTATATTATACCTGGATAGGTTACGCTAGGTTCGGCTATATTATGTCCGGTTAGGTTAGGTTATATTATATCCGGTTAAGTAATGCTAGATTAGGTTAGGCTAGGTTAGGTTATATTAATATAAACGAGAAAGAGCCCTGGGCCGATATATATATAGGCTAGGTTAGGTTAGGCTATATTATTATAAACGATAAAGAGTCCTGGGCCGATATATATATATATATATATATATAGGCTAGGTTAGGTTAGGATATATTATGTCCCAGTTAGGTTCAATTGTGTTAGGTTAGGTTAGGTTCAGTTGTGTTAGGTTAGGTTATATTATTATAAACGAGAAAGAGTCCAGGGAATAAAGAGTCCTGGGCCGATATATATATATATATATATAGGCTAGGTTAGGATATATTATGTCCCGGTTAGGTTCAATTGTTAGGTTAAGTTCAGTTGTGTTAGGTTAGGTTAGGTTATATTATTGTAAACGAGAAAGAGTCCTGGGAATAGTTTTTTCGTTGTAGAAAAACTCAGAATAAAGCTAATGTCAGTTTAGATTATATTATATCTGGTTAGGCCATGCTAGGTTAGCTCGACCTCTGGACAGATTTCCTTTCACTTCGCTTTATCACGAATTTTAAAAATTGTTTAACACTGAATGAAACGATGTATATAATCACAAATTAATCACATTTCAAATGAGGTGTCCGTTGGATCTTGCAATCTATCGCAACTTTCTGCAACAGTCTGCGTTGAGAGAAGTTCATTCTGGTCCACAGCGTTGAAAATTACACGCGTTGCCTCAGCGTAGAAATCTTCAACTTCAAACAATTCGGGAGAGTTGTAGAGCTGGCTCATGGCGAGGACTTTCAAAAGTACTGATCCAAAAACATGAAATGCGGCCCTGAGATGAAAGTGACCCCTTTTATAAACGGGATCGTGATTGTGATCAACCCACAATAAACGAATCGCGAGTTTCCTATTGGTTATCAGTGAATTTGGGGCTGAACTTAACGCATAGGCCCGCCTAGCTCCAAACAGAGGTTCTGGGCTCCGCCCAATAGGGTTGTGTTTGGCTGCCCCGTGAAATTTGGGGTGTGTCAGATATTCCCACTCGTAGAGAGAGAGAAACGCGTTTTTTATCTTGTATTCTGCCTCGATGATATGGTGGGGGATTTGAACGTATGATAAGCAACCAATTATATGACAAACTTAACGAGGTTGGAAGATAAATTGTGAATCGATTTATGGTGCCCTATCTAAAATCGATTCGGAAAATTTATCATTTCCTCTGAAATATAAAACTCCAGAAACTGGAAGGTAATTTCAGAGTCAATTACCCATAAAGGAAAAGAAAAAACAACCAGCGCACAAAGTTCTTCAGCCCTTCGAGACAATTCTCGTACTGTAAAACTTTATTGGGGGCCCCAGATTTCGCGTACGATACAATAAATAAATTTTTAAAAAATGACAGAGTATTCCGGGTTGCGAGTCATTAACCCCAAAGTTTATGATCTCGAACAGAACGCTGTTTAATATAATTGTGTGTATGTATGTATATATATATATATATATATATATATATATATATATATATATATATATATATAACTGCAATGACCACGCAGTATATTAATGTATAGAAACGACGTAAGTATAGAGGAGCGTTCTGCACACGAGGAAGAGAAATAACGAACAAATGAAAAATGAGGTACCCGCCCGGGAATCGAACCCAGGATCTTCCAATGCCGGTCAGATATGCTATCCACTACACCACAGGCCTCGATCAGTCAGAAGTCGTAATTCTCCTACATAGGGCAGAAACCAATGCCCTAAGAGGGCACCCTCGCAAATCGTGAATATGTACATTTAACTGCAATGACCACGCA
>JAJOZX010002740.1:487500-555000 GCA_023014485.1 Bathynomus jamesi
CGAGGTATACACTGTGCCAACTGGCTGATAGTGCCTGGAGGCACTGGCTGATTAAGCCGACTGGCTGATTAGGGGCCTATAAGACAACGTCCGCTCGGCTGAAGTCTTAATATGCGCTTGGCTCCTGTCAAGCGAACACTTCTCTTCCTCTCTCTCCTTCTCCTCTCTCTTTCTCTTGGGGGATAACTCCGCCTCCAAGCTGCATAGCCCTTGTTGCTCCTGCAACATCCCCCCTTTGGGGGCGCCTTGCAGCAAAGGGGGTTGGCACTGGTGCCAAGGGGGTGGTTGGCACTCTTGCAACATTGATCAACATTTGTGTAACCCTTCCGTCTATGGCCCTGGGGTGGTTCGGAGTCGACGGGGGTTCTGGTTAGGAGGGAGCAACGGATATTTTCTCGCGATACTTTTCTTCTATAACATTCTAATTCTTTTCTCTCGCTATAGGGTCGACAGTTGTTAATTCTTCTCTTTCTATAATGCTCTGATACTTTCTCTTGGTACTAAACTTATCGACTTTACTGACTAAATTCCTGAAGAGAACAAGGCTCGAAGGAAAAGATAAAAAAACTTCTTTTACTGTAGTTTACTTCTAAAAATGTACAGGTAGTGCTCTGAATTTACAGGGGTAGAGGTTCGGCCTCTTTCGACCATGGCTCAGGCCGGAATCTAAAAAATTAAGGAGGCAAGGAGCCTCTGCCCCCTCCTCGAAGCGAGGCTGCTGACAAGGGAGTGTCGTAGTAGTGACCAAAAAAGAGTGCAGTAATGAAGTAAATTTTACAATTACATGTATCATATAAGTCTAAATGTTGGGGGAATGCAGTTGAAGGTTAAGTTTCCCCCCTTTTAAACACATGATCAGATGTTTGAAAGATTCCAAATAAAAAATTTAAAAAATAAAAATAAAAACTAATCGTATTTTTCGCCGAGTCTACATTTCTGAAGGCGATATCATTTCGTAGTAGTACATAAGTACAGTCTAAGTACATCGACGAGTACGTATTAATTTTGGTTCATTACAATTAGATTACAATTATGGATTAGTTCATATTCACTTAGTATCGTTTAATTACACTTCCATTTAAAGTACATTATAAGTTATTATCATTAATTATAGTTTCACTAAAGTACGGTACATCAATTACATTATATTAAAGGATTACATTTAATTACAATTTCAGCAAATTGTTAATTGACATATCTACTACTGAAGTAATCTAAATAGGTGATACAATTGATATAATGATTGGGAGTTAACCGTTGTTCTATAATTTAAGGGGGATTTACAACAATGTTATATATTTATAGTTAACAATAATTACGCCAAATTATGTCAAATATTATTAGAACCTGGTTGGTTATCAGAGTTTGAAAGTCTAATTAGCCAGCGATGAGGAAAGCGGACAAAAATACCGTGTACTTTTCATTGGAAGTACACAGACATTTATGATAACGTAATACACAAGTAATATAGAATGTGAATGACAATTAGGTAGAAATAGTAAGTACACGTAATGAGAACGGGGATAACTATGTGACGTAAGCCGATAACGAACTAGCGGCCAGGCAGGGAAACAATACAGTATATTATAATAATATAACATACAACATAACACCTTATGTTATAAATTTGGATCAGAGCGAAAGGAGATTTTTATCTTAGAAGCGTTCGATTTTGCTGTGATTAGCGAATTCGACCACTTAACTAAGCATTTATGAATATCTTGCGAGGGGTGAACGCACTTGAAAAAAAATAATAAAAATAATAATACATGCAAACGTATTTGCGCGTTTTCGAACGAATGCATAAAGTTTTGGATTTCACGAGCAAAAATGAATATTTAATAAACTGATGTAGGACAATGGTCAAGATAAGATATGGACGTATAGATGAATATGGGTGAATAATAATATTTATACATTATTAAACAAGATGAATTTAGAGAAATACAGCAATGAATAAAGAAATACAAATCGAAATTCTATCCAAAACTCGCTTAGGCGATTTTGGTTTCTTATGTAAAAATGAACATTCAACATAAAAACCATACGAACATAAGTACTGCATGAAGACAATGAATCCATATAATGATGGTATAGGAATTGTTCATTGTTCATTTTTACATTTGCAATTGCATTTCACTCTCTTCTTTTGCGCCCACACTACTCTGATCCTTTTGATTTAGCTTCTTCACGACGGCGCACATAAAGGTAGTGTCTCACACCATCTGCTTTTGAAGGAGTCATGGCTGCTGGGAATTCCATAGGATATCCAAAGGCTGCATTTGAGGACTTGCTTCTAGTAGTCATAGTTTATATTCAGAAGTAAAATCAAATTATATGTAATTTATAAGTTATGATATAATTCAAATTATAATTAAAGCAAATGCAAATTATTTCTATTTATCTGAAAAAAAAATTCTATTTATCTGAAACAAAAATATCAAGCATTAAACAAACAACTTATCATGTAACATATAACAACATTAAACATATGCAAATATGAAGGTAAAAAAGGAAGGAGGGGCATGTGATAGGGGTAATAGGGTAGCACATGCGTCATGTTTTAATATTTTGTTAAAGTGATAAAAAACCTTCTCACATAGTGTACTTTTTAAGAAATAATTTTTTTTCCCATTTAAATATATGCAAATATGAGGGTAAAAAAAGGGGGGGTATGTGCTAGGGGTAGCATGGGTAGCACATGCTTGATATTTTAATATTTTGTTAAGATCATAAAATGAAATTTCTCACATAGTGTACTTTTTAAGAAATAAAAAATTTCCCATTTTCGAACTGGCCTAATATATATATATATATATATATATATATATATATATATATATATATATATATATGTTATAACCCCTCCGTCTATGGCCCTGGGGTGGTTCGAATCGACGGGGGTTCTGGTTGGGAGGCAGCAACGGATATTTCTCGCGAGAGTTTTCTTCTATAACATTCTAATTTTTCTCTCATTTCTTTTTTCTCTTTCTATAATACTCTGATACTTTCTCTGAAGGTTCGCCGATTTTCTTTTTATAACTTATCGGGAACTATTTTCTCTACTTTATTTTACTAAGTTCTCTGAAGAGAGCCAAACTCGAAGGGGAAAAATAAAAAGTTTCTCTCACTGTAATTTACTTCTAAAAAATGTACAGGTAGTGCTGTAAATTTACAGGGGTAGACCTCTTTCGACCATGGCTCAGGCCGGAATCTAAAAAAAATAAGGAGGCAAGGAGCCTCTGTCCCCTCCTCGCAGCGAGGCTGCCAACAAGGGAGTCTCGTAGTAGTGACCAAAGAAGAGTGAAGTAATGAAGTGAAGTTAATTTTACAATTACATGTATCATATAAGTCTAAATGTTGGGAGAATGAAGTTGAAGGTTAAGTTTTCCCCTTTTAAACACATGATCAGATGAAAGATTCCAAATCAAAATTTAAAAAAAAAATAAAAATAATCGTATTTTCGCCGAGTATACATTTCTGAAGGCGATATAATTTCGTAGTAGTACATAAGTACAATCTAAGTACATCATTGAGTACGTTGTAATTTTTGGTTCATTACAATTATGATTACAATTATCAATGATTCACATTCGCTTATTATCGTTAATTATCGTTATTAAAGTACATTAATTACATTATCAATTATTACATTTAATTACAATTTTATTAACGTACATTACGTCGTTTACAATTCCTACTGTGTTTTTATATTTATATATGGTTATTATATATGGTTATTATATATGGTTATTAATACAACACAAAGTACATGGGCACATACGAGATAATTTATACACAACATGACACACATGATTTAACATAACGCATGATAATGTGTTATAAATTGAAATTAGAGCGAGAGGAGATTTTTCGTTTTCAGATGTTCGATTTATGCTGATTAACGGAATTCGATCACTTGCCTCAGCATTTTCGAGTTCATTGCGGGAGGCGAAATAATTGAAAATAAAAAGTAAAAGAAAAAAAAAAGAATACATGAGAACGTATTTGCGCGTTTTCGAACGAACAGGTACGAATGCATAAAGTTTTGCATTTCATAGACTGACACGACTAAAAAATGAATATTTAATAAAAATTGATATAGGGTAATGATCAAGATAAGATATGGACGTATAGATGAATATGGATGAATAATAATATTTATACTACATAACATATAAATAATGACGTATAGAGAATGAAGTTTTTTTTATTGTTATTATTAATAAAGAATTTACCATACATTGAATACGGAAGATGTCCAAATACTAAACACGTGATTCAGTGTTGAAGGTATGGAAACCGTGAAGGAAATTTAAGTTATTTTATGACGTCATAGTGTATAAGTCATTATTGGGAGGATTTAAAAGAAACGAATTAGAGACAAAGAGTGGGTATTAAGGACTAAGAAGTACAACTACGGGTTCCATTCCTGTTATATGCAATGTGTATGCATAATCTAGGGACGAGGGTGAGATGCAAAACAACCACAATCAACTATAACAAATTCTATAACAAATAAAAATAGAAATATGGACACGACCAAACCATAGAAATGGTAGGTCGCATGGTTGTGACACTGAAACAAAAATAGAAAGCAACAAATAAAAATTCTATCCAAACTCGCGTTAAGCGATTTTGGTTCTCATGTAAAAATGAATATTGATTATTCATTGTTCATTTTTACATTGCTCTCCCCTTTAAAATGTTATTTATACAATAATATAATAATAATAGGGTACAATTAATACAATACAATAACATAAAGATACCATCCTAACGAATTCAAATTAGATAATGACAAATTTTTCAATCAACTATAACAAATTCTATAACAAATAAAAATAGAAATATGGACACGACCAAACCATAGAAATGGTAGGTCGCATGGTTGTGACACTGAAACAAAAATAGAAAGCAACAAATAAAAATTCTATCCAAACTCGCGTTAAGCGATTTTGGTTCTCATGTAAAAATGAATATTGATTATTCATTGTTCATTTTTACATTGCTCTCCCCTTTAAAATGTTATTTATACAATAAATAATAATAGGGTACAATTAATACAATACAATAACATAAAGATACCATCCTAACGAATTCAAATTAGATAATGACAAATTTTTCTTTACAATACAAATTTTATACAGAACAAGTGAGTTCAAGTGGTTGGGTACAATGCAGAGTAACCAAATCTTTAACATGGCACTTGCTTAGAGGGCTATTATAAAATATAAAAATTCAGAGATTAAAACTTTAATTTTATACAAACAGGATAAAATGATTAATATGTTAATTTAGACAAACAATTAAGTTAGACAAAGAATGATATTGTTAAATTTTTAACGAAATTTTATTTTCCTGTGGAAAAAAATACATACATAACACTGGTATGCATCAATTTTGCTGTCAAGGGTTTTGTACGTGATTCTTATAGGGTGTTTCCTGCTGATTTCGAATCTGCAATCCGTTTTTCTCAATCAGCTCAGGTTATCCGGCTATGGCCTCATAAGTAAAATAGAATTTTTCGTGATTTTGTCAAAGCGGAATTGTAACAGTAACATCTATCATCACTTGTTTCACTTGTATATATCTTTTTTTACTTTTCAGGCATATAGATAAAATATTTCATGAATAGAGCGTGTAAAAATGATCCCAATAGATTCTGCTACATATGTGGGACGGTTACCATGCCAAATAACCAGTCCCAAATCACTAAATTTGTGAAGACAATGTATAGAGCATACTTTGGAATTAAGCTAGGGGACCAGGACAAAAATTTCGCCCCTCATATGTGCTGCAAGACGTGCATTGAAAATTTGAGAAGATGGAGCAAAGGCAGAGCGAAATCTTTGCCTTTTGGAATTCCCATGATTTGGAGAGAAGGAAAGGATCACGTGACAGTTTGCTATTTCTGCATGACAAACCTTCAAGGTGGGCTTATAAATTTATTTTTCTTAAATATTTTGAAATCATCGTATGAAACTTGACATAATATTCACCATAATGTAATATTCACCATATATAGCATAATATTCACCATAATGGTAATCATACATTTACATATACATATTGTTATAGAAAATACATTTACACATACATATTGTTATACAAGTTACATTTACATATACAATGATTGTATATTTTCTTTCTTTTTCATTCATATTGTCCCCGAAGGGACAATATGAATGAAAAAGAAAGAAAATATACAGACTCCATCGACCTATTTCATATCTTACAGACCGCAGCCTTCCCTCACGAGCCGCCACTGTCTGAAGGCTTCTTCTATTTCATATGCAAGTATTATATCCATGTTTCTGTGTTTCTATTTTCAGGAGTTAACAAGAAGAATAAACACATTGTTGTATACCCTGACATTCCTTCTGCTATGAGACCTGTACCCCATGGTCCTGGAATTCCAATACCCGACCTACCTCAAACCCTGGACTTCGATGATTCTGATGATGAATCAATGACCAATGCCAATGACCAGTCCCAGTCGTATATACCTCAAAATACCGCTTCAAATGAGCCGAGGCCTCTCAACCAGGCCAAACTTAATGATCTTACCAGGGATTTAGGACTTTCCAAATTAGCTGCCGAGATCTTGGGCTCACGACTTCGAGAGGACAACTTGCTGGCTCCGGGAACAACATTCTCAATCCTTGGGCCTGCCATATAACGCATCAGAATGGAGGCTATTTATAGACTCGTCTAAACGAAGTTTGAAAGCAGTACTTCTCAACATTGGGAATAGGGTTGTATCAGTCCCTGTAGCACATTCCGTACAACTTACTGAGAGCTACGATAACATGAAAATTTTACTGGATGCTCTCGTATACGACCAACATAACTGGAGGATCTGTGGAGATTTGAAGGTAATACTAATATCATAAGTAAACTATTGCTATTGACTATGTTGTTTTTCCAAAGGTTATTTGAGAGCGTATAAGAACACTTAACTTCCCCACAGAAGTGATACAGTCCAATGCATAGATTTTTTTATCTGATAGAACAAATTCTTTAAATTCTTTAAATATTTTCATTTTTTTTCAGATTGTGGCATTTGTATTGGGAATGCAAGGGGGATACACAAAATACCCATGTTTCCTCTGCAAATGGGATAGCCGAGCGGATGAGAAGCACTATGCACAGCGTGAATGGGCATCCAGAGAGACTTTTGAACCTGGGTCGCATAATGTCGTTTCAGTGCCCCTTGTACCACCAACAAAAATTTTGCTCCCACCACTTCATATTAAGCTGGGCTTGATGAAAAATTTCATCAAATCAATGAATAAGGAGGGTTCAGCATTCCGATATCTCGAGAGTAAATTTCCTCATATATCTGATGCTAAACTAAATGCTGGGGTTTTTGATGGTCCTCAAATTCGAACTTTGATCAAGGATACTCAGTTCGAAAACGCAATGACTCCAACTGAGAAGAATGCCTGGCAGGCATTCAAATCAGTTGTCACTGATTTTCTTGGCAAGCGTAGAAGTCCAGAATACGAGTCCGTTGTCGAAAACTTGATGGAAGCTTTCAAAGCTCATGGGTCGCGCATGTCCATAAAAATGCACTTTTTGTGGTCCCACTTGGACTATTTTCCTGAAAATTGCGGGGATTATAGTGAGGAACAGGGTGAACGATTTCACCAAGATATCAAAATAATGGAAGAGAGGTACCAGGGAAACTGAGATATCAGTATGCTGGCGGACTATTGCTGGTGTTTGAAGCGAGACGTGCCCGAAGAAAAACACAGACGGAAAGCCAAAAAAACTTCATTCCTTCCTCAATAAACTTTTTTCCATATTCATTGTATGAATAAAAGTATTTATTCACACAATGTTTTCATTTTGCACGAGTGTTCTTATAATATTACTCGTATCTACAGTGTTTAAGCTAAAAAAATCAATAAATTTGGGGATAAAATTGGACTTATAATAAATGGCCAATAGAGAAAAAACCTGACCTGATTGAGGAAAACCAATGTCATTTTCGAATTCAGCATGGTCGAATTATATAATATGAGTTGAAAAAACCCTCACAGCAGACAAAACAATTTCATATGCATACCAGTGTAATGAGTAGTGGGTAAAAGGGAAAAATATAAATTTTAAAGTTCAGGAATTTTCAAAGTTACCATGATCGTACAATCTATAAACTAGTTTTATTGACTATTGTAGGTAAAAATCGAATTACGTAATGGATGATGTATAGACCTGTGGTCAAATGTGTATTTGTGTGTATTAGGTACAAAGTGTGTATCTTATAATTTTGAGGGACAGATTAGCTGAGGGGATTGTTAAATTAACTGAATAAATGCATGAGCAAGATATATTAGAAAGCAAAAATGATTAAGATTAAATAGCATAGTTAGCACTTACACGCAATGAAATAGTTTATTGTGATATCCAATGATTTTAGCATAAGGTTTGTATATATAGTATATATAGTGTGCATACATGTGTGTGTGTGTAAGGATTCGGGAGGTTTTCGAATTAACAAAGTTATACAATAATTTAAATTGAGAGTAGGGTTATAGGATCTTTTAAGTTCAATGTAGTATTTAAATATTTAATTAAATCAGTTACACGTATTATGGCACTGTAATAAACTAAACGCACTTAGAAGAACTCACAATTAATGATAGTAAATCTCACGGTATCAAAATTGAATTTCGACACACAGTTAATTAAATTCGACTACGACAATTACTCAGTATTAATCGAATAAAAAAAATATAAAAAATATAAAAATTGAAAATAGAAATCAATTATAAATTATAATGAACTAAACATATAATGTTCTTAAAAATAAAAGTAAATCGAGCCATAGATTAATTTCGGCCAAGAATAAAAAAAAGTTATTGAAATGCAAGGAAAGCATTTCAAACAATTTTTTTTTAATAATTTTGGTAAATTTTACATTAAAAATTATTTTTATATAAAAAAGAAAATTAAAAAGGTAGGTTTAATAATGTTTGCATGTTAAGTAGAAAAATCATACTCTTTCGTTAAATGTTGATAGAATTTGAATTATTTGATATTTTAGTCTGAAAACTTGTTTGCATATAGATAAATACATATGTTTTACTGTGTAGAAGTTTAATTAAAAGTAAATTACAAAAAAAAATATAAAACATAACTGAAATTTAGGGTATGTGTGGTCATCGGGTAAATTTCTCGACAGTACAGAGCAGGATAAATTACTGTAGGTACATGATCGATTAATTATTACACTATTACTGTCATCATATAATCAAAATAATTATAAAACTCGTTACAAACATTTGTAACAACGGTTTTGGTTGCAAACAATAAAATTTGTCATTTTACCTATATATTTATATACGCAACAATGGCATGAAAGAAAAGACAAATCGGTCAATTTCTTTCTTACAAACAAAAAAAAAAGTTAAACTAAAGACGCAAACCGATCAATTCAGGTTGAATTTAACTCTCTTTTAAAACATAAAAAGGTTGAATTAAATTCTTTTAAACAACAAAAAAGAAAAGTTGAATTCAATTGACTGCATTAAAATGACTTGGGACTTCAAAACTAACTTTAAATAAAACTAACTTTAAATAAAACTGACTTTAAATAAAACTGACTGAAATTTCAAAACTAACTGAAACTGACTTCAAAACTGACTAAAACTGACTGAAACTGACTTTAAAACTGACTTGAAACTTGAAACTGACTAACTGACTGACTGACTTGAATCTGACTGAGACTTGAAATTGACTGAGACTTGAAATTGAAACTGACTTGCAACTGAAACTGACTTGCACTTGAACTGCTATCAAGTGGAGACTATTAATCTCTGGGGTTTGGTTATCCCTCTTGGATACAACCAACTGACTGGAAACTGACTGACTGAAAACTGACTGAAAACTGAAATTAACTGCACTCGAACTTCTATCAAGTGAAGTCTATTATTCTCTGGGTTTTGGCTGTCCCTCTTGGATCCAACCAACTGAGACTGTCTGAAAACTGAAAATGACTGCACTTGAACTCTATCAAGTGGAGTCTACTGAAAATGAAACTGACTTGCACTTAAACTGCTATCGAGTGAAGACTATTAATCTCTGGGGTTTGGTTGTCCCTCTTGGATCCAACCAACTGAAACTGTCTGAAAACTGATTTGCAACTTATTTGCAACTAAAACTGACTTGGAACTGATTTGCAACGGATTTGCAACTAAAACTGACTCGAAACTACTTCAAGTATCTTTATAAATCTCTGGGGTTTGGTTGTCCCTCTTGGATGCAACCATCTGAAAACTGAAACTGGAACTTGAAGCTGCTTCAAGTATCTCTATATCTTTATAAACTCTCTATAAACTCTCTTTCTTAATTTGCAAGTCAATTCAATTCAATAATTTGAAAAAATTGTAAACAAAAATAAAAAATGTAAACAACATTTCACTCGAATGTACGCGAAGGTACGGTACTATTATGTTTGGTACATAAAATAAAATTATTCTATACTAACTATAATAGTGAAAATAACAATAACTCTGTGACAATAACTGTGAAAATCAACTTCTGTGACAATAACTCTGTGACTTTAACTCTGTGACTTGACTTTAACTCTGTGACAATAAACTTCTGTAACAATAAATTTCTGTGACAATAAACTTCTGTGAAAATTACTGTTTCAATAAAAAAAATGTATCACTGATGACTGAAATGTTCACTGTGTTTCTTGTAAATTCTGACTTGATACTCATTATTAACTGTTAATAATACTGACTTTTCAAATGTTTACAAATTTCTTAAAAAAAAACAACTCTGTACTTAACAAAATTTCTACGGCGAAATCCTTAGTGACGTGTCCTGAAGACGTGTCTTGCTGGCTCTTTCTTGGATGAAAACTAGGCGTGGAGAACTTGGAGTCGTGACACACCAGTTCAAGGGTGGATGTTACGAACTGGAAGTCGTGACGCGCCGGTCAACTGGTGGATCTTATTTCTTGGTAGTAGGGTCGCCAATATTTGAATCCTCCGTCTATGGCCCTGGGGTGGTTCGAATCGACGGGGGTTCTGGTTGGGAGGCAGCAACGGATATTTCTCGCGAGAGTTTTCTTCTATAACATTCTAATTTTTCTCTCATTTCTTTTTTCTCTTTCTATAATACTCTGATACTTTCTCTGAAGGTTCGCCGATTTTCTTTTTATAACTTATCGGGAACTATTTTCCCTACTTTATTTTACTAAGTTCTCTGAAGAGAGCCAAACTCGAAGAGGAAAAATAAAAAGTTTCTCTCACTGTAATTTACTTCTAAAAAATGTACAGGTAGTGCTGTGAATTTACAGGGGTAGAGGTTCGACCTCTTTCGACCATGGCTCAGGCCGGAATCTAAAAAAATTAAAGAGGCAAGGGGCCTCTGCCCCCTCCTCGCAGCGAGGCTGCTGACAAGGGAGTCTCGTAGTAGTGACCAAAGAAGAGTGAAGTAATGAAGTGAAGTTAATTTTACAATTGCATGTATCATATAAATCTAAATGTTGGAGGAATGCAGTTGAAGGTTAAGTTTCCCCCTTTAAAACACATGATCAGATGAAAGATTCCAAATAAAAATTTTAAAAACAAAATAAAAACTAATCGTATTTTCGTCGAGTATACATTTCTGAAGGCGATATAATTTCGTAGTAGTACATAAATACAATCTAAGTACATCATTGAGTATGTTGTAATTTTTGGTTCATTACAATTATAATTACAATTATCAATGATTCACATTCGCTTATTATCGTTAATTATCGTTATTAAAGTATATTAATTACATTATCAATTATTACATTTAATTACAATTTTATTAAAGTACATTACGTCGTTTACAATTCGTACAGTGTTTTTATATGTATATATGGTTATTATATATGGTTATTAATACAACACAAAGTACATGGGCACATATGAGATAATTTATACACAACATGACACACATGATTTAACATAACGCATGATAATGTGTTATAAATTGAAATTAGAGCGAGAGGAGATTTTTCGTTTTCAGATGTTCGATTTATGCTGATTAACGGAATTCGATCACTTGCCTCAGCATTTTCGAGTTCATTGCGGGAGGCGAAATAATTAAAAATAAAAAGTCAAAGAAAAAAAAGAATACATGAGAACGTATTTGCGCGTTTTCGAACGAACAGGTACGAATGCATAAAGTTTTGCATTTCATAGCCTGACACGAGTAATGGTATCTTGGTAATGGTCAAGATAAGATATGGACGTATAGATGAATATGGTTGAATAATAATATTTATATTACATAACATATAAATAATGACGTATAGAGAATGAAGCTTTTATTATTATTATTATTATTATTATTATTAAAGAATTTACCATACATTGATTCACGTGATTCAGTGTTCAAGGTATGGAAACCGTGAAGGACATTCAAGTTATTTTATGACGTCATAGTGTATAAGTCACTATTGGGAGGATTTAAAAGAAACGAATTAGAGACAAAGAGTGGGTATTAAGGACTAAGAAGTACAACTACGGGTTCCAATCCTGTTATGTACGATGTGTATGCAAAATCTAGGGACGAGGGTGAGATGCAAGACAACCACAATAAACTATAACAAATTCTATAACAAATAAAAATGGAAATATGGACACGACCAAACCATAGAAATGGTAGGTCGCATGGTTGTGACACTGAAACAAAAATAGAAAGCAACAAATAAAAATTCTATCCAAACTCGCGTTAAGCGATTTTAGTTCTCATGTAAAAATGAATATTGATTATTCATTGTTCATTTATATATATATATATATACAGGGTGTCCCATAAGTCCGGCATCATAGGAAAAATAATAAAAAAAGGCAAAACAAAAGCTTTTATTTACAGAACGTGCTCAATATATCCACCATTGTTTTCAATACACAAATTCAGACGTGATACCACGTCAGCAAGCACACGGTGAATTATGTCAGGAGTAATGGTGTTACATGCCCCAATAATGCGCTGCCGCAAATGTTCAACACTCCTAATTTTCTCTGCGTATACCAGCGCTTTCAAGTGGCCCCAGAGATAAAAATCTAGTAGCGTGAGATCCGGGCTTCTAGCTGGCCATTTCACAGGCCCTCGTCGTCCTATCCAGTGACCAGGGAATTGTTGGTACAGGTATTTCCTTACTTGGGTGCTGTAATGTGCAGGAGCGCCGTCTTGCTGGAACCATGTTAGGAAATTTCCTTCTTCGTTCAAGACACTGGGAAATGCTTCTTCCTTGAGCATACGTAGGTAGGTGCCTCCAGTGACATGTTCGTCGAAAAAGAGGGGGCCTATGATGCGATCCTTCCAAATGCCACACCATACCATCATCCGAGATGCACCTTGTTCCTTTGAAGAGGTATACCAGTGAGGGTTGTTTTGAGACCAGTAGCGGGTGTTCTGTCGATTTACCTCACCATTTCCATAAAAAACAGCCTCGTCACTGAACAGAATGATGGACGGGAAATTGGCATCCCGAGCATATGAATTATGGTTTGTAGAAATAGAAAAATATGAATTTCTCCTATGATGCTGGACTTATGGGACACCCTGTGTGTGTGTATATATATATATATATATATACCGTATATATATATATATATATATATATATATATATATATAAGATCATGTACAAAATTTAAAAATGACACAGTTTTGTCATCAATGAGTATACTGTCATTAATAACTCTACTAAGCATAAACATAGATTTGCCAAACCTTGTGGAGCTACTTATAATACATGTTGATAGCTCTGTGAACTTGATTTTCTAGAGAATGTAACTATTCAGGGCCGGATTTAGGAGTGGGCAAAGTGGGAGGCTGCCCATGGGCCTCCACATCTTGGGGGCCTCCACATATTGACAAGCCATTATCAAAATAGAAAAAACCCGAAACTTAAAAACCCGATAGATGATCAACAAAAAAACACGCGCATCCAATACCACTGTAGTACATAAACTTTTACCAATTACTATTTGTTGTGTACTGATTATTATTTTGTTTTTATTACTGTTTTAGGCCTACTCTCACTATAATGGAATACCCGAGTAACCCGAGGCTTTCATTTTTTGCAGAAATGAGTGGAATGGACAGACACAAGAGTGCACGATGTTTTGAAAGTGTATGTATGTTAATTATATTATGAATCTTATGGATGACTTCAATTATGTCTTCCCCTAAGGTAGGGGGGCCTCCACATGGAGGCTGCCCAGGGCCTCCACACGTCTAAATCCGGCTCTGTAACTATTGTATGGCATGTTTTTAAGAAACTTGTATTCATTAATTTTCTCTTCTTTTCCAGAGTAGCGTATGACGAACCCTTTAAAAGATCTCGAAATGCATTATCCCCAACATGCTCAAGTGACGTAAATTGGGATCGAAAGAATAACCAGGGACCCCTTACCTCTACTATTGAAGTAACCTCTCAACCAACCAGCCAAGACCCCTACACCTCCGCAGGCGTTAAAAGATCTTGGCCTGTTGAAGACCACTCTCCGGCCATGTACGGCATGGAACTAAACGATCGAGGTCCAACGTCACGTTCAGCTCTGAGAACCAAGAGTCATCGTCGACAAACTCATTATCGGGAGAACGAGATGAACAATGTCCTGAAAACCTCCAACCTTACACGTCATCTGCAACATTCCAAGCCCTTTCAAATGTGAGAGCAATCCATACAGAGAGAATGAGTTATCATCCAACGGTGTATCTCTTACCTTAATGCAAAATGTGTGTAATACCCCTACACTGTCTAGAAGTTGTTACAACGCCAGGATTGATCCCCGAGTCGCGTATTCGAAGGGTTTCGAACAAGGACTTCGCAACGTGGTTCGATGTATCATCGCATATGCTCTTCAAAGCAATGATGACCGGGAGACCCGAGTAAGGTTGGCGTTTGGATTTATAGCCAAATAGCGAGGATAGCGAACTGTTCTGGATCGTAATACCTTACAGGCACCTGGTGGCAGAAGATGTTGACTACACCCTTTCACGTTTTGCGCAAGCTTCTCAAAGTGGTTCACAGTTTAGTTTGGAGAAATTCACGGTTGAAATTGACCACGTATTCCGTGTTGTGGGGCATACGGCCACGCCTTATACACTTAACTTCAATTCTCAGGCTATTTACAAACGCCATGTAAACACCGAGCGCGGTTGCGGATTTATAGCTATAATCCTGTCTCATATGTTTACCATGCTAAACAGGGCGTCTATAAGTTTCCGACTAGAACCAATCGTAGAAAGAGCACAAAAACTAGCTACAGGTTGCAATCTTGATTTTAACTGGGTCCTGAAGAGCTTACGAAGGTAGAAGAACAGATGAAAGTTAGGATTGTCGTGTTTGGTCTGGATCAAAATGGTAGAACAACGTATGTATTTAAAAGCTGCGTGAGGGAACGTACAAAGCCGCTACTTGTTTTAGGGCTGGTGGGAACAACTTACCTTCCTATTAGACGCATCAGAAATCTTTACGTAAACTATGATAAAAGCCGAAAATATGGGAGGCATCACGATTTGTTTAAGGGATGTCTCGAGTTTACGAATGATCTACTGAAACATTGTAAGGATTGTCACATGGTTTGCGACCAGTGTAAGAGCCCCAAATGTGAAAGTCGGGTAGTTGAAACTGAGAAGCGCGACTGTGATGTATGTAGACGTACATTTTTCTATAATACCTGTTTTGATTTCCAGAAATCGATTGGTACGTGCAGGAAAATAAGGATTTGCGAGTGTGGTATGTTTCATACGTTGAATGATAACGGCGAGTTCGGGCAAAGCTGTGACGAAATTCACTGTTCTACATGTCATGAAAAATATAAGGCGGATGGTATAAAACATGTTTGTTACATGAAAGATACTAAGCCTAAAAATGAGCCCTGTATAACCGTGTATTGTGACATAGAAACTTACACAAACCCTGAAACAAAAGAGGTTATTCCGCATTTACTCGTAAGTCAGACTATTTGTGACGAGTGCATGAACATTGAGTGTGATGATTGCCGTAAATGTGGTAAGCGAACAAACATTTTTAAGGTGTCTGCAGAAGATTCCCCCGTGAAACTCTTTGTGAACTATGATATATTGTCAAGCTGGCGGATCATTTCATAAAACTGACTGTGTATATTCTTGCCCATAACGCAGCAAAATTTGACACTCATTCCTTTATAAGGAACTGCTTGAACAAGAATCATCAGAGATATTCACGGGTGATCTCTTGAAAAGAGGAAACAAACTTATACAAATGCAGATAAGGGGAAATGTACACTGTACAGTTTAAAGAGACCCTGCTGTTCACACCTTGTAAATTAGCCAAGCTACCCAAGGTGATGGGCGTAGACGCCGAAGTCGCAAAAGGGTACTTCCCTTACACATTCCTCACTCAAGACACTTTAAGTTATGTTGGTCCTCCCACCCCAAACATTACTTTAACTATGAATGTATGAGTACAGGGGAGCATGAAGATTTTGAGCTCTACTATAACAGATTTAATGAAGATGTTCCTTACAGTATAGCGGGTGAATGTGAACGCTATTGTGTGAATGACGTATGCGTACTTAGAGTATGCTTTCAAGCCTTTAGAAGGATGTACATAACCTGTTTCAACTGTGATCCGCTACAAGCCGCAACCACGATCGCGTCATTGTGCTTTACCGTATTCAAGAACAACTTCATGCCTACAGACACGCTAGCCGTTATTCCCCGAAACGTACCGCGCAGTTATGGGTATAAGTCTATTTACTGGCTCACACATATACAACAGACAGGTGTATACATAAAACATGCTCGCAACACGGGGGGGAAGTGGCAATCAGGATCAATGGTCGTGTTTTTTGGGCAGATGGTCTAAGCGATGACCCCGCCACTGGTAAGAAGATGGTGTACTCCTTTAACGGCTTCCGGTGGCATGGATGCCCACATCCTGAGTGCTGCGTCATAGGGGACCTCCATGGGAGATCTACCGCCGACAGCCTCGCATGGACCCGTACCCGCGACCAGCTTATAAGCTCCCAGTTCACTCACAAGGTTTTGTGGGAGCATGAATATGATGCCTAGATGGAAAGCGATGAACAGTATCGCGAAGAAATAAGGGCCATCAAACGTACAATGGTGGTGGACCCCCTCAAATATGGTGACAGCTTGTTTGGAGGACGCACAAACCCCTTCAAACTATACTTTCCGGCTACGGACGGGGTGAAGCTTCACTACAACGATTTCTGCTCATTATACCCTTAAGTGATGAAAAACAATCCGTACCCCGTAGGTGCGCCTGAAAAACTCGTGGGCCCCGCCGTGCCTACCATCAAAGAGTTCTCAGCTAACTTGAGTGAGAGCTACTTTGGGCTTTCTTTCATAGCTGTGCTCCCGCCTCGCGATTTATGGATGCCAATCTTGCCTGTTGTTATAGACCACAAACTCATGTTCCCTCTGTGTGTGAAGTGTGCAGAGGAGAACTATGGGGTCTGTAATCACACGATCAACCAGAGGAAGCTCAGAGGCGTATATACAAGTCCTGAGCTGTCCCTAGCCCTTCGCCACGGGTACAGAATACTGAAATTATATGAGGTGCGAGGTTTCAGAAGCTCCCCAACCTTTTCACACCATATATAAATACTTTTTGAAGGATAAAGTAGAAGCCTCAGGCTACCCGCGAGGAGTTGAGACCAAAAATGAGAAAACGACGTATATTCAATGCGACCATGATCGTGAAGGGATACAACTTGATCGTACCCAAATTGTGAGGAAC
Source organism: Bathynomus jamesi (assembly GCA_023014485.1). Taxonomy (NCBI): domain Eukaryota; kingdom Metazoa; phylum Arthropoda; class Malacostraca; order Isopoda; family Cirolanidae; genus Bathynomus; species Bathynomus jamesi. Next base: position 505,258 of record JAJOZX010002740.1, read on the forward strand.
CCTGGCAAGTGCTCTAGTCCAAATTTGTGCCTAAATAGTCTTTGGGGCAGTTTTCCCAAAATACAGACAAGGGGAACGTACATTTAGCTCAAAGTTATAGCGAAGTCTGGGGTTATACAAATGCCAACGATAAAGAAGTCATGGAAATCGTGAATGTGTGTAATTCGTACATAATAAGGTACAACCGGACCGAATTGGCTACAGATGCATCACGTGTCACAAACATACCTGTAGCCAGTTTCACAACAGCCTATGCACGTATCAAGCTGTGGCATCTGTTGCATTCTCTCGGTCAGCGGGTTCTGTACGCTGATACAGATAGTGTGATATTCACGGAGAGGGAAGGTGAATATATGCCTCCTATTGGGGAATTCCTTGGACTTGGAGAGTTGACTGACGAGATCAAGGATGAGTATGGAGGCGACGTGTACGCCGATTCTTTTGTCTCAACAGGCCCACAAACTTACGGTGTACGCGTGAGGGTGGGGGAGGAGTACAAGTACATCGTGAAAGCTAAAGGCATCACGCTTAACCATGCCAACCGCCAGATCGTCAACTTTGAATCGCTCAAAGATCTAGTGAGCTTAGAAGACAATGGTAATGACCAACCACCCCACCTGGTTGTGGGGATTCATAACTTCCGAGCACAGAAATTAGGGGGCGTGAAGGAACTTAGGGGCAAGAAGGTTTGTCGTAACACCTACAAGAAACGATACCAGGTGCCTGGCAGCTACGACACCGTACCCTTTGGATACTGTATCAACTAGATACACCCCTTGTAATGCTTAGCCGTATTTAATTATGTATGTATCTGTTACATCTCTTTTTTTATTATATGTTCTTTGTACCCCTGTTTACCATGCACTTTTAACCATTTTCTATGTATTGTATTTGTACTGATAATAAATTTCTTGTTTTGTATTAGATTGCTTTCATTCTATCAACCTTCATTATACTAGTTATGGGGAAATAAAAGTTGTATATGAACACACCAGTCATTACTAATGCAGGATTTTTTTCCACAGTTTATTACTGACGTAAACTTAGTCTCGGTATTAACCCTTTGTGTGCCAGCGATTCCATATGGCATCATCAGCAAAAGGCACGTGTAATTTCCTCAGATTAGCTTCATTGATGGCTTATAGCATTTGAATATAACAATTAATTGTATAGCAATATCTGGCAGTTTTTGGACATTGGCCTGAGCATTTAGAACACAAAAAGAGATGCAGAAATTGTATGAAGGGCTACTCTCTTCTATATTGCAGAAAGTGTGATGTACCATTATGTTTAACAAAGGACAAAAACTGCTTTAATGCATTCCGTTAGAAGTAGTACGGCCTACCGTTGTGTTTAGCAAAGAACAAATATTGTTATAATTTGTTTCATTCAAAGTACCAAAGTTATGTTAGTGTCTCTTATTACTTGATAGCGTCAATGGAGTCATATAATTTCCAGTGTAATTAATTAAATAAATTTCTAAAAGTTTCGTTTATGTTTCCATACCTATTTTTAACATTTATAAGTGCTAAATTTTTTTTTAGCTCAAAACAATAATTTGGGACAGAAAGGTTTAATATTACAGACACCATCATCGCTCTGTGCAATACATGTCAATCAGATAAGTACCTACAGAGGCGAATAAACGCATGATGTTTTCCACATTCAGTAGTAATGACGTTAAGACAGCTAATATTATTTTAAGTGATTTTATAATCAAGGTTTTAGTCTTCCTGCGAGTGTTTGAAGAGCTTGTTAAGTATACATTCGCTTAGTACGAAAAGTTAAAATATGTCTACATGAATAAGATGGCTACCTATCTTCTCAGAGTCAAATTTCATTTGAAGCCTAAACACGTACCGATGTGTCCCGTGTTCAAATCTTCTAGCTCGTTACAATGTCGTTATTTTACTGAGGTTATTGCTCAAACGAAAATTCGTTTAAATGATAAGAATATGTAATATAACAATGGATACAAAAGACTACAAACAACAACAGCAGTCAGGATGGTTCATACGAGTAATGTTTGTTTAGGAAGCTCTGATAAAAGATGTAAGAAAATTAGAAAGGTAAATGAAAGTTTTAAAGCATAGCATAGGAGAGAGATTGGAAGGAAATAGAGAACTTTAAAGATAAAACGAAAATTTAAGAGTAAAGAAGTCTGGTTCCGAGTGAAATTCGACAATACTTTTATGCGGTATAAAATGTTTCTAACGGGGATTTAAGACAAAGTAAACAGTTGGTCTCTTTAAAAGGAGCCGATTGAATTACTTTGAAATACATTACGTTAGTGACATTCCATCCCACAAATTAACTATACGTCTGAATGACAAACGTTTAGTTTCATTAGAATTAAGATGCTTACCCACTAATTTGAGAGCAATACCCTCCCACCCTCCCACCCCCGCCTACATTTCTGCAGTAAAAATATTTTTAGACATCGAGATTATCAAAATCTTTATTCATTTTATACACACACACACACACACACACACACACACACACACACTAACTTTGCAAGCATTAAAATGGTTCATAGGTGAATTAATTAATGATGTAAACAGTTTTTAAAATATGAACTATAGATGAAGTGAAAACCTAATGATGATGCAGTCCTAGATTAGTTTAAGCGATGTATTTTTGCCTTGAGATGTGCTTCGGTCAGGACAACTAATCTTTTACGCGTGTTGTCGTTCATCGTTCTCTAGGTTTTCGCCTTTATTGTATTGCGTATTTCTCTGCGATACACAATCTACAGGTAAAAAAACATGATGGTAGGACGCCTCAGTAAATGTAGAAATAAACCGTTGCGTAAGTCGACGCCGTATTTAAAATTGATGGTACGGCTATTAACATTTTATATATATATATATATATATATATATATATATATATATGCACTAAAATCACAGAATAACACGTGATCTTAATAAGCAAACAACCACAGGGAAAATGAAAAGGAAACACGAAGTCCGAGCGCTTTCGTGATAGATTCACATCTTCTCCTTGAAGATGTGAATCTATCACGAAAGCGCTCGGACTTCGTGTTTCCTTTTCCTTTTCCCTGTGGTTGTTTGCTTATATATATATATATATATATATATATATATATACACAGGTATACCCCGGTTTTCGCAAGAGTTATGTTCCTCAGACTCATTACGAATAGCGAAATTGCGAATAATGAAAAAAAAATTCCCATATAAATACATGTTTTATTGGGGTATCCGTTCCGATGGCCATTTTTCAGAAGGTAAGATGTTTGGATACGTTCCCATACGATACATAAAAGCAAGTATAAAACACAAATACAGACCTGTATTACCATAGTAACTTATGAATAATAACAATAAAAGAATAAACATACCTGTACTGTATTTTTATTTCCTACCCGAGGCTGGAAGAAAACGGAGCGTGACGAGGGGACACTCATGTAGAGGGGTAGGATCATCTGCCTCGCCACTGTCTTCAACACTCTCTTCACCAATTTTAACAAGACGACACTGTGGTGTGGGAGGCAAGGATTCTGGTTGTGGTGCGCCTGGCTTTGGCTTCGGCTTGACTGTAGCGAACGCTGGGTGAATGCTGGGGTTGATGGTTGTGGTTCCAGGCGGTGGTGTTTTCTGGACTGGCTTGAAAAATTGCGTCAGTATTGACTGCGTTGCTTTGACTTTTTTACTCTTATAAAGTTCAGCGTAGCATCGGATGTTTTCTTTGACGTTATTTCTGACACTAGAGCTTCTTTCAACGTTGGGGTCCTTCTCAAACACAAGCTCTAACGTAGCATCGAAAGCATTTAGAATTTCCCCAAGGTCTTTCACAGTCAACGTGAATTATTTTTTTCCTTATCTGGCATTGCGAATAATGGAGCTGGGTTTGCGAATAGCGGAATTTGGTGTCAAAAAATATATTACGTATATTGTATATTACGAGTAACAGGGTGTATATATATATATATATATATATATATATATATATGCACTAAAATCACAAAATAACACGTGACCTTATTAATAAGCAAACAACCACAGGGAAAAGGAAACACAAAGTCCGAGCGCTTTCGTGATATATTCACATTATCAAGGAGGAACAGAAAATAATGTGAATAATGTGATAATGTGATAATGTGAATATATCACGAAAGCGCTCGGACTTTGTGTTTCCTTTTCCCTGTGGTTGTTTGCTTATATATATATATATATATATATCATCAGAAACCTGGTGCTCCAGAAATGCGTCTTCTTCACGGCTGCAATTAGAAGTTTCGTGAATTAATCTAACGAGGCCCACGAAATCGGACACGGTGGAACGCTGGAGGAACTTGCCCGAACGCTGCGTAAAAAGAGACATGAATTTTTTTTCCTACTCAACATCTCGTCAGGGAATGTTTGTTTGTTTTTTCTCTCGAAACCTCATAAAGGAAGACGAGGAGGAAATTCTTAAGTTGATTTTTTTTTAAATCTTTCATGAAAGACCATGAAAGAAACCTCATAAAGGAAGGTAGGGGACCATTATGAAGGACGGTGAGGGACCTCATGAATGACGGTGAGGAGGAAATTTTCAAATTAATCCAATTTCTGTCTCCCCAAATGACATCATACTACTTATCCCCTTACCTTCAACAACGCAAACTTAATCCTTTCTCTTCTTTCAACATTCTTGGCTTTTTTTTTCTCGTGATTTTTAAAGGAAAGAACACATATACTCTCTTTTCTAAAACGCTTCTATGAGGTTAGGTTTCTTCACCCCTACTCAGTTGCTGTCTCTGTACAGGGGTCTTGTTTGCCCGTGTATGTGTCGGGTGGCTCAACTCACACAGCCCTATATGAGTGGGTGGAATCAAAGGCTTTTCATCTCATCAATTCACCACCTTTTATCGTCTTCAATCCATCTCTCTCCGCCGCAATGTTTCCTCACTCTCTCTATATTATCGCTATCATAACGGACACTGCTCTTCTGAACACTCTAACTGCATGCCACTTTAAGGAGAGCACGCAGTACCAGACTTTCTACACATTCTCATTCCTTTTCTGTCTAACTCTCTCATGCAATGGTTAATCGCTATTTTCAATCTTTCATCTACTCAACCGGTCAACTCTGGAACAATTTTCATCAATCCCTATTTCCCCCTGTCTATGACCTCCCATCTTTCAAACGCAGAGTGATCAGGCATCTCAAAATCCCTGGACCTTGATTTTGGCTCTCTTCTTCCTCTATAGAGGAAGGCGTTTTTGCGGACATTCGCCTTTGGCCCCTCTTTCCTGCGTAAAAAAATGCATGTACAGTGCTTACAAGAAGTCTCACGCCTCTGTCTCGTCCCAAGCTAGTCTGTTAGGTATAAAATGGGCGGTCCTTATGGCAGTGGAGGTGTGTTCGGATTGGTGCACATAATTGCTCTAACCCCATCAATGACGTCCACATTATCTTTATGTTGATCACTCTATCTATTTATATATAGAGACATACTGTATATAGATATATATAGAGTATGCAGGGGATAACGTGTCTCAGTCCCAGCTATGGTAGTTGTCTTACAATTAACAGTCCCAAGTGCAAGTTACGTTAACACCTCCACATAAACTACCCTGGACTAAAATAACATACGTGAAGCCCTTACCCAGAAACCATTTAAAAGGTGTGATTTAGAAGCTCTTTCGCTCTCTCTCTCTCTCTCTCTCTCTCTCTCTCTATCTGATCACACCGCATCCCATCAGAGGTCTTCAGCAGGGACATCGGCAATGTATCCATATAACGTTAATAATAGCCGAAACTCGGGGAAAATATACTCTCTGCCTTCCGCTCTATCCCAAATCCTTTTCTCTTAGTAACCTCTTAATACAAACTAATCTATCATATTTTGCGACTTTTTAACTCTGGTAGGATTCAATTCCATTCCTATAGTGTAAGAGATACTTAAATTCATGTGTGTATTATGCCATATGATGTGCGTAATAAATAATCATTTTTAAATAGTTGGAGCGTTCAAGGTCATCTCTAATAATCTATAGACTACCCCTCAAGCCCACTCTCAACACTTAGATTCCCCTAAGACACAGGCGTCTTCAAGTAACATGAATGCGTAGAGAACTAAGGTGTTAGATTCCATATTATATAATTTAATTTATGTGCTAGGTTTAAGAATGCTGGCATTGAAGGATGGAAGGAAGGGAGCACCGACAATTCAGCGCAGGACAATTCAGCGCCGACAATTCAGCGCCGACAATTCAGCTCAAAGACAATTCAGCGCAAGGCAATTCAGCGCCGACAATTCAGCGCAAGTCAGTACAGTTAAAAGTTTAGTTAAAAATAATACAAATAAATCGCAATAAATAAAAAAGAGAAAAATTTGTATAATTATATATATGCTAAATTGGGTCTGTATCGAAGGAGTGACATTTCAAAGGAGTGACATAACAAAGGAGTGACATAAATACCGTAACGAAGGAGTGACATAACGAAGGAGTGACAAATCGGAGATAAAATTCAAAGGAGTATAATTATTAAAATTTTATTTAAAAAAACAAAATTTGTTAGAATTGTTAAAATTAAGATTTTATTTCAAAAACTAGAAACCTAACCTAACCTAACCTAACAGTTGCAAGCCTCTCTTCCCTCTGGATTTGTTCTTTCTTCTTCTTTGTTGGTATTTTCGCGCTGAATTGTCTTGCGCTGAATTGTCTTTGCGCTGAATTGTCTTGCGCTGAATTGTCGGCGCTGAATTGTCCTGCGCTGAATTGTCGGGTCACGGGAAGGAAGGGACAGTAAAAGCGATAATAGGTTTAATGAAGGAAGTGGAATGAGGATGGAGGTAAGCGTTGCTATGTCGAAGGAAACGAGGTTGGGTGGGGAATTACGAAGGGAGGAGGAAAGGGAGCCAGAGATTATTAATCTAATTCTGCCACCACGTTCTCCTGATATGAATCCGATTGAAAACCTTTGGGCAATAATGATTAACGAATGGGAGCAACGCAATGAAAGAACATTTGAAGCACTTTTAGCTCACACGAGGAATAGTTGGGAGAGCTTACGCCGAACACCAAACATTCCCTACAATCTGGCCTCTTCTATGCCGCAACGATTGCAAGAAATTATTGATGCTGGAGGAAGCTATACGAAATACTGATGTTAAAGCCATGACGTAAATGTGTATCGAATATATATTTATGTTAATATAGAATTTTATTATATTTTTATGTTTGACATCTATAAAAGTATATATTGTGACCATGAAAGAACTTTACTTATCCTTAGTTAGAATCTTTTCTTGCAATGTCTACGCTCATGGAGATGATAATATATGCATTGTTGAAACAAACTATGAGAAGGTAATAGTTTCAAGAAAAAAATAAAAACTGGCAACATCGAGGCCATCACATGTTTATGGGAATTGTCATATGATATGCTACCAATAAACTCTTATATACTACTATATTACGTAATAATTACGATGAACAAATCAAATGCAAATTTCTCTGATTTACGGCCCACCAGTCTTGCTTTAGACTAATGACTTTTACAAGATGGAAAAGGTTTAACATAGTTCGCTTAATAGGTTACCACTTAAAACAATGGAAAAACTATCTATTAGTGAGACGACCGTGACTTCCTCGAAATGCGAGCGCGTGAGAGGTTCACTGAGGAATTTGGTCATTAGATTTTTCACATAGGATATGTATCACAAACAACAATATTGACAACAATTTCCAACAATTACTTAATATCAATCATTGCATTTGAGCAAATAATTTAGACCTGCGTCAAAATAACTTAGGTATCATGCCATGATTTGGGATATTTGCCGAATTAGTCGTTCGCTATAGTCTACAGTATATATTGAGACGGTATAATGTAATGCCCAGCTAATATTATGATGACTAGGATTGCTCCATAACCATCCCAACATCCCGAAACTTGGTTATTTTGCTTCTTAATCATTTGTATTTTAAACACTAAAATGTAGCAGAAGTGACGTAATAATGGACGTCATTGATTGGGTTAGAGCAGTTATGTGCACCAATCCGAACACACCTCCGCTGCCATAAGGACTGCCCATTTTATACCTAACAGACGAGCTTGGAACGAGACAGAAGCGTGAGATTTCTTGTAAGCACTGTACATGCATATATGATGGGTGTGTGTGTGTATATATATATATATATTAGGGTTGTTCTTATTTTGCGACTTTTTAATTGTTATGACTGCGCCCCCGCATATTGTGCGAATAGCCATAAAAACAAATCATGTGAAGTTTGAGAGCAATCGGATAATTTTTAAAACCTCCCGCGGGCATTTTTGTATCCCCCCCCCCCGTGAACTCAGTGAACTTTTGGGTTGCTTCTTTGATTGCTCCGCCTCCTAATGCGTTCGGTTTTAGTAAATAATATTACGCAGTAACTCAGTTATTGCCATCCTAGCGTCGGAGTCGGTGGTGCAGATATTTTAGTTTCGTCTTGCCTTATAGGCCTAGAAGCCAAGCCTCCAAGGTATTGATTTCTCAAATAAATTGTGGAAAAGTAAACTTGTAGATGACAATGTTAGCTTGCTAGCGATGGAATCATATTTTAATTTTATATCATTTCATTTTAATTCATTATTTAAATCTATATCATTAATTTATATTAATCGTTATATTTCATGTTATAAGGTGTCTATTTTTCTAATAAGTTCTAACATTTTTCCCCTCACAGACTTGAAATCATGTCGTCGACTGCAACTGTTAAGCGCACGACACGGAAATCAACCAAGGTGTTTCTGGTAGGCCACCCATCTGAGTCCCTGACCGGCTCAAAGTTGCCGTCGAAAGGAGAGGTCCTGCGCCGCTTCTTCCATGTGCACATCATCGGCAAACAGACAAAACGGAAGGCGGCTGATATCGTCATCAACGAAGTCCGCGAGTTTTGGGAAATCGCCCGGATCCCGACCTCCGTTCATCATCATTGCACCCAGAAGCTCATCAAGTTGCACGAGGAGTGGAAGAACCTGATGCGCAAGAAAACGCAGGCGACCACGCTGTTCCTCGTGAACAAGCGGAACGCCTGCACGCGCGGTCTCAACAATCTATTCGATATCGCCCACGGGAACGCGCTGAAGATGCTCGTCATTCAGGAGAACAAGGCGTTTCTCCTGGCCCAGCGCGAGTACGGTCGGCGTGGGGCGATGCTCGGCGTCGACCGCCTCCTCACCGAGCGTGAGGCGCTACAGGCACATCGCATCGCAGAGGATCGCGCGCGCCAGGAGAAGGAGGCAGAACGGAAGCGCGCTGAGGTGGAAGTGACCAATCTCAAACTGGACTCCAGCTCTAGCGAGGGCAGCCCACGGCGCCCTCGACAAAGCAACGACGCCCACGCCCAGCCGTCAACATCCAGCGCCACCAGCCCGCCGCCGCTGAAACGCCGCGGGCGAGAGCAGGTGATCAAACCGAAGGTGGCCGCCGCGCTCGACCGCGCGCACATCACAGACAACAAGGCGGTCCACGTCGTGGCGGCGATTGCCGAGAGTCTTGGGCACAATGTTGCAGAACTCACCGTCAACCAGTCGTCGTTCTACCACTTTTGCATCATGCACCGCAAGGAAGCCACCGCTGTCATCAAGCGGGCATTTGCGCCCGACACCCCGCTCATCGTACACTGGGACGGGAAGCTGGTGGCCGACGTGACGGGAGGCCCGGACAACATCGAACGGCTGCCCGTCCTTGTCTCCGGCGAAGGAGTCGCCAAGCTCCTCGCTGTCCCAAAGCTCGCCACCGGCACTGGTCAAGCAATGGCGGACGCTGTCGTCAAGGCGCTGGAGGACTGGGGCATCGCAAACCGCGTCGCCGACCTGAGCTTCGATACGTCGGCGTCCAACACCGGCGCGCGCACGGGCGCCTGCGTGCTCATCGAACAGAAGCTGGGCAAGGATCTACTCAACCTTGCCTGTCGCCACCACATGTTCGAACTCGTCGCCGCCAAGGCGTTCGGCGAGTGTTTCCGCGCCTCCTCCGGTCCCAACGTCCAGCTCTTCAAGCTATTCAAGGAACGGTGGGATTCCATCAACACCGAGTGCCACCTGGTCATCGACGACGAGGAGGCCACGGCAGCCCTCATGGACGCGCGTGACAACCTCATCGCCCGCTACCATTTCCACCTCTCTCAACAGCAGCCGCGCGATGACTACCGCGAGCTCTTGGAGCTGTCCATTATCGTCCTCGGCGGCGTGCCCACTCGCGGCATCCGGTTCATGCGCCCAGGCGCCCTCCACCGCGCGCGCTGGATGGCGAAGGCCATTTATTGCCTCAAGTTGTTCCTGTTCCGCGAACAGTTGGTCCTCACCGCGCGCGAGCGGACCGGTCTCAAGCGATTCATCAACTTCGCCCTTGCCCTCTACTTCCCGGCCTGTTTCGCTTCACCGAACCCCGCCGCCACCCCGGCGAACGACCTTGCCCTCCTCCAGGACCTCGTCGGCTCCGAGGACAAGGCTCTCGCCAAGGTTCTGGCCGACGGCTTCGCGCGCCGGCACCTGTGGTATCTGAGCGAGCCACTCGTGTCGCTCTCCTTCTTCGACGACAACACATCTGCGGAGACAAAGAGGATGATGGTGAAGGCACTCGAGGAGCAGGAGGGCTCGGACAGCTCCCCGATGCGCGTCGTCGTCGAGCCGAAGCTGGCTGTGGTGAACGGAAAAACCCTCGTAGATTTCGTCACCCAGTCATCGAGACTCTTGTTCCACGTGCTAGGCATCGACGGCGCCTTCCTGTCCTCCGACCCAGCGGAGTGGTCCAGTGACCGAAGGTATGCCGCCGCCGCGCGGAGGGTGGCGAGTCTCCGCGTCACAAACGACTTCGCCGAGCGCGGCGTCGCTGTGATGCAGGACTACAACCTGCCACTGACAAAGGACGAGGACCAGCGTCAGTTCCTCCTCCAGGTCCTCGAGGCGCACCGCCAGCGCTACCCTGACGCCCGCAAGTCCACCGTGACTTCTGCAAACTAGGCAACAATGAGTGGGAGATGGGCGCCCATAAGACCCCCCCCCCATTGAGGGGCTAATACTCGAGTAGAGGGGGACCTAGTATACAATTCAACTACAAAGTACTGAAATGCCCAAGATATGAGTTCCATCCAACGGCATTCCGTAACGACAATTTTCAAAAAACATACAACACTATCCCATGATTCACCCGGGGGAGAATACAAAAGTACCCGGGGGAAATAGTAAAAATTATGCGATTGCTCTCAAACTTTACAGGATTAATTTTTATAGCTATTCGCACAATATCCGAGGGTGCATTCATAAAAATCGCAAAATTTTAAATTTAAGCCCAAATAAGAACCATATATATATATATATATATATATATATATATATATATATATATATATATATATATATATATACAGGCCCGGATTTAGCTATAGGTGAACTAGGCGATCGCCTAGGGCCTCGCGCCAAAGGGGGCCTCGCTCAAGCCGTTTTGCGCGTTCTGTTCAAGTGATATTAATGATTTAGAACTCTATGAAGAACTTAAAGTACTTTGCAGGTTTATACCTGAGAAAACAGATCTCGGAAATGCCCTTGTTTATATAGTGCAAAAACAACTAAGTGAGATTTATCCTAATGTTTATGTTGCACTTCGAATAGTATTAACCATCCCAGTTACTGTTGCTCCGGCTGAAAGAAGTTTCTCGCGTCTCAAACTTATTAAAACATATTTGCGTTCCACCATGTCTCAAGCGAGATTGCAATCATTAGCTATGTTATCAATAGAAAACGATATAACAAATTCATTAGATTATTCTCAATTAATTGAAGAGTTTAGCTCGAAGAAAAGTAGAAAAGCATTGCTGCAATATTCAAGGAGCATCTGAACCAAATATTAAAGCATTAATATTTAGCCTGATAAGTCGATCGCTCACTATTATAAAAAATGAAATGTCAACATCTCTTATACATTACATATGAAAAACGTTTGTATACTATGGAAAGTCATTACCTATAATATTATATAAATCTTAGAAATCATTGTCTTATATTTTCGATACAAATCTTGATTCATATTATAATTTATACTTATTTGTATGGTTTATTTATATTTCTTATACAATTTCCATGCGTGATTATTTTGGTTTGGTTTAATTTTTAAGTGCTGGCATAGTTCTGTCTATGCGGGATTCTAATATTGCTGGTAAAGTACCGATAATTAAGTCCATATTTTCATATATATAGGCCTAGGACCTCGCAATTTCTAGATCTGCCTAGGGCCTCGCAACTTCTAGATCCGGCCCTGTATATATATATATATATATATATGTGTGTCACTTGTACGTGTATGAACGTATGTATGTATGCTTTCTGTAGCAACTGATGTACACCAACACGTATAAAGACATTAATAAATTATAATATTGATGTTATTATTGTTGTTGTTGTTGTTGTTACTATTGTTTTATATGTTTATTCTACTATGCTCCGCATGCTTAGGAATGCATTAACTATCGCACTATCATCATATAACCTTGGTTTTGCTTCCGCCCGAATTGTTCATTCCGATGAGGGTCAAGCTTGTTACTCCACTTTAGACCTACAGTTTAACGTGGAATCCGAACCACGCCCCACCAGAGACGGATTAAGACACCTCGGGGCCTCGGGGCAATGAAGAATATGGGGGCCCTTTTCTATAGCTTTTTATTAACAATACATCTACATGTACAGTACATTGTACATTTACGCGAATTATATGTACAGTGCTTAGTATTAAACAAACTTTACTTTAGGGGCTATAAAACATAAAATAAAACAGGGAATTTGTCAGTTTGTGTACTCTGTCATATTTAATCAAAGAAGTTTGCAAAATCTTGAATTATATCATCGAAATTCAGTTGATTGGGGCCCCCTCAAGCATGGGAGCCTGAGGCTTCAGCCTCAATAGCCTCAATGATAATCCGCCACTGCGCCCCACCACCAGCCCAGCGTCTTAACCACTAGGCTATCCAGGGTACCCACTTATCTACCAACCAATTTCTTTATTGTGTGGAAGGATGAACAGCTGGATTTTGCTGCGCACCGCCTGCCGTCACCGGGTCTCGATCCTGGAGCCGATGGATTCGTAGTCAGCGAATATATACAGGGTCTGTCAAAAAAAACTAAGCCAAATTCAAACCTTTATTAAAACAAAACCATTTATCTAATTAAGTTGAATTTTTTACACACTAAAGTATAGGTAATCACCTATTAACCTTTAAATTTTTATGACGATATCTTCAGAATTGTTAATTTTATTAATAATTAACTAAAAAGTGAGATTCTCCTACTTAACATGAAAAAATTTTTTTTTACGATATACTGTAGATAATTGTTAGTTTAATAAAATTAAAAGAACTGTTCAATATGATTCCCTTGCATTTCTATCACTTTGTCCATGCACTCTTTTAAATGGTTTAAATTGCAGATCAGATTTAATAATCCTTCTTACGCTTGATTCTGATATTTCTAGTTCTTTTGATATTTGAGCAGGTGTCATGTGGCTACCAGGTCGATCCTCTTGACTAAGGATACGTTCCTCCACTTTCTGAATATTTTCATCTACTCTAACTGATTTTGGTCGCCCACTACCAACCTTCCTTTCAATGCTTCCTGTTTCATCGATAGTTCTCAATAAGTAATCTAAACCTGATCTAGTCCATCCTTTATAATCGAATTCAGAAAGTAATTTCCTTGCACTATAACCTTTTTCAACTCTATAATGCTTTATAATTATTTTATCTTCATGTGAGAATGGCATATTTAGAGGTATTCACGAAAAATTTTAAATCTAAACAAATTCTGAAAAAGAGAAAAAAGAATATTACATAATAAGAAAAACTGAAATTTTTGCAATCTGTAGAAATAACCGCATAACTCCTAAAATATTTAAAATAAAATTATAAAATTATCACAGATTATTTACGAGCCTTTTATTTATTTAGCGTAGAAAAATATTTGAAATCTCTATCAAATTGTGCATTTTATAGAGATTTCAAATTGGCTTAGTTTTTTTTGACAGACCCTGTATATATATATATATATATATGATGTAAACCCACAAGGAAAAAGAAAAATGATTCCAAGGTCTTTCATGTATTCAGAAGTACACCTCTTCAGGGAATTCCCTGACGAGGTGTACTTCGGAATACATGAAAGGCCTTGGAATCATTTTTCTTTTCCCTTGTGGGTTTACATCATTCATTCATTTCACGTGTTTAATTGTGAAATTCATCCAATATATTATATATGATGAAAATAACCACGAAGGAAAAAGGAAACAGAATGGTGCTCAAGTGCTTTCGTCTAATAACATCCTCAGGAACACTGAGGATGTCATTAGACGAAAGCGCTTGAGCACCATTCTGTTTCCTTTTTCCTTCGTGGTTATTTTCATCATAAATATTATTCACGTGTTACTTTCATGAAATAATTTTCATATATACATACAGTGTGTATATATATATATACACACATATATATATATATATATATATATATATATATATATATATACACACGTGTGTGTGTGTGTGTGTGTGTTACCCTCTGTATACCTATTGCATGCCTTATATATGTTGCAAAAAACCATAAATTACTTATTATTATGAAAGTGGTGATGAGCGGAGAATGGGAGGTGAGAACTATATATCACTATTTAAATTTTTATTTATGTATTTTTTCTCGAAAAGGATCCTCCTCGGACGGTTTGTGTTCTTGATACTGAATCATAAAAGGGAGCGAAGGCGCGGCACGAGGGTATAATACCGTCATTAATACGTCTCCACTCGTATCATTTTATTTCTTTTATTTATTTATTTCAGGAATTTTTTTCCACGCACTTTTTCTTCGGGGAATCTTTCTCGCGACTGTACATTGTTCGGGTCTTTAGAAAGGGACTTTTTCGATTTTTTAACAAACTGTTCGCTTCACTTACGCAAAATAACTAAGTCCAGTAAGCTACTGTACGTATTTTTCACCCCTATTTTGTACATTTCTGCGAGTGTATATTTAGGCCTACTACGACGAGAGAGTTAGTTTCCTTATTTATTTGGAGAGGATATTATTAAGCTTTCAAACAAAAACAATTTGTCGTCTTCGATAAATTAATTTACACGCGACCGTAAAGTGCATTACGAGTGCGTTCATTCCAATATTAAAAATGATTTAATTTTTTAAAGAGTTTCTTATATTTTTTTGTAGAAGATAAAAAAATATTTTTTTAATGATGTAGATTTTCATAAATAAATATTTATTATTAATCAAACCCGAAACCAAAGTGCTTTCAACAGTTATTTCTGTAATAGTTATAAATATTACAAGAACGAATTGTAAAAGTTTAATTTAAGATAACAAATTGCGGGAATATACAGTACAACCAAAATGTTTTTTAATACGTTCACCCAGTTAAGCGTCTCGTGGCTTAGTGGTTAGACTGCAGGGGTGGGGAACCTGCGGCCTTAAGGCCGCATGCGGCCTTTTGAGGTACTAGTTGCGGCCTTCTGTCCTAGACTCCCTGAATGAAGAATACGATGAAAGATTTGAAGATTTTGAGAAACATGACTTCACACTGAAACTAGCTTTCCAACCACACCTGGTTGATATCTCCAAAGCACCTGAACATTTACAGATGGAGTTGATTGAGCTAGTAGAAGATAATATCCTTAAGTCTCTATTTGATACTAAGAAGGATCCTGTTGAAATACGGAAAAATGCCGTTGAATACCCACGTCTGCGCCAACATGCTCGTCGAATGTTGTCTTGTTTCGGCACAACCTACCGTTGTGAATCAACGTTTTTGTATGTGACTCAAATCAAAACGCGCTTGAGATCTCAGATGACGAATATGCACCTGTAGGACCAACTAAGACTACGGTTAACGATGTTGGAACCAAATGTACGACTCCTGTCCCGCAATAAGCAGTCACAAAAAATCATTAAATGGTTTATCACTTTTTCACTTAATATTAACATCATTTCACTTAATATCATTTTTCACTTAATATTAGTTCTATTGTCAATTATTCCCCCCCCCCCCCCCCCCAAATAAATGCACTTGCTGAATTTTTTATTTATTATAAAAACCCTCACGTATTATCAAGTTTGATTTAAAATTAGTAAATATGCAGATTGTAGACTAAAATATGACATTTTGTTGTACTGTATATGTTAAATACTCAGCATGCGGCCTAATAGGGTCTTGGTTAAATGAAATGCGGCCTTCCAATGAAAAAAGGTTCCCCACCCCTGGGTTAGAGCGTTTGGACGGGTTACTCTCGCACTATTTAATTTCACGAAGTTGCGCGACTGGTCAATTCCCCGTAATGACTGGGCTAAGGTATCCTAAGCTCGGGGCCCCTAGCCCCACCGCACTTGGCTAACACCCAAGTAATGGGGAAGTAAACGCGTTAAAGTATGCATACTAAGGTGAAAGCGAAAGAGTATAGTCCGGTAGCACAGACCCTGATTTTACTGGAACCCTCCATTGTTTGTTATAAAGCAAATTTTTACATATTTTGAAAGCTTATACCACCCAATTCAAGAATCCATCGGGTGTACACCTGACCCCCGCTTGGCTTTTTCAATATGGCCAGAGAAACTGAAAAATCCCATATCCTGGTCAATACTTGATGGATTTTGATGATCTTGGTGTCATTTCTAGGGGTTTTTAGGATGATGAGTCGATCTGGAGGGGTTGCAGATACTTTGGGAGTCGTTTTGACCCACATTCGTCAATACTCAAGGTCATTAGAGGTCAAACGCCCCCCGAAATAAGGAATATCCCATATCCCGGGCAGTCGTGGAGATATTTTAGTGATCTTACTGTCGTTTTTATGGTTTTGGGCGAGACTGAGTAGTTCTATAGGGTTTAAAATGAAATCAGGGATTATTTTCCCTATGGTAAGGTGAATTCCAATATGTCTAATTATTCCTCTTATTTTTTTCAAGTTGTTGAGATTATTGTTGATGGTGCTGCCT
This sequence comes from Bathynomus jamesi, assembly GCA_023014485.1. NCBI lineage: Eukaryota > Metazoa > Arthropoda > Malacostraca > Isopoda > Cirolanidae > Bathynomus > Bathynomus jamesi. Next base: position 522,232 of record JAJOZX010002740.1, read on the forward strand.
ACCTGGTGGTTTGATGACGTCTTGGTTGTGCTGATTCCAAAATTGTTTTTTGACTGCTGAATATGGAGAATATACCAGGTGAGCATTGTTTAGTTTTCATTTGCTGAGGATAAATTATTTCAATGCGATTTGTACTCTGAAGAATGGGTAAACAAAATTCTTATTTTTCAGGTTCTACAAAAGCTGCAGACGAATGTTTCTTCAAGGATTTCCTGCGTAGCTGTCCTGGAGGTCAGAAAGGTCTTTCAAATTGTGGGAGGATTCAGAAAATCATAGAGAGCAGCGACATCAGAGGGCAGCCAGATGTTCGAGCGAGACTAGAGCCTCTTTTGGAAGATGGAGCAAAAATCCTTTGTTGTCACAAGAACTGTGTTTCCACTTATGTGTCCAAGCGGAATTTATCAGCATTCATGAAAAAGAGAGAATGTGATACCCCTACAGTGGAGCCAAAAAGACTACGTACTGCTGTTCTCAGTGAAGGCCCAGTATATGACCCTAAAAAACACTGTCTCTTTTGTTTGAAAGTCAGTGAGTGTATATTACCCGAGAAATATGACATCAAAGTTCTGGTGCAATACCGCATTCCAGCATCTAGGTTTATGACCGATAAGCTTGGTGATAAAAAAACAAATTACAAAGATGTGTTGATAGAAAAGTGTAAACTGAAAACTGATGAGCAGGGACAAATTGTACTCAGTAGGTTGTTGGGCATGAAAGGAGATTTACAGGCTGAAGAAGCCCGATACCATAAAGATTGTATGTCTACCTTTCATGTTGAGGTTGAGAGAGCTTACCAGAATAAGTCAAAGGTTGAACCTGAAGACCACCCCTTCATTGCTTTGTGTGTGGATTTGTTGAAGGACGAAATGAAACCATGGAATTCAATTGAAGTAGAGAAGCTTTACAAAGAGTTAGGTGGTGAGAAGTTGTCACGTAGGTCGCTCATTGTAAAAGTTAAAGATTAATTCAAAGACGAAATTGTAGACTTACATGGGGATGATATCGCTACGTTGTTAGTTTTCAAAAACTATGCTGCCTCATACCTGAATATTGCAAAAGATTGTGAGGAATCTGTTGATATTGATGAGTGTATGAAGAAGCTGGGCAAGCAAATCGCGAGTGAGTGCAAAAAGAGCAAGGAAGAATTCACTTCTTATCGTACTCACATAGACAAATATATTGCTTCCGAATGTGAGTGATGTTCTTATGCAATTGCTTACTCGTGTAAGTTCAAAATTCTCTGACTCCCTGCAATCCATAATGGTTGGCAGGGCCATTTCTAGCCATTATGGGGCCCTAAGCAGTATACCCATTTGAGGCCCCACCCCTCCAGCCACCAACTCACGCCTTACTACATCACCTCAGCACACACATACAAAAAATGCCTGTGTTAATAAAAAACAATTATGAAACAATTTTAATGAAACATTTATGTCCAAAACAACAAATATGTACTTTCAGAAGACAAACAGAAAAAATACTCTTCATGAAATTCCTGAAAATTAGCTTATACATTATTTAGAATAAATGACACAGAACTATGTATAAAAAAATAATGCAATTATCAACTACCAAACAATTACTAACTCCACGATGCAATCGTGTAATAGCTAACAGTTATACAGAACAGTTTGTATCTTCAAAATTTTTGCCTCCTAGATTTTTTCTGGGCGAAATCATCAATAACATCATCATATGAAATCTCCCTGCCAACGTCCTGGTTGATGCTTATGATGCCAAGGCCACTGAGGCGATCCTGCCCCATTGATGATCTGAGGTCTTCATCTTAGAGAAGCTCCTTTCGGCTGACACTACTGTCACAGGTAGAGTGCAGGCAATTCTTATTGCAACCCAGAGATTGGGGTATAGTTCCTCCAGTTGCTTCTGATGAATGAAGGAGAGAAGCTCCACTGCAGTCATGTTGTGTGAAGGTAAAGTCGGCAAGTTCTTAATTTCGAGGGCCAGTTCTCTTCCATCAATGTCAGAGTCAGTTCCAGAGCTCAGTATCTTAGAGAGCTTTTCACACTTGCAGGACAAGTCTTCCTTGTTCATTGTAGTGAAGTTTAGGAGAACCCCAAATATGTCCCTAACATCATCTAATGTTTTGAATCGCTCATTTATTGACCCGATGGCACAATCCACCACTACATTGAATATTTGACTTCCAGCCTCTTTAAGGCTTCTGTAAATGGTTCGTCAGGAGCTTCGTAAGCAAAGTGCTTTTTTGTGGATGTGAGCCTCTTCTCCTTCAGCACAGCCTCCACATTCATTTCCTCACATATGTCCCTAGCTACGACTTGTGCTGCAACAAAACCTGTGTTTCTGTAGCTGGTGAGTGAGTCTTTTGTTTTTGTGAGGAGGTTGACTGCCACATCAAACTGCATTGTAGGAGACTGCAGAAGTTTGCTCACATGGTTAACTGCATGAAGAATGTCATACCATACTACTGTGCAAATCTGAAAGCGATAAGACCCTACCTCATCTGCAAGTGCTTGTGCTTCAATCCTGACTATGGCATCTGTGGCATTGTTTCTGACTTCCAACAGGGCCTCTCTGATGTTGTGGCTCTGGTATCGCACATCCTCAATGCTCTTAAGCCGGCTCTCCCACCTGGTTTCACGCCAAGACTTGAGTGTTATGTTCACGTGCTTCTTTAGGATTGTCCATCTCTGTGTAGCTGCTGCAAAAAGGTTGTACAATTTTTGTACGTTGCCAAAAACGCTGGTTTCGTTTCATTTTCCAAGATGCACGAAGTCACATCTAGTTAACCACAACTAATCTGCTAATATAATAATAATAATAATAATAATAATAATAATAATAATAATAATTTTACAATACTAGAAAAATTAAGCATTTAGGAAAGTATAAGCATATAGTAAGAATAAAGTTAAATAATATAGAAATAAGATCTCACAATAGTTATTTACACATAACCACCAAAACGTTTCGTTTGTCTCCGTTTTATCACATTTGTCTCATACAAAAACTTTAATTAATACGACAATAATAATAATAATAATAATAATAATAATAATAATAATAATGAGGATAATAATAATAATAACAATAATATTAATAATAACTTCAGCTATATTCCTATTCTTGCCCACTGAGCTATGACCTGGGAGCCTGTCTAGGGGCCCCCTAGTAGCAGCGGGGCCCTAAGCGGCCGCTTAGTCTGCTTATGCCAGGAAACGGCCCTGATGGTTGGAAACATTTTAGCAAGTGTTGTTACAAATCAGCCTACTCCACTCCAAATAGCACTGGGTGTTCTCATAGGTGACCATAAGCAAATCATTAAAGAGTTGTACAAGTACAATGTAACTTGTTCTTATGATGAAGTGCGGCGTTTTATGCGCTCAGCTGCTGTTGTTGCAGCAAGAAATGCTGTGTGGTCGGGTTTGATTGATGCTGCACTTGCTGGTCTTGTGCAAGTTATAATTGACAACTTAGATGCAGTTATTCACTCCCAAAATTGTAGATTAAACTGTCACAACCTTGCAGCTATTGTAACACAGCCTAGATCACTTGAAAACGACAGTGCGAAGGTCATTCCTAGACTATCAAAACAAGAAATATCAGTTCCCATAAATTGTGAGCTGGAAGTTGTGCCATACACTGGTCCGAAAAAACCTCCTATGCCCATGGAGGCAACCTGCTCATTTGAGCCTTCTGAGAAGCTTACAAGAGCAGCTGAAGTGTCACTTCACCGTGCAGAAGAGCTAGATCTGGAGTTCTTCAGACGGATACCGTTTGTCGCTGGCACCCCTGAGTACAATGGCTTCAACACCCGCCATTGTAGAGAGGCGGGAATGATGCCAGCTAAGAAGTCGGCCATCAAGTATATGCCACTCATTAATGTGAAGCCAGCGGACCACAACACCCTCAACACTGCAATCAACAATGGCATTAAAGTGACGAGGGAGTCCAACCAAAGTGTTTTGGCCATCACAGCAGATCAACAGATCTACAAGGTTATAGTGGACATCCTGTTCCATACACGAAGTCTTCTGACTGATGTGGTTGCCATCCTTGGTGGAATGCACTTGGTGATGGACTTCATAGGTGCGATTGGCAGTCTAGCAGCGGGACGTGGCCTGAAAGAAGTTCTCTGTGGCACATTCGGATCAGTGGAAAAAATGCTAGAAGGAAAAAAGCACCCTCAAAATGCCCATGCACTTCGCATGCTGACTGAAGAAGCTCTCAGACCTGTATTCTTGAAGTATGGTGAGCGTATCAATACCATGGCTGACTTGATGCAAGTCCTTGAAGAACTAGTCTCTGCTAGCAGAACAACTCGTATGTGGGTTGCAATCTAGGTATTTTCGCCGCAGGACTTTTGGCCGCCGGACTTTTCGCCGCAGGACATTTCGCCGTGGGAATTTTCGCCGCAAGGAATTTTCGCCGCAAGGAATTTTCGCCGCAAAATATATAATTTGTATAGATATATAAATATAAGCCTACCAAATTTTCTGAACTCTCTAATACGTCGAGTTTGGATGACTTGGAAATTTTCATTTATTCATTCTCTTAAATAAGTGATTTCATGTACTTCAAAGGTTTTGAACCCTTAGGTTTTTAAAAACCATTTTTGATGGTTTAAAGTGATACTGCACATGCAATAACAGATACTGTCAAAGTTTTATAAAATTATATGCCCTTGTCTTTGAGCTAACTGGTCTACCCCTAAGCTCCGCCCACAATAGTTTATTTCGGTGCAGTGCTTACATTTATATTCCATTACTTAAGCCCTCTAGGATGCCATATACAGTTAAAAGCAGCCGAGGAGGAGAAAAATTAGTTGACGATGTTAATTACGTGTACCGAATCGACAGAAAATGTGATAAAAAATCGTATTGGAAGTGTGAAATAAAAAACTGCAAGGCAAGAGTGCATACAATTTTAGAAAGTGACGCTAAAATAGTAATTTGCAAAACATTTGGTGAGCATAGTCATTCTGCAAACCCATCAAAGCCTAAAGTGTACGCCACAATAGCAAGTATGAAAACGACTGCTACTAACTCCCAATTATCTGCAAGATCACTAATTGCCGATGCTTCTGCAAGCCTAGATGATGCAGATTGTTATCTAATGCCATCAATTGCAACTTCATCAAGAAATATTAGAAAATGGAGGCAAAAGACTATGGATATGTTGCAAAAGTACATAATAGAACGTAAACTACGCTAGGATCTTTAGAAGACATTTTTTAAATGAATCCATCAAATAAAACGTTAAAACTAACGAAAATATTACTACTTAACCTAACCAATCGTCAACTTATTTTTCATTTTTTTAAAATTCTTTTGCGGCGGCGAAAATTCCTTGCGGCGAAAATTCCTTGCGGCGAAAAGTCCTGCGGCGAAAAGTCCTGCGGCGAAAGTTCCGAACGCATGTGGGTTGACATCATCATCAAGCCAACTTTTCTCATTATGAAATACACGCGCAGTACACATGAAGGTGATTATGCTCTACATAAAAAGATGTTTACAAAAAAATACTGACCAGAGCGCATATACTACAGTATTACACGAAACACAAAACAAATTTGGGCAATAATCGCACCCTTTCACTTTATAATTTTATTAAATAATAATCAGTGGTCATTAATTTCTGGACGTTGTTTAAATAACAATCCGCAAAGCTGATAACGAACTTCTTAAATTTTCAATCGTAGTTCTCCTGCTCACTTCGCTAGCATGCAACAGATGCAACATGCAACAGAGCACGCTTGAGGTTCCGCTCTCTCTCCAAAACGTGATGATAAAACAAAAGAGTCGTCCAATTCAAAGAGGATCAGGGGATGGAGATATACTGAAAGTGGAACCACGCACCAAAATCGGACGGAATTTGCAATTCTAGAAGTCGGCGAAGAAGCTCGCCTCTCTCATCTCAGCTTTTATCGGTGAACGCTCCTCCTCTGCTACGTCCAGCTGAAAGACTCCCTACATGGCATTAATCAAACGATCAGTTGGCCGTAGGTGGTTTCACAACGAACCTACTGTACACCTGTATGGAGAGTAAAGCCTTAAACACTCGTCCAAAGCATCAAAGAGCGGGACCAAGACTGCCCGAAAATACCAGTAGACCAACTTCGATCGAAATTGTCCTGCACTGAAGTCGCTGCGCATTCGGTTTCGTTTCTCTCTCTCTCTCTCTCCACAGCGGCGTTTTGCGGACCTCCGAGGCGGACGTCGCTAATGTGCTTAATGAGTACTTTGCGGGAGTGTTCACCAGGGAGGACACCCGCGTCATCCCCGAGCCAGGCGTCAGGCACGAAGGTGCTGGCTTGGATAGTGTTCGCTGTACCGCGACAGTCGTTGCCGATAGAATAGACAAACTGAGCGCGTTTAAGGCTCCTGGACCAGACCAGTTCCTCCCCAGAGTGTTGCGGAAGGTGCGCGACCAGGTGGCTTCCCACCTGGCTACAATCTTCAACAAATCGTTGGAGACGGGCCTGGTGACTGGAGGGAAGCCAACGTGACCCCTATCTTTAAGAAAGGGAATCACGAAAGTCCAGGGAACTATCGTCCCATTAGTCTCACTTCGGTTGTAGGTAAATTATTAGAGGGGATAATAGCGGATAGGACCGTTGACCATTTGGATTCCTACAAGCTGCTTGGCGACTCCCAACATGGGTTTAGACGGCATAGGTCGTGTACCACCAACTTCCATGTCATGTTGAGTGAGTATGATAAGAGTAGGGCGATTGATATACTTTATCTCGACTTTCAGAAAGCCTTTTGTAAGGTACCTCACCGCCGGCTAATGGCCAAAGTGCACGAGCTGGGTATCGGTGGGGAAGTAGGTAGGTGGATTGAAAACTGGCTGAAGAATAGGCGGCAGAGGGTTGTAATTAGAGGAGCTAGTTCGGGTTGGGCCTCGGTCACTAGCGGGGTTCCTCAGGGTTCCGTTTTGTAGCCATTGTTGTTTATCATTTACATAAATGATATCGACGGTGGCATCGTCAGTCGGATCGCCAAATTCGCTGATGACACGAAGCTTGAGCCAATGTTGGGACGCCAGAGGCGATCGAGCAACTGCGTGCGGACCTACGTAGGATAGGAGAGTGGTCCGAAAAGTGGCAAATGCCGTTTAACTTGGGCAAATGCAAGGTGATGCACATTGGCTACGCCAATCCCAAGTCGGACTACTCCATGTTGGGGAGTAATATCGGGGCGACTGATTTGGAAAAGGACTTGGGTGTGCTAATTAGCAGCGACCTTAAGTTTACAAAACAGTGCGTAGAGGTGAAAAAGAAAGCCCAGAAGTTGTTGGGTTATATCAGGAGGCAATTTCGATTTCGGAACAAGGAGATTGTGCTCTCGCTATACAATTCTCTGATTCAGCCGCAAAGATATTGAGAGGAGCGAGTGCAGGCGAGGGCCACGAAGTTAATCCCTTCCGTTAGGCATATGGGCTACAATCGACGGTTACGCGCCGTGAATTTGTTTTCGCTGGAAACTCGGAGGCTGCGCGGTCAACTCATCGAAGTTTTCAAGTTCTTACACGGGTTCAACAATGTCGATTTTAGAAGCATGTTTAGTTTAAATGATAACCCAACTCGCAACAATGGTTAGAAATTGGATTTGAAACGGTTTAGGACTAGTGTGTGTGGGAGTTACTTACGTATAAGATCTGTGACACGTGGAACAGGCTACCTTCAGAAGATGTGAACAGTTCTTCTGTGGATCTGTTCAAGAAAAGGTTAGAACGAATCTTGCACACTATTTGTGGGTGTATGAAATTTTCCCTTGCACCCGTTGCCATTGGTCGCTCCTCGGTATGGGCCGCAAGGCCCTTTGAGGTACTACTTTTCATTGTAACTCCTTGTAACTCTCTCTCTCTCTCTCTCTCTCTCTCTCTCTCTCTCTCTCTCTCTCCGCAGGGGGTATAAAGGTTATGCACATTTCTTCTGGGTGTTGTAAACTTTATACTTGGGGTGTGACAGCCCTCCGGTCCCGAGTCGTGGGATTCTAGAGAAACTGGCTGCCAGTTCCTTTAGGTTCTCTCTCTCTTTCGGGAGGGCGGGTGAAGTCTGTTGTACAATCCTGTCCCGTGGGTTACTAGGACCCCATCCCATCCCTACTCTGTCCTTTTAGCTTAGTTTAAGGATGCTCTCCTCTGACTGCAAAAAAAAAATCTTTTAGTAATACGTCTTTTTCTCTTCTTTTACTATTAGGACCCTACTGCTACCTCATACGTGGGAAGAGAGGCTTTGGAACCTCTATAAATAACACCATTTAACTCTCGTAGGTCGTGAGAGACTGGGATGGAGGGGTCCAAGGCGTGGGGGTGCGATGAATGGAGTGTGGCTCGTGCCCCGTTAAGCCCATTCCTAACGCGTAATGGCCTGACCAGCCCCTTGCGACCGTTCTTTGGTGACCAGTTGATGGTGCTTGGCTGTACTGCTCTTAGGTGAGAGAGCTTTACTGCCCCTGCTGCCTGCCAGGCCAGCGGAAAGTCTGGGCGTAGCCTCTGGGTCTGTTGGGATATCCCTTGAACACTGGATTCTAAGAGTCTGGCCGCTTGTGAGTGACTAATAAGACTTAGTAAGGAGCTGCATCTCGCTGTCGCTCCTGGCGGGAAATCCGTGACGCCTGCGTCGCAAGTGTTTGTCAGTTGGTAGCTGCGATACGTTTGGGACTATCCGGCCCTGGGGAGACCTTTGGTCGGTGCGGCAGCAGCGAGAGGTGTTGTCTTCTGGATGGGATGAACGTCACTTGCAAATAGGCGGATGCAGCTTGCGCGCGAAGAATTCACCCCTCTCCTTTTTTATATACTGGTCAGAACGTTTTTAATAGTTTTCATTGCTAGAACGCTTTATCTTATTTAGTGTATTCAGAGTTCGAAAGAAAAATAAGTTACAATGACTGGACCGTAGAAACTGAAGGCTGAATGCGCGAGGTGTGGAATAAGTCTGTGGGTGACGAACTTCAAAGAAGCTTGCTTCGAAAAGATCAACCACTCCAGCATGTGCCGCTTTTGCGAACTCATGCAGTTTTACGAGAAGCTAGAAGAGAGGGTTCGGCGGCTCGAGTCGTCCAGATCGGCTCTTGGAGGCGCGGCGGTCGCTGACACGGCTGAGCCCTCCACCCCGGAGCTTATTGATAGGCTAGCCGCCCTGGAAAGGCGGTCCAGTGGTGGACTGGACAGAGTTCGAGACCGCGGAGAAAGGGTAAAGGTGTAACCGGGGGCCTGGATGAAAAATCAGTGTCAGGAATCGCCAGCGACCCACGTGGAATACACGGAACCGCGACATAAGTTGGAGGGAAGGGAGGGAACAAAGAAGGGGCCGATAGAGAAGGGTGGGAAGGGGCCGATAAAGAAAAAGGGTGGGAAGGGGTCTACTGATGGCCCAAAGAAGCCGAAGGATGTAGCTGCCGGTCGGGGTGGGTCGGGTGGTGTAAGTGCGGCTGAGTCTATGGGTGGCGACGGGTATCAAAAGGTATCGGGCAAGAAGGCTGCGAAGCCGAAACCTGAGATCCCGGTTGCCGCTGTCAGGACCTCCAACCGCTTTAGTCTCCTGTGTGCGAAGGAGGAAGACACCATCTTCATTGGGGACTCGCAGATCAGGTGCCAGAAGAAGTACTTTGCTTCTGCAAACCGGGACAGAAGGAAGGTAAGGTGCTTACCCGGGCGGGAAACGGCGCACTTAAGGAAGGAATTAGAGAAGTTGCGCGTGGCTAGTCGGAGGACTACGATCGTTGTCCACGCTGGTGGCAACGACCTGTTCCTCAAAGGCAGTAGGGTAGGTTCGACAGAAGGGATCATCACCGAGATCATGTCTCTTGCGGATGATCTAAAACTTAAAACAGACAGGGGAATGTTGATGGGTATTTTACGCGCGGATGAATGCCAGTGACCACGCGCTCAGTAAGGTCATTGGCATCAACGAGAGGGTGCAAGACTTGTGCGTCCCACTGGGCATGAGGTTTGTTTACCCGTTCGACGCGTTTTCAGGAAGGTGGGACCTGTATCAGAGGGATGGTGTCCACCTCAATAACAAGGGTAAAGGTGTGCTAGGCACGTTGCTTGAACGGCACCTATACCATATGGTGAGACCAAACTCGAGGATTGATGATGGGCCCCCTACCGGATAGAGATGATGTTGAGCCGGTGGCGGACGTACCTTCAACTGAAGGGTGCGTCCATGTACAGGTGGGTGACCCTCCTTCCCCGTTGGAGGGGGCTCAGGCTCCTGCGGAAGTTGCCCCCTCGTTGGTGAGGGGCTCTTCAACGCCCGACAGCCCTGGCTGTTCTGAAAAAGGGTCGTGCTAGGGGGCGGTCAGAATAGGGAAGGCTCCGTCCGTGCAGTGCTTTTTAATGCTAGGTCGATTAGGAATAAGTTTTGCGAGCTACGGGTGTTCTTAGCATCAGAATACCAGGATATCGTTGCTATCACCTTGTCCTGGATTCATACTGATGGTAGGGACTACATTGGGGAGTTCGAGATTCCCGGGTATAGAATGTTTCACAAAGACCGCACCCGTGGGGAGTGGAGGGGTTACTAATATACGTGAGAGACACGTTGAGTCCGGTTGACTGCCAGTTCCGATCGGAACGGGAGCTGCTTGGCGTCGATCTGAACCTGTGAGGGACGAACTATAGGTTAATCTTGGTGTACAGACCTCCTCATCTCCTCGAGGAGGATACAGTCCTGTACACCGAACTCCGTAGCCTGCTAGGGGATCGGGTGTGTGTAGTTTTAGGAGACTTCAACTGTCGCGGCATAAAGTGGGAAGACAGGACTGCTGATGCTGAAGGGAGGAGGCTAGTTGACTTTGCTGACGAGAACTTCCTCACTCAGTGGGTCAATGGGCCTCCACGAGGCGAAAGCATTCTAGACTTAGTATTCACGACCGAAGACAACCTCGTCACTGGCCTCACTGTTGACGAATCGTTGGGCGGGAGTGATCACGGTCTGATTAGGTTCTGTGTCTGCGTCCCTTGGGTGAAGCGTTGTGATGCTAGAGGCAGTATGCTGCTCGATCTACGGCGGGCGGACTTTGTTGGCCTCCGGGATAGCGTAGGTGAGATGGGGTTACAGGTCGGCGGCGATGTTGAGGAAGTGTGGAGTGCATTTCGGGACGAGTTTATGGTGCTGCAGTCTGCTGCCATACCCTCAAAACCGGTTACCCATGCTTCAACGCAGCCTAAGTGGTTCAGTCATGACATTGCTTCGGCTATCCGAAATAGGAAAGCTGCGTATAGGAGCGCGAAGGCCAATCGTTCCCATGAAAACACTGAGGCGTATGTCCGCCTGTGCAGAGAAGTGAAGGCGAAGGTAAGGTTAGCGAAACGTAACGAAGAACTCCGGGTGACAAACGTCTGCAAGGGGGACCCTAAGGAGTTCTTCAGTTATGTTAATGGTAGAAAGCCCATTAGAAGCATTAAAGGTCCCCAGCGGAATTCTACGGACCTCCGACGCGGACATCGCTAATGTGCTGAATGAGTACTTTGCGGGAGTGTTCACCAGGGAGAACAACCGCGTCATCCCCGAGCAAGGCGTCAGGCACGAAGGTGCTGGCCTGGATAGTGTTCGCTGTACCGCGACAGTCGTTGCCGATAGAATAGACAAACTGAACGCGTTTTAGGCTCCTGGACCAGACCAGTTCCTCCCCAGAGTGTTGCTGGAAGTGCGCGACCAGGTGACTCCCCACCTGGCTACAGTCTTCAACAAATCGTTGGAGACGGGCCTGGTGCCTGGTGACTGGAGGGAAGCCAACGTGACCCCTATCTTTAAGAAAGGGAATCACGAAAGTCCAGGGAACTATCGTCACATTAGTCTCACTTCAATTGTAGGAAAATTATTAGAGGGGATAATAGCGGATAGGACCGTTGACCATTTGGATTCCTACAAGCTGCTTGGCGACTCCCAACATGAGTAGACGGCATAGATCGTGTCTCACCAACTTGCTCTAGTTTTTCCACGTCACGTTGAGTGAATATGATAAGAGTAGGGCGATTGATATACTTTATCTCGTCTTTCAGAAAGCCTTTGATAAGGTACCTCACCGCCGGCTAATGGCCAAAGTGCACGCGCTGGGTATCGGTGGGGAAGTAGGTAAGTGGATTGGAAACTGGCTGAAGAATAGGCGGCAGGGAGTTGTAATTAAAGGGGCTAGTTCGGGTTGGGCCTCGGTCACTAGCGGGGTTCCTCAGGGTTCCGTTTTGTGGCCACTGTTGTTTATCATTTACATAAATGATGTCGACGGTGGCATCGTCAGAAGGATCGCCAAATTCGCTGATGACACGAAGCTTGGGGCCAGAGGCCAGAGGCCAGAGGCGATCGAGCAACTGCGTGCGGACCTACGTAGGATAGGAGAGTGGTCCGAAAATTGGCAAATGCCGTTTAACTTGGGTAAATGCAAGGTGATGCATATTGGCTACGCCAATCCCAAGTCGGACTACTCCATGTTTGGCAGTAATATCGAGGCGACTGATTTGGAAAAGGACTTGGGTGTGCTAATTAGCAGCGACCTTAAGTTTATTAAACAGTGCGTAGAGGTGGAAAAGAGAGCCCAGAAGTTGTTGGACTATATCAGGAGGCAATTTCGATTTTGGAACAAGGAGATCGTGCTCTCTCTGTACAATTCCCTGGTTCGTCCGCACCTGGAGTATGCTGTGCATTTCTGGTCGCCCACCCGCAGAAAAGCTATTGAAAGGCTGGAGCGAGTGCAGGCGAGGGCCACAAAGTTAATCCCTTCCGTTAGGCATATGGGCTACAATCGACGGTTACGTGCTGTGAAATTGTTTTCGCTGGAAACTCGGAGGCTGCGCGGTCAACTCATCGAGGTTTTCAAGTTCTTACACGGGTTCAGCAATGTCGATTTTAGAAGCATGTTTAGTTTAAATGCTAACCCAATTCGCAACAGTGATTGGAAGTTGGATTTTAAACGGTTTAGGACTATTGTGTGTGGGAATTACCTTACGTATAAGATCTGTGAGACGTGGAACAGGCTACCTTCAGAAGTTGTGAACAGTTCTTCTGTGTATCATTTCAAGAAAAGGTTAGACCGAATCTTGCACACTATTTGAGGGTGTATGAATTTTTCCGTGGCACCCGTTGCCATTGGTAGCTCCTCGGTATGGGCCGCAAGGCCTTTTGAGGTACTTCTTTTCCTTGTAACTCCTTGTAACTCTCTCTCTCTCTCTCTCTCTATCTCTCTCTCTCTCTCTCATCGGTGATTGATCACCTTATTCGGGTCAACTAAACTCAATGGGTGGAATTCGGATTCAACTTAGTTGCTTCCATATCGAGCCTCTCGAAATTTTGAAAAAACAATATTGAAAAGTTTGTACACTACTACTGATTATCACTTTTCACATTTAATTTACAGACTTTTCTCAATACTTTACTTCGAAACAATAACTATAATTTGCTCTGGCCAAATTTAAAGAAAAATATGACAAATTTTACAGAACTTCGCAAAAATTTAATTACGCCCTAGCTACCAATGAGGTTACTTATGGCAGTTACATCGGAAAAAATTAAAAAAATCATCAAACACAACGAAACAATACTGTACAGTATATATATATGAACGCGCTCATATATAAGAACCGTTATTATAATTTTTTAAAAATATTATTAGTCAAACTACCTTCAGAAATCACATCGATGCATTTAAATACAAAAGACAAAAATGAAAACAAGACACTTCACGTTATCAACTCCCGATAACCATGAACCATCTTACACTTTGTGGGGAGCGGACATAGATATCACAAAAACGTTACTGGCAACCTAAAAATGCTCCATTTCTGGTCAGCAATCAATCCAGACCTCCAACTGCACGAGTAAACCCAAATGAAGTTTAAAAAATTACAGGGTTTCCAAAACATAATCATTAAATAACACAAATTTAAATATTACTACCAAAAATTAATTTAGTATATTAATTCCAACCTGAAACGCTAAATTTCACTGGAAGAAAACTCATAATTTACAAAAGTACATCTGAGAGATAACTCTCTCCTTCAACACGAAACCCAGCATGGTTTGTAAATCACAGGAATTCCCATAATTTATCGTTTCCAAGTGAAACTAAATACAAATTTTCATCGTTATTATAAATAAGAACAGTTATCATGAACCTAAAATACAACACAACCTACTACGTAAACAAAAATTAAAATAATTCACTGTATTATGAAGCAAGTGTTCACTTGTTTTGTAAGCGAACCTCTACAAAAATATTTTTAACTGAATCAAACTGCACATCACGAAATAATTTTGTAATATTTACTATGCAAACGCGCGAACGTAAAAACATTTTTCATTATTTATACCCAAATTAAAATGTTAAGCAAAAACACTCCTTATCACAATAAAATCTAATTTCAGAATAAAAAAAAATTTAATCAGCCTATCCATACAAAATATCACTTGGAATTTTCATTAAAACTCATAAAAGAATGAAAAAACCTCTAATGACCTCATTAGAGACCTAGCCCTCTCCAAAGAGAAATCAGAACTTCTCTCCTCGAGACTCAAGCAGAAACACTTACTTGAGAAGAACGTCCGAGTGTGTCACTATCAAAAATGAAACCATGATTTGGCGACATTCTTTACAGTAGACGGTCCGCTCTGCTATTGCTATGATAGATATCAATGGACTTTTCGAGAACTTGTCACATGTACTCACACCATCTGAGTGGCGCCTCTTCATTGATTCTTCACAGCGAATCTTGAAAGCGGTTCTCCTGCATAACGAGAACTTAAAGCCGTCCATCTTGATCGCCCACTCTGTTCATCTAAAGGAGACGTACGATAACTTGAATATACTGCTCGAAGCAAGCCAATACAGCACTCATCAATGGAATATCTGTGGTGATCTCAAAGTCATTGGTATGTTAGTGGGCATGCAAGGAGGGTTCATGAAATACTGTTGTTTCCTATGCCTATAGGACAGCCGTGCTACCGCGGATCATTAAATCAGACGTGACTGGCATCAAAGAAGCACATACAAGCCAGGAACGGGCAGTGTCCAGTGTGTTCCTTTAATTGATCCAAAAAAGATTTTCCTGCCACCTCACATTAAGCGCGGCTTAATGAAAAATTTTGTGAAAGCGATGGGTAAAGCGAATTCGAGGGGGTTTCGATACCTTGTTGAGAAATTTGCAAACATCAGTGCCGCGAAATTAAAGGAAGAAATCTTTGTGGGGCCCCAAATCGGGGAGGTTCTGCAGGATGAAGGCTTTGAAGAAAGCCTCAATACCTTAGAACTAAAAGCATGGCAGGTTTTCAAATGGATTTGTGGAAACTTCTTTGGTAACCACAAGTCTCCCGCATACAAAGATGGAGTTCAGAAACTGCTCGATGCATATCAAGAAATGGGCTGTCGCAGTGTCGCATGTCCTTGAAAATACATTTTTTATATTCGCATCTAGATTTCTTTCCCGAAAACCTTGGCGCGGTGAGTGACGAACAGGAGGAACGCTTCCATCAAAACATCCAGTCAATGGAAAATCGCTACCAAGGTTTCTGGAACGAAAGTATACTGGCAGACTACTGCTGCATGTTGTACCGCGACGATCCGGACAAGGTTTACAAAAGAAAATTGTACTCGCAACGTTTTTAGGTTCGTGTACATTTCTTTTTATGAATAAAGTTGTACCTTTACGATAAATTGTGCTGAAATTGACACCAGTCATATTTCGATAACTAGATGTGCTAGAGGAAACCCCAAAACAGATTTGGAATCAGCGTACAAAACCGGTCTCGAAAAGTGTATACTGTATATACATCTTTAATGAGAGAAAAAAGTTCGATTTTGTCGACCAGTGTTATTATTATTACTATTAACCCATTATCACGAATTATGAACATTAAAAAAAATTTAAACACAAAATAGGTAGGCTGTATAAAGAGTAATAAAAGTTAAAGAAAAAAATGAGCCATCGGACAGGATTTCTAAATTTTAAATAAGTCTCTCTCCACGACTGAAGAAAACGAAATAACGGCTACTATGAGAAGAAAAATCAATGACTCAAGAATTTTGACTCAAACTGAGTCGAACGGTTGAAACAGAGTCTGACTCCGTGAAGATTCTGAAAAGTGATGCGCACCATGCGCGAATTTTTAAGAAATGGGCCACATCCCTAGGATGTTTACTGCTTGCAACTAAGGTACACAATTCATTTTACTGTTTAATTTTCCGAAAGAGAATATCTACTAATTTTATAAATACAAAAAAATGGGTAGCAACGTATTTGGCCGAAATATAAAGCGTGTACAGAGGACGTGGGAACTCTCGTCTTTTAATTTAATAGGGACACCGCTAGCCACCAAAATGTCATGATTTTTTTAAAAAACATTCTTTCCTTCTACTCTTCGCTTTCTTTTCATTATTTTCCTTTTCTTACTATTATCACTCGTTTTCTCTGTATCTTTATACGGACGCAGGTTGACCGCTTGAGCCGGTGAGCGCCATTAAACTTTCGAACAATGAAAAGAACGGGATAATTACACACTATTATTTACTATTTACTGAGTTTTTGGACTTTTTATTTAGGCCGAAACAATTGGACAAACGGGGGAACACGAGTGCGGACTATCATTAACATTTAATTGCGGAGAGAGAGATAATTAAATATTTTAAATAAACAATAACATCGTAATACGAAAAACCACCTGAACGAGCCAAACCCCGTACCGAGACTCGCATTTTTTGGCCATTCTGCCTTCTCTGGGCCCATCTCAGGGGTTCCCAATTAGTGTTTTATATATTTAATTTCAAATAAAACATTATTAATCTCTTATTTACATACAAACCATAATTAAATTTCTTATTAAACAAAACATTATTAAATTCTTATAAACAAAACATTAATTTCTTATTAGGCATTATTATCTTTAAGGATCGTCCATAAGTGATGTCACGCAAAATTTTTAATTTTTAGACCCCTCCCCCCCTCTTTGTCACAAATGGTCACAAAATTTTGAACTCCCCCCTCCTCATGTCACGGTTACAACTATGCGTAAAATTGTAAAAAAAAAAACAGTGAAATAACATATTTATTTAAAATTTCATTCAAATAGTAGCTTTTTGTGAGTATCTAGTAATGCAAGCAGCCAGATGTATGATAATTTGTTTTTCAGCTACATAATATTACACTAGTCGACAAAAAGAATCCTATTAATATTTTAGTTTTTACATTAAACTTTTCAAAATGTCAACATAGCGCAAACAAAATTTTGTGATGTCACAAAAATTTAGACCCCCTCAGTAGAATGGGCGAAAAATGTATGAGTGCAATGCAATTGCAATTGTTGCAAGGCACCCCAACCCGCTTTGTTGCAAGGGGGGGAGCCTCTTTGGGGGAGAAGTTGGGACGGCCTCACCCCCCAAAGGGGCATACCTATCCTGGGGGAGAAGCAGGGAAGGCCTCACCGCCAAAGGGGCATACCTAACCTAAGAGAGAGAGAGAGAGAGGAAGAGGAGGAAGGGGTCTTCGCTTGGCCAGAGCCATGCGCATATGAGTCCTTCAGCCACCCCGCCGCTCTCTTATAGTGCCCCTAATCAGCTAGGTGGCTTAATCGGCCAGTTGGCTGAGTTGCCAGATAGCAATATCTGTTTAATTATTCCATATATTAATCAGCCAGTTGGCTTAGAAGGCTGAGTTGCCAGTTTGCGCCATGTATTTAATTATTCCATATATTAATCAGCCAGTTGGCTTAGAAGGCTGAGTTGCCAGATAGCAATATTTATTAATTTATTCCATATATTAATCAGCCAGTGGGCATAGAAGGCTGAGTTGCCAGATTCGTTATTTATTTAATTATTCCATATATTAATCAGCCAATTGGCTTAGAAGGTTGAGTTGCCAGATTGCGCTAAGTATTTAATTAAAGCATATATTAATCAGCCAGTAGGCTTAGAAGGTTGAGTTGTCAGGTTCGTTACTTATTAAATTATACCATATATTCATCCGTCAGTTTGCTTAGAAGATCGATTTGACAAATAGCAATTTATTAACTATTCTGAAAGCCGAAACCAAACAAATTATATAATTGTGTACCAACAAAAAGGAATAAATAAAACACCAATACATCATTCTGTTTATTTTAGCTGAATCAATGGATTTACAATGGAACATATATATGGTCAAATAATAGCATCATCAATGGAAAATATGTAATCGCACAAAACGGTGCATTATCAAAATATTAGTACAGGAAAAAATACACAGTTATATTAAATGCATTGAAAATATACAAAACGGTGCATTATCAAAATATTAGTAGGAAAAATGCAGTTATATTAAATATATGGAAAATATACAACATAGTATGATCAATATATTAGTACAGGAAAAATATACATATATATTACATTATATTCGAAATATACAAAACGTATAATCATATTATTACAGGAAAAATATATATTGTCTTTACGTTTTACGGTGCAAAACGCTAAGCTCGCATTTGATAGTCTATATCAACATCACCATTACTTTGTACGATGTGGTAAAGCCGTCCAAGCATCACTTCACCGTTTAACTGATACGGTGGCCTATACTCAATATAAATGGCTTTCATATCGTTTAACACTATTTTTGTCCCCACTTTACACTCGGCGGGAAGTTATCTTTAAGCACGGCTAGAACACAATCAAAAGCACGCACAAAAATGTCATCGTTAACCACAACATTAAATGCAAGTTTATAATCATGCCTTTCCAATCGGGGATTTTTTCTTACCGCCCCGAACTTTTCAAATCATGAACTCTTCTTCACTCGGCATAGCGGCATTGGAAATAATCTTTCAAATCGTAACGACACCTATCCACTATATAGAGGTACAACTCTTCAGGGTGAACAGTGTAGGCGAGCTCAGCTCTGTACCTCTCAAGAGCTTTGTACCAAAGTTCAGGGTATTTCGATGAATCTAAACCTTTTAAATATGCATCCAGATCTAGACCGTTCTCCCCCTGTTCATTCCTACATTCAACAAATCCGTCGAGTAGAACGGTGTATGCGTATTCAAGAATTGTATCAAAATAAATCATGTCTGTAACACGCACATCTAATATAGGCTTCAGCTTACGGAATCCGACGATCTCAAACATTCTGTCGAGGATGAAACGGTTTTGTGTAGGAACAAGAACGTCATTATCAGCTGTGTTCTTCCACATCAGTCGTACATCAATGCATGGTTGTTCGTTATTTACACTCAATGTACAAACAATGGTATATGAGGAGGCGTCACTAATCATCTCTCTTATTGTACCTACGTCAGCTGGTATTTTATAACGGGTCTCAGCCCACCTCTCAACTACCACGAAGATTTTATGCATCTCCTCAAGACTTAAATAAATAGCGTTGCGTTTGCTTGCATGCCTGCAGATCGTTTCAAGCACACAGTTAATGGTGCCGGTTTCTCGCCTGAACACGCGCAATGACTTCGTCACGGAGACGTCGTACGAGGCGTTGAGAATGCTTCTCAAAGGGAGTTCCATCGTATTCGCACGTCCACTCGGTTCGAGATGACTATGGCACGTCCACTCGGCGCAAGCTCTGAGATGACTATGAGCCACAGGAGGCAGGCAGGCAGGATCGCCTCGACGGGCGGGGTGAGTCACCCTGATGACACGTGAATGGGTTTGTTCGAACTCGTATGCTCCGGGAGGAGTGAGTCACACCATAATCTAATGAAACGTGTACGCGCTGACCCAACATGAATCGTTGTATCCCATTATATTGGGCAGGTGTCTTGAGAAATTTTCCGATACAAGAATTAATTTCAGTTTTAATGTTTTATCACTCCCACTCCCCCGAGTACGCACCAGGCATTTTTGCAAAGGGGGATTTTCACGAACTAAACACATTTTATAACGTTTTTAAATGTTTTATCACTCCTAAACCTCTTCACAAACCGGTGCGCTATTAGAGAGAAACATATGTTCATATTTATCCTTTTTTTTAACAGTCGATACTCATCTCTAAAATCTGATAAAAACTCACACAACCCATTAGCCACAACCTCACTACAAACCTCATCATGATATATATTAATGTAGTGGTAAAAATACTTAAGATTGTCCATGATGACAAGATTTACATTTTCAGCCGTAGGGTACGAGTAATCGGTATGGTGTAACATGATATAATACCGCTTATCACACCACTCATCCACAAGACTCACTACCCATAACTGTTGTTTATCTTCTGAGCGTGTTGCTCATTCTACTCTACCATGCGGTATATGTGAGCCTTTATAAAGCTTAGTTCTATAACATACTTCAGTACATCGTCTGTACTGCGAAATCCTACAACCCCCTCGCCAGAATATCCGTAGAGTATTTGAATAGCCTGACCCTTCGCACGATTCAATGCAGCCTTAAAAGAGGCAAAGGAGGCGGGAATAGGAGTTTTTCAGTATCCACTACATCTACGCACTTGCACTTGCAGGGTAGATACCTGCTCAGGCTGCGGCATGATTCACATCGCCGGTCTTACAGTGGGCGGAGCTTAACTTTTTACTGTACACACGCACACACGCAAAGTGAAATGCTAGTTGAAACATGATTTACTTAATAAACGAAATAATCAGGATGTATATATTTACAAATACGTATATTAAATAAGTTAGCAATAGACATATCAAAGATTATGGTATCCAACGGGCACGGTGCCATAGGTACCAGGCACCTGGTAGCGTTTCCTGTAGGTGTTACGCCACACCTTTGTGCCCCTAACTTCCTTCACGCCCCCCAGCTTCTGCGTCCGAAAATTGTTGGTGCCTACAGTCAGTTGGGGCGGACGGCCACTCTCATCATCTTCCAAGCACACTAACTCCTTCAGCGAATCAAAGTTGACGACCCGCCGATTCGTTTGGTTAGGCGTGATACCCTTAGCCTTCACGATATACTTCGTTTCATCCCCTATCCTCACCCGTACCCCAGAGGTTTTTGGCCCTGTTGACACAAACGAGTCGGCGTATGCGTTATCCCCATACTCATCCTTGATCTCGTCAGTTAGCTCCCCGAGGAACTCCCCAATAGCAAGCATGTATTCACCCCTCATCGCTGTGAATATCACGCTATCTGTATCGGCATACAAAACCCGCTGCCCAAGAGAATGCAATAGACCCCAAAGTTTGATGCGGGCGTAGGCTGTTGTGAAGCTGGCTACAGGAATGTTTGTAACCTGTGAGGTATCTGTGGCCAATTCAGTATTGTTGTACTTTATTATGTAAGTATTACCTACATTCACAATCTCCATGACCTCTTTATTGGAAGCGTTGGCATAATCCCAGACTTCACTATAATTTTGTGCCAAATGAACGTTCCCTTTGCCAGTATTCTGTGCAAATTTTCCCCAAAGACTGTTTAGACACAACTTTGCACTAAAGCGTTTGCCAGGGTTCTTTACAATTTGGGAACGGTCAAGCTGTATACCTTCGTGGTCGCGGTAACGCTGAATATAAGACGTTTTTTCGTCTTCGGTTTCAACCTCTCGCGGGTATCCTGACGCCTCAACCTTATCCTTCAAAAATGCATTTATATATGGTGTGAAAAGGTTGGGTAGCTTCTGACACCTGCACACCTCATGTATCTTCATTATTCTATACCCATGATGAACGGCTAGGGCCAGCTCAGGGCTTGTGTATACGCCTCTGATCTTACGCTGGTGGGGTGTATGGCTACAATCGCCGTTGTTCTCTTCCGCGCACTTCACGCACCACAAGGGAAACATGAGTTTGTGATCCATAACGACGGGTAAGATCGGCATCCATAAATAGCGAGGGGGGACCACGTCTACGAAAGAAAGGCCGAAATAGTACCCGTTCAAATTTCTTGAAAACTCGTTGATGGAGGGTAGGTTAGGACCCACCATTTTTTCAGGTGCACCTACGGGATACGGATTGATCTTCATCACGTAGGGGTATAAAGCACAGAAATCGTAGTAATGGAGTTTCACGCCCTCCGTAGGCAGAAAGTATAGCTTGAAGGGATTTGTACGCCCTCCGTAGGCGGAAAGTATAGCTTGAAGGGATTTGTACGCCCTCCGTAGGCGGAAAGTATAGCTTGAAGGGATTTGTACGCCCTCCACACAAGCTATCACCGCATTTGATAGGATCCAGCACCATTGAACGCTTGATCGTGTTTATTTCTTCACGGTATTGTCCGTCTGACTCCATCCATGCATCATAGTCATGCTCCCACAAGACTTTGTGAGTGAACTGGGACCCTATAAGTTGATCGCGGGTGCGCGTCCACGCAAGACAGTCGGCAGGAGATCTACCGTGGATATCTCCTACGATTCCACACTCAGGACGGGGGCAACCATGCCACCAGCAACCCGTTAAAGGAGTACACAGTCTTCTCGCCAGTGACACGGTTTTCACTTCGGACATCAACCCAAAACACAAGGCCATTAACCTTAATGGGTACTTCACCCGTGTTGCGGGCATGCTTTATGTATACACCTGTCTGCTGCTGTAGGTGTATGAGCCAGTAAATAGCCTTGTGCCCATAACTGCGGGGGTTGTTTCTGTGGATAATGGCTAAGGTATCTTTAGGCATGAAGTTATTCTTGAACACCGTAAAACATAATGAGGCGATGGTGAGTGCGACTTGCAGCGGATCGCATTTGAAACGGCGTATGTACATCCTTCTAAAGGCCTGGAAATATACTCTAAGCACGCGTACATCATTCACGCAATAACGCTCACATTCATCAGCTATATTATAAGGATTACGTTCATTAAAACTGTTGTAGTATCGATCAAAATCTTCACGTTCATCTGCGCTCATACAATCATAGTTAAAGTAATGTTTGGGTGGAGGTAGACCTACGTAATTTAAAGTCTCACTAGTGAGAAATGTGTAAGGGAAGTATCCTTTTGAAACTTCAGCTGATACGCCTATCACCTTGGGTAGCTTTGCTAATTTACAAGGTGTGAATAATAAAGTGTTTAAATTGTACATTACCTCTTATTTGCATCTGTATTAATTTGTTGCCTCTTTTCAATGGATCACCTGTAAATATCTCAGAGGACTCGTGTTCAAACAACTCCTTATAAAGGAACTGTGTGTCAAATTTTGCCCCGTTATGGGCGAGAATATACACAGTCATTTTTTTGAACTTGTCCGCTAACTTGACAATATAGGACACAATAATTTTACAGGGCTATCGTGGGCATTCGTTTTAAAAACGTTTGTCCGTTTACCACATTTGTGACACCCATCACACTCGGTCTCCATACACTCATTACAGATACCCTGGCTCACAAGTAAATGTGGAATGACCTCTTTGGTTTCAGCGTTCGTGTATGTTTCTATATCGCAGTACACAGTAATACAAGGGTTGTTTTTAGGCTTGGCGTCTTTCGTATAACATACATGCTTTACACCATCCGCCTTATATTTCTCATGGCATGTAGAACAGTGAATTTCATCACATTTGTGCTTGAAATTTCCACAATTATCCATCATGTGAACATACCACATTCACAGATTCTCATTTTCCTGCACGTGCCAATTGATTTATGGAACTCAAAACAGTTATTATTGAAAAATGTGCGTCTACACACATTACAATCCCTCTTCTCAGCTTCAACTACACGGCTTTCACATTTGGGGCTTTTACACTGCTCACATACCATGTGGCAATCTTTACAATGTTTCACTATATCATCCGCAAACTCGAGGCACCCCTTACACAAATCATGATGTCGTCCATATTTTCGACTTTTATCATAACTCGCGTAAAGGCACCTTATATTACGGATGGGGAGATACGTTGTACCTGACAGTCCTAAAATAAGTAGGGGTCTTGTACGATCTCTCACACAGCTTTTAAAAACATACACAGCTCTACGACGATCATCCAGTCCAAATACAACTATACGAGCATTCATTTCCTGTTCTACCCTTCCCAGTTCTTCAGGACCCATATTACAAACTCAAGTTCACAGTCTACAGCTAGTTTACGGTTACGCTCCACGACCGTAGGCAGCCAAATTTTTGTGGTCTGTGTATTTAGTAGAGTAAACATACGAGCTAGGACTACTGCTATAAAGCCGCAACCACGATCGACCTTTATATGCCGTCTATAAATAGCCTGAGAATTGAAGATAAGAGTATAAGGTGTGGCACTATGACACGCAACACGGAATACACGGTCAATATTTACCGTGAAGTTGTCCATATTGAAGGCTATATTACTTTGTGAGGCCTGCATCATACGACCTAATATATACTCTACATCTTCAGCCGCCAAACGCCTGAATGGAACTACTACCCAAAAATCATCTACAACACCATCATCTGACCCGAAGCCGAAGGACAGCCTCGTCCTAACCTCACGCTCGTCGCGGTTCTGAAGGGCAAACTCTACAATACGTTCTACCACGCGACAAAGTCCGTGTTCAATACCGTTGCTGTACACGGATCTAGGATCAACCCTGACTATATACCGATTTCTAGTCAAGGCCGGGGTCGGGGTTGCGGTGCGCACCAACTCGAATGTTATGCCATCCTCAACAGAACGGGGAGCTACTGTGGAGGATGAATAAGGGGTTATATTTGAGGAAGACGCTGTTGTGGGTTGGTTGCGTAAGACGTTGAGGGTTGGGGCTCTATTACTGCAGCCTCAACAGAACGGGGAGCTGCTGTGGAGGGCGAATAAGGGGGTATATTGGCAGACGGTACTATTGGGGGGCTTGTTGCGTAAGAAGTTGAGGGCTGGGGTTCTATTACTGGTGTTCTTACAACCCTGGAACGCTTTATACCTGACGTGGAAATGTTCTCAAAATTTGTTCATAAAGCTATATGGTGCTATTCGACATACCAATCAGTGTTGAACGAGTACCAAGATGATGATTTGTTCCACAAGGGGGTCTATGACCTCTGTATACCCTTGAGCTCAGACGTGTATTCTCTCGCATAGAAGAAAATAGTAATGACTACCTTTAATATCGCGTGTTCAACATTTATGAAGTGGTATTCTGCTAAGTGCGTAGATGTAGTGGATACTGAAAAACTCCCTATTCCCGCCTCCTTTGCCTCTTTTAAGGCTGCATTGAATCGTGCGAAGGGTCAGGCTATTCAAATACTCTACGGATATTCTGGCGAGGGGGTTGTAGGATTTCGCAGTATAGACGATGTACTGAAGTATGTTATAGAACTAAGCTTTATAAAGGCTCACATATACCGCATGGTAGAGTAGAATGAGCAACACGCTCAGAAGATAAACAACAGTTATGGGTAGTGAGTCTTGTGGATGAGTGGTGTGATAAGCGGTATTATATCATGTTACACCATACCGATTACTCGTACCCTACGGCTGAAAATGTAAATCTTGTCATCATGGACAATCTTAAGTATTTTTACCACTACATTAATATATATCATGATGAGGTTTGTAGTGAGGTTGTGGCTAATGGGTTGTGTGAGTTTTTATCAGATTTTAGAGATGAGTATCGACTGTTAAACAAAAAGGATAAATATGAACATATGTTTCTCTCTAATAGCGCACCGGTTTGTGAAGAGGTTTAGGAGTGATAAAACATTTAAAAACGTTATAAAATGTGTTTAGTTCGTGAAAATCCCCCTTTGCAAAAATGCCTGGTGCGTACTCGGGGGAGTGGGAGTGATAAAACATTAAAACTGAAATTAATTCTTGTATCGGAAAATTTCTCAAGACACCTGCCCAATATAATGGGATACAACGATTCATGTTGGGTCAGCGCCGTACACGTTTCATTAGATTATGGTGTGACTCACTCCTCCCGGAGCATACGAGTTCGAACAAACCCATTCAGGTGTCATCAGGGTGACTCACCCCGCCCGTCGAGCCGATCCTGCCTGCCTGCCTCCTGTGGCTCATAGTCATCTCGAACCGAGTGGACGTGCGAATACAATGGAACTCCCTTTGAGAAGCATTCTCAACGCCTCGTACGACGTCTCCGTGACGAAGTCATTGCGCGTGTTCAGGCGAGAAACCGGCACCATTAACTGTGTGCTTGAAACGATCTGCAGGCATGCAAGCAAACGCAACGCTATTTATTTAAGTCTTGAGGAGATGCATAAAATCTTCGTGGTAGTTGAGAGGTGGGCTGAGACCCGTTATAAAATACCAGCTGACATAGGTACAATAAGAGAGATGATTAGTGACGCCTCCTCATATACCATTGTTTGTACATTGAGTGTAAAAACGAACAACCATGCATTGATATACGACTGATGTGGAAGAACACAGCTGATAATGACGTTCTTGTTCCTACACAAAACCGTTTCATCCTCGACAGAATGTTTGAGATCGTCGGATTCCGTAAGCTGAAGCCTATATTAGATGTGCGTGTTACAGACATGATTTATTTTGATACAATTCTTGAATACGCATACACCGTTCTACTCGACGGATTTGTTGAATGTAGGAATGAACAGGGGGAGAACGGTCTAGATCTGGATGCATATTTAAAAGGTGTAAATTCATCGAAATACCCTGAACTTTGTTATAAAGCGCTTGAGAGATACAGAGCTGAGCTCGCCTACACTGTTCACCCTGAAGAGTTGTACCTCTATATAGTGGATAGGTGTCGTTACGATTTGGAAGATTATTTCCAATGCCGCTATGCCGAGTGAAGAAGAGTTCACGATTGAAAAGTTCGGGGCGGTAAGAAAAAATCCCCGATTGGAAAGGCATGATTATAAACTTATATTTAATGTTGTGGTTAACGATGACATTTTTGTGCGTGCTTTTGATTGTGTTCTAACCGTGCTTAAAGATAACTTTCCCGCCGAGTGTAAAGTGGGGACAAAAATAGTATTGAACGATATGAAAGCCATTTATATTGAGTATAGGCCACCGTATCAGTTAAACGGTGAAGTGATGCTTGGACGGCTTTACCACATCGTACAAAGTAATGGCGATGTTGATATAGACTCTATCAAATGCGAGCTTAGCGTTTTGCACCGTAGAACTTAAAGACAATATATATTTTTCCTGTAATAATATGATTATATGTTTTGTATATTTTGAATATAATGTAATATATATGTATATTTTTCCTGTACTAATATATTGAGCATACTATGTTTTGTATATTTTCAATATATTTAATATAACTGTGCATTTTTTCCTGTACTAATATTTTGATAATGCACCGATTTGTATGATTATATATTTTCCATTCATGATGCTATTATTTGACCATATATATGTCCGATTGTATATCCATTGATTCAGCTAAAATAAACAGAATGATGTATTGGTGTTTTATTTATTCCTTTTTGTTTGTACACAATTATATAATTTGTTTGGTTTCGGCTTTCAGAATAGTTAACAAATTGCTATTTGTCAAATCGATCTTCTAAGCAAACTGACGGATGAATATATGGTATACTGTAATTTAATAAGTAACGAACCTGACAACTCAACCTCCTAAGCCTACTGGCTGATTAATATATGCTTTAATTAAATACATAGCGCAATCTGGCAACTCAACCTTCTAAGCCAACTGGCTAATTAATATATGGAATAAATTAATAAAGATCGCTTTCTGGCAACTCAGCCTTCTAAGCCAACTGGCTGATTAATATATGGAATAATTAAATACATGGCGCAAACTGGCAACTCAGCCTTCTAAGCCAACTGGCTGATTAATATATGGAATAATTAAACAGATATTGCTATCTGGTAACTCAGCCAACTGGCCGATTAAACCAACTGGCTGATTAGGGGCACTATAAGAGAGCGGCGGGGTGGCTGAAGGACTCATATGCGCATGGCTCTGGCCAAGCGAAGACCCTTCCTCCTCTTCCTCCCTCTCTCTCTCTCTCTTAGGTTAAGTATGCCTCTTTGAGGGGTGAGGCCGTCCCACCTTCTCCCCCAAAGAGGCTCCCCCTTGCAACAAAGGGGGTGGGGGTGGCACCAAGGGGGTGGGGGTGCCTTGCAACATTATGCAACAATTGCAATTGCATTGCACTCATACATTTTGCGCCCACACTACTCCCCTCTCTCCTCTGTTATAAAAGGTCACAAAATTACAGACCCACCCACCCCAACCGTAAAAGCGTGACATCATTTATGGACGCCTCCTTATTTAAAAAAAAAAAAATACACGACAGAAGAGAGCTAAAGTCACGGTTCAAGGTTTTAATTTAATGACTAGTTACTAAAATATTTGGTTTTGAATAACAATAAAACTTAATGTTCTTTGGTTTTGGGAAACATATACTCGAGTAATCCGACGTTAAAGGGTAAAAAGAAAAAATAATTTAAAGGATTGAAAATGAAGCACGAAATTTATTAAGGGAAGCTCAGGTTCCCAACGGCTGACAATCCTCGTATCGAAGTTGTACATTTCAGTTAACATTTTGTATAAAATTTAACCATCTAATTATTATTATTTATTATACTGTATATAATTTATTTCCACTAGCGTTCAAACCCGTTGACCATTAGGCTACGAGAGGATGAACGTTACACACACACACACACACACACACTTTCGTGTCATGAGGTGTTTTACGCTGCTAACCTCCCCCACTCCCCGCACTCGAGCTAGTGCACAACATTTAATTGAAACCGAGGTAACACAAAAATGTGGTGATGACGTTATTAAAATGTTCTACCAAACATTTTAACATTACTGAATGGTCGCACTCACGTTATCAAATAATATTTTTTTAAAACTTGTTTCAAATGTCTTTAATGTTTAAAAAGTTTAAAATATTTAAATGTTTAAATGTTGTTTAAGACGTTTTCACGTGAAAATGTTTGGTCTTGGAAATGTGATAACATTTTTATATAATGTTTCAATAACGTAGTTAAAGCATTTTTATAACGTTTTAATGTTAATGTTATATTTTTAAAAATGTTTTAAACATTTTTTAAGGGTAATTTCATAACGTGCGTGCGACCTTTCAATAATGTTGTTAAAATGTGTGTTACTCGTCAGTCTGTCCGGCAAACACGAGGGTAGTTTATAGACTACAAACGTTTAAGCCTCCGTCTTTCCCTCACGAGTGTAACTCACTTCCATATTAGCCATTGCGTGTTATTCTACCCGCAACAACAGTAAAAAGGTCCCAGAACGAGATATCAGTTTGACCATTTGATTTAGTTCTAATGTATTACTTTTTAAACTTAATTTAAAATAAATTTTCCTATGAGACCGGATTTATGGGACACCCTGTATATATAAGGGTATGATATATATTCAGTAAACAAATGTCTGAGTGTAGATCCGGCGCTCTAAATGAAATTCGAGATTATTTCTCACACTAATACGAGACTTGTTTGGAGCCATAATAAATTTTCTTCAAAAATGAGTGAGTTGAAACGAGTAATTTGATTATTAAAAGCTTCCTTGATTTCAATAATCGGGATACACTTGGCCGTAAATAAAGTGTGACTTGTATATCTTCACTTTTATAACTAGTGAGTGCGTAAAGAAATGAAAAGAAGATGAGTATAATGATAAAACTTTACATTAACTACGGTTGTATATACTTTTGTGTATTTTTTACTTATTTATTTGTTTATTTTTATTTATTTTCCCTGTGGAGTGTAGGCCTAAAGCTTTATAGGCTTTACTGGACTCTCAAATTAATTATAAGGTAAAAGCATTTCATATAGTTACGATTTGGTGGTATAAATATAATATTATAATTAATTATTATAATATAAAACAAACTTGTAATTATGATTATTTAATATATATATATATATATATAGGTGCTCCTTTAGTATGCGGTCTACAGACAAATTCACACTTTAGTATGCGGTCTAAACCAATTTGTTTTTTAAATGTAGTTAAAGAAGGTTGAAATGACAATCTTACTTGAAAAAAATTTATTGAAAAGTTAAAAGCATAAAAAGTTTAAATGTAAGGAAAAAAATTTATTGAAAAGTTAAAAACACAAAAAGTTTAAATGTAAGTATACCTTCTTAGCTTGTTTACTAATTGCTTGTTTACATCCCAATGTCAGTCGCCCTTGACGATTGGTTAGGTTAGTCATGATATTTTCGTTAGTTTTAACGAAAATATCTTGACTAAACCTAACCAATCGTAGGTAGACCGCATGAGCAGGCACAAATTTAACGAAAAAAACCTGTAGACTGCACTTTGAAAAAAGTAGAGCGTGGCAGAATTTGTAGACCTCATACTAAAAGAGCACTATAGTCCTATATATATATATATATATATATATATATATATATAGGGTGAACCAAATGTAGGTGGACAGTAAATGATAACGTTTATTTGAGAATACATATTTAATTTTTTTGTATACTATAATACAAAATAAAATTTAAATAAATTTAGTTATAATATTTAATATAATATAACACAAACACCATAGTTATAATGAACACCATAGTTATAATATAATATAACACAAACCGTATTCAACCTACTGTCCACCTACTTTTGGTTCACCGTGTATATATATATATATATGGCCATTCAAAAAAGACGCAACAGTTTAAATTGCTTATATTTCGTAATATTGCTAACGTACAGGAATGACTTTTGTATTAGTTTACAGCGTACACTTGGGAGTTTTGTTACCGCTTAGGCCTAGTAGCCTAAGGCGCTAAGCGAACGACTCTTGTAGCCTTAAATTAATATTTTGACGATCGCGTCATCTCGAATCGCTTCCCTGAACGTTTGGCCTGTGGATGGTCTTGGCCACCATATTCTCCGGATCTCAACCCATGTGATTATTTTTTATGGGGATATCTGAAAGATAATGTTTACAGAAACAATCCTCTCACAATTAGTGAGCTGCGAGAAGAAATTTCATCTGTTCTCAGCACAATCACTCATGAAGGTCTACGCACAGTACTTGCCAACTTTCAAAGTCGACTGCAAATGGTTTTGGATGACGGTGGTTCACACATTGAACATGTTTTTCATTAAATAAAAACTCCCAATTGTGCGCTGTAAACTAATGCAAAAATCACTCCTGTATGTTAACAGTATTACGAAATATAAGCAATTTAAACTGTTGCGTCTTTTTGAATGGCCTCTATATATATATATATATATATAGATATATATATATATATATATATATATATATATATATATATATATATATATGTTATAATGTTATAATGTTACAATGTTTCAGACCAACAAAGACCCTAGGATCCACTCATGGCTTGTCTACCTAACTGTGTTCGTAATTGTGTATTGTGCATGTCCTCCGTGGTGGCGGAGGGGACCTACGTGGGTTCCGAACCACAAACAACATAAGAACATAAGAAATTTTTATAGTGGGCACACTAGGGGGCCACTTCGGCCCATCGAGGCGACTCCACTATGTAAAAACTGCCTGTACATTGGCAACAACCAATTTTTACAAAACTAAATAATTATCAATTATAAACTAATTAATTATCAATTTAAAACTAAAAATAGAATCTCTGGATTCAGAGGATCAAGTCATAATAGACTACTATCCACAAATATGTTACACTCTATATCTATTCATAACCGACATGCAAATATATCAGATCCAAAGAATCCAGTCAATTTCATTACAGTATCCATCAATACCAGTACCTTGCCAACCAAAAATAAGTCACGGTCCATATCAATTGCGGACCAAGTCGCAATTTACAACCATATACATTACAATATATATACTTAGGAGGAAAAGTGTAGGTGTGGCTGTAAAGACTTACAGTAATGTAGAAATGTGTGTGCACCCATTTTGGGTCTCCCATTTAAAGGTGTTTGTGGGGCAAGTGAAGATCATGAGTTTTTCAATACCTCACAGTAGTATGAGGGGCACCGCTCGGCAAAGGGATATCTTTAAATGGGGTGTGTAAAGACAGAGAGTATCCCCTAACCCAAGATGCTGCCTCCCTATATCCCACAACACTTGTAAAACTATGTTTTCTTAAATTTTTTCTACATCTTGGCTAAAATAATTTCATACTATGACCTCTAGTCTGGTTAATGTCATATTTAATGAAAAGAGAATCAAAATCTATCTTATCCAACCCTTAATTTTACTACCTTAAACTATACCCAATCTATTAACATATGCGTCTAATCGATTTTTAAACATGTCTATAGACGTGCTACTAATTACTTCTACCGGCAAACTATTCCAGCTATTTACTATTCTATGCGTAAAAAAGTTTTTGGCAACTGCTGTCTCGAACCTTCTACTTGTCAACTTACACCCGTTATTTCTAGTCCTATTATATTGAGATATTTCGAAAAAGCTATCTCTATCTACGTTATCGAACCCATTCATAATTTTGAAAAACTGGATTAGATCACCCCTTAGCCTCCTAGTCTCGAGTGTGGTCAATTTTAACTCTTTAAGCCTATCCTCGTACAACTTTGACCTAAGCGACGGAATCATCTTAGTTGCTCGTCTTTGAACTCTTTCGAGTTTGTCTATATCTTTGCGCATATGCGGATTCCAAAATTGGATCGCATACTCCAAATGGGGTCTAACTAATGATTTATAAAGAGGAACTATAATATCGCGCGATTTGTACTCAAAATTCCGAGCTATAAAACCTAACACTTTGTCCGCTTTATTGACCGCTGCTGTACTTTGTTTCGCTATTTTTAAATCACCAATGACTATAACTCCTAAATCTTTTTCCTGCTCTACGCTTATCAACTCTTTCCCTGACATACTATACGCAAAATTACCGTTACGCGAACCTATATATAAAATTTTGCACTTATCGACGTTAAATCTCATTTGCCATGTGACTGACCAATCAACGATTTTATTCAGATCATTCTGGATTTTACCTCTATCTTCG
>JAJOZX010002740.1:557500-600000 GCA_023014485.1 Bathynomus jamesi
CCTCCATACACTATTGTGAAAGGGAAAACGTTTGAAGGTGGATGTGTTGAAGTATTTAAAATACTTATGAACAAATTAGGACTTTGGTAAGAATTATTAAAAAGATTTCACCTTCTACCATTCTCTTTTCATTTACATTTTGTTTATTGACCATGTAAAAGAAATTAATATTAAAAAATAATTTAATGACTAAATTTCCATATGTACATTTTCTTTCTTTCTCCATTATTATTATTATTATTTTACACAGAAAACATGATAAAAAAAAACCACTCTAATAGAGTGGGTTTTTATTATCATATTTTGACCTTCACGTAGAAAAGAGTGAAGTATTTGCATTTACACAGAAAACGTTATACGAAGGTTAACTAAAGAAATTATTTTTTTTTACATTATTTTATTAAATGATTATAAAATTAAGATCGATGTTAAAATAGTTTATTTAGAACTTTTAATTATTAATTTACCTAAATTTATTAATTGACCTGAAACATAAATTGAACGAACTTCTTTTAAATATTAAGGCATTAATTTGTGATGTTATAAATTTTTTTCAGCTACAAATTTGTAAGATCTCCGAACAGTCTTTGGGGTACCGAATACGAGAACGGGACTTGGACCGGGTTGATCGGTCTCGCTCAACGAAAAGTTTGTATTACGTATTTTATCCTAAAACTTGGACTGTAATACTGAAACTAATTGTTAAGTATTTATATAAGCATTCTGTTAACATTCTTATAAATAATGTTTATATGTCAGTAATAGTAACCCTTGCAGGGTACAATTTCCTTGCCCAACTTTAAGGTTGTTGTAAAAGCTCAAATCAAACTGTTGATACGTGTAAGGTATCAACCCAATACCTTCTCCTCCCTCTTCTGGTTTCTTTAAAATTCCTTGATTGACGTTGCATTTACTAGGAGGTAGAAATTCTCGTGTGTCCAGTGGCTACGTCGTACAAACGGTATCAGGCAATCGACTTCAGTGAACCTGTCATTTCTACCGATTATTCTATCGTTTACCCTCGACCACTACTTCAGCCGAATTTCGCTGGTTTCGTCATGCCATTTTCCTATCAGGTAAAAATGACCATCGATATTTCTTTCCAGTTTCGAGATTTATAAAAATTGATAGTTCGTCCGAATGTATGAGGCGACCTGATGTCGGTTGAAAAGATCGTGCTAAAATATTCCAATGTCTAAAATATGATAGTTCATCAGTATTCTCATATCTTTTTTGTCACTTCTCGGGGAAAAAATTAACACGATTTAAACTTAAATACCTTAAGATCTCTGAACTAAAGACCGTATCTTCGATTTGTAGAAAAAATTGGGCATAAATATTTCTTTACATTTATTTGTCTAATGATAATAATAATGAATCCAAAATGGTATATTCATGTCTCTTGACCTTCCCATTGATGAAAAGATATACAGGATTTACACAAAGCAACCGACCGACTGAAACGTAATACAAGTTATTCCACTGTGTGTATGTATATATATATATATATATATATATATATATATATATTCTAACTAAATAGTTTCGGATTTAAGGTGTAAAAAATATTTTTCTTCATCTGACTGGTCAGCCTTTGAAAAAAGTAAAACATGGTACCTAATTGGACAATTCATAATCTCTAACCTATCGCTCTGAGTAGGTTACACAATGGTGAGAGATGTACAAGTTCCGCTTCCGGAGGCGGGAACTTCTGTAAAAAGTACGGACCTTTTCCAGTTTGTGTACCGCTTTTCATATAATTTATTTTTGAGAATATTTTTGTTAAAACTAACGAAATTATCACGATTTAACCTAACCAATTATCAAGGGCGTACAGTTGCTCTATTATTAATTATAACATTGTTTGTTTCTGGAATAGTATTTACTATTTACTAATAGATCAACTGTACGCTTTTGATAATTGGTTAGGTTAAGTCGTGATATTTTCGTTAGTTTTAACAAAAATATTCTCAAAAATAAATTATATGAAAAACGGTACACAAACTGGAAAAGGTCCAAAAGTACGAACATTTTCAAACATTACTTTGTTACTATTCTGTAAGGATATATATATATGTGTGTGGCGCTCATAAGTATTCGTACAGAGAAATAGTTCAGTTATATTCGTCCTTATCTTTTGTACCATGGATACGATAATTATGACAAGTTTACCGTTTGTTTGGAAAATTTTAACAAATAAAAAAAAAATTAGTTTAACTCCAGCATATAATGTAAAACATCAAAAGAATTTGAGGAAAATAAAAAAAAGTTAAACTGTAAAAGTTTTCATGCATTTATTTACAAAATTATTTAATACTTTTTGTGTCCACCTTTTAGGCTTGAAGAATTTAAAATTTTTACCCGTAGTTGGCTGTTGATTGATTAGAGACTGTTGGTAATTCTGAATTCTAGAATTTGCTCTGTGAATCATCATGGAAAACAAATGACTGTACGAACCATTAGTAAGCAATGGGTCGTCGTGATAAAAAGCTGTTTACCGATCTTAAGAGATATGTTACTGCCGCGCACGAGTCTGGAAAAACTTATAGGAAGATGGGAGAAGAACTTCGAATTCCATTTATGATGGTTCCTGCAGTTATAAAGAAATGGAAATACTTTGTAACAATCAAACCTCTACCAAGGTGTGGACGACCTTGCGAGATTTCAGAACGTACAGCCGAGTCTAGCTGCGAGACGGATTGAAAGAATGGCTGCTGCGAATCTACGAGTGATTGCGGGTGATATTTGACAAATATTAAGACTGTCTAAGGTCGATGGCTATCCCTCTACTGTACGTTGTACACTGAGAAAGAATGGTCCGCATGGAAGAGTTGCACGAAGAAAACCTCCGCCGCCGCTACAAAAAGCGCGCAAAGAAGCTAGTTTAAAGTACAGCAAAGATCATCAAAATGATGGATTTGCATTTTGGAAGAAAGTTCTGTGGAGAGACGAGACCAAAATTGAATTATTCGGAAACGAGCAAAGGTATGTTTGGCGAAAATCAAATACTGCATTCGAGGGGAAAAAAAAATCCTTGCCTACAGTTAAACATGGTGGTGGTAGTTTGTTTCCTTGGAGATGCTTTTGTGCTTCTGGTCCAGGAAAGCTTCTTGTCATCAATGGAATCTTAAATTCGAAAAAATGTCAGGAAATTTTTAAAGAAAATGTATTGCCTTCATTTCGGGAGTTGCGAATGGGTCGCATTTGGATACTGCAACGAGATAATGATTCAAAACATAAGAGTAAGATCACCATGAAATGGTTTCAACAAAAAAAATTCAAGCTTCTCGAATGGTCTAGTCAAAACCCAGATCTCAATTTAATCGAGAATTTATGGTTTGATTTGAAAAATGCTGCCCTCCAGAGAAACCCTTCGAATTTGAATGAATTGCAACAATTTTCTTTAGAAGAATGGGCTAAAATTTCTACTGAGAAATGTCGAAACGTCGTAGAAAATACCTAAAACGAATCATTGAAGTCATTCAAGGAAGGTGGACACACAAAATATTAAGTAATTTTTTAAGTAAATGTACGAAAACTTTTGTATTTTCTTTAAATTCTTTGATGTTTTACATTATATGCTGGAGTTAAACTATTTTTTTTTATTTATTAAATTTCTGCAAACGAATGGTAAACTTTTCATAACTTTCCTATGCATGCTAAAAAAGATAAGGACGAATATAACTGAAATATTTCTCTGTACGAATACTTATGAGCGTGTCACTGTGTGTGTGTATATATATATATATATATAACAGTAGTTATTCGTACTTCTCTAACTTACCCGTCATATTATATAATAATCCTAGAACGATGTACGTCCTTGTATGTGACGGGGTGGGGGCAAATTCCAATTTTAAATGAGAGATTTTTCTGCAGCAACATAAAGCATATCGTTGTTTACCTTCACTCTGATTTTTCTATTAAATGTTTTCAATTACGTACTGAATTTGCTTTCGTTATTGTCGTATTTCATTCCGTAAAACCTTTATGAGAATTCATCGAATTAAAATAGATTGCTAAAGATGCGTCCCCCTTCGGATAATTAAATGTCACAATTTTTATGCTGAAAAAGAATTACCTTTTATTGAAATCTTTAACAGATTTTAATTAAATGAAGATTTGAAAATATTTTTTTTATTTCTTGACATTTTACATCCTAATTACGTATTTATTTATTTATTATTTATAAATGTTACATTTTAATTTTACTAGATTTGAGTTTCTTCGTTGTTCCGATTCCTTTTGAAAGTTAAAAACACTTTTGTATCGTTTTGGGGAGGAAACCCAAACTTGTGGTGCATTTCGCTCTTGATGAAGTATGCACCCCGGATTATGCACCCAGTAGTATAGCCGCAAAAGGGGAGAGTGCAAGAATGTTGCAGGTTATTATGTAATGTTGCAAAGGGGGTGGGGGTTGTTGCAAGGGGGTGGGGGTTGGTGCAAGGGGGGTGGGGGTTGGTGCAAAGGGGGGTTGTTGCAAAGGGGGGTGGGGGGAAACTTGGAGGCGGCGTTATCCCCCAAGAGAAAGGAGGAGGAGAGAAAGGAGGAGAGGTGTTCACCTGGCAGGAGCCAAGTGCACATTAAGACTTCAGCCGAGTTGGCGTTGTTTTATAGGCTCCTAATCAGCCAGTTGGCGTAAATGGCTTGAGTTGCCAGATACCGCGATACCATTGTATACATTATTATAGACTCCTAATCAGCCAGTTGGCGTAAATGGCTTGAGTTGCCAGATACCGCGATACCATTGTATACATTATTATAGACTCCTAATCAGCCAGTTGGCTGTAAATGGTTGTCAGATACCTCTTTTTAGCAGTATTATTGTATACATTATTATTATATACGCCTAATCAGCCAGTTGGCTGTAAATGAGTTGCCAGATAGCGCCATGTATTCCGAAGACAGAGTTGCCAGATACCATTGTATACACTATTATAGACTCCTAATCAGCCAGTTGGCTTAGAAGGCTTAAATATTGCCAGATACCTGTTGTATACATTATTATATTTCGAATACCGGTAGTAGAAGGCATAACAATAAACAACATTGCATCATTCTTTTTATTATAAATATATAGAAAATAAATATACATTTGAGGAATATGCGTATAACAGAAATATATACACACAATTATGGATATATATATAAAATAAAATATACATTTCAAATAAATATACACTTCAATAGAAATATGTACATAACAGTACAGGAGAAATATACACACACACACACACAATTATGGTGATATATAAAATAAAATATACATTTCAAATAAATATACACTTCAATAGAAATATGTACATAACAGTACAGGAGAAATATCAAGCAAAATATATATATATATATATATATATATATATATATATATATATATATATATAAACACAAATCAATAGAAATATGCGTATAATCGGGGAAATGTCAAGCAAAATATATATATACAATTCACTTTTTTTTCAAAATACTAAACTCGGTCTTAATCGAGTTTACAATTACATCATTATTGCTCTGCATTACGCAGTATATGCGGCTTAATAATATTTCACCGCTTAAAGTATAGGGAAACCTGTATTCGATATGAAGGGCTTTCATATCGTTCAGTACTATTTTTGTTCCCACTTTACAACCGGTTGGTAAGTCATCTTTAAACACGTCTAGAATACAATCAAAAGCACGCACAAAGAGTTCATCGTTAGCTACATTATTA
The DNA here is from genome assembly GCA_023014485.1 of Bathynomus jamesi. Lineage (NCBI taxonomy): Eukaryota > Metazoa > Arthropoda > Malacostraca > Isopoda > Cirolanidae > Bathynomus > Bathynomus jamesi. Next base: position 563,211 of record JAJOZX010002740.1, read on the forward strand.
AACACAAGTTTATAAGAACGCTTTTCCAATCGAGGGTTTATTTCTACCGACTCGAGCTTTTCAATCGTGAACTCACTCAACATAGCGGCAATTGAAATAATCTTCTAAATCGTTACGACAACTGCGCGTTATATAAAGAAATAGTTCTTCAGGGTGAACGGTGTAGGTGAGCTCAGCCTTGTACCGATCAATTGCTTTGTACCAAAGTTCATGGTATTTCAAAGAGTCTAAACTTTTTAAATAAACATCCAGCACTAGACCATTCTCACCAGCCCTACACTCGGTAAACCCATCGAGCAGAGCAGTGTATGCGTATTCAAGTACTGTATCAAAATAAAACATATCCGTAACACGCGCGTCTAATATAGGTTTCAGTTTACGGAATCCGACGATTTCAAACATTCTGTCGAGGATGAAACGGTTTCGCGTAGGAATAAGAGCGTTATTATCAGAAGCATTCTTCCACATCAGCCTTATATCAATGCACGGCCGATCGTTATTTATACACAACGTACATACAACGGCGTATGAGGGTGCGTCACTAATCTGCTCTCTTCTTGTACCTACGTTAGCAGGTATTTTATAACGATCTTCACTCCACTTCTCAACTATCACAAAGATTCTATTCATCTCCTCGATACTTAAATAAACCCGTTTGTTTGTCGGTCTACATTCCGTTTCCAGTACATAGCTAATGGTACCGGAATTACGCCTGAACACGCGCAACGATTTCGTCACGGACACATCGTACGAGGCGTTGAGAATGCTGCTCAAAGGAAGTTCCATCGTATTCGAAGAGCGCACGTCCACTCGGCTCAAGCTCTGAGATAACTATGAGCCGTGTGAGGCACGCAGGTAGGCAGGAATGGTTCGACGGGCGGCTGACTCGATGATACGTGAATGGGCTTGTTCCGCGAGTCGAATTGTTGTACCGGTACAAGAATATCACTACCAGCCTACGCACCAGACATTTTGGATAAGAACTAGGAACATTTTACTAAACATCTCCACACTCCGGCGCACTATTTGAGAGGAACATATGTTCATATTTTTCCTTTCTGCCCATCAAACGATACTCGTCTCTAAACTCTGTTAAAAATTCACGCAGGGCACTAGCCACAACCTCACTACGAACCTCATCATGATATACGTTAATATAGTGATAAAAATACTTAAGATTGTCCATGATCACGAGATTCACATTTCCAGTCGTAGGGTATGAGTAATCGACATGGTGTAGCATGACGTAATACCGCTTGTCACACCACCCATCAGCAAGACTCATTATCCATACCTGCTGCTTCTCTTCTGCACGCGTTGTTTCTTTTACTTCACGGTGTATGTGAGACTTTATAAAGTTTAGCTCTGCAGTATACTTCAGCACATCGTCTGTGCAACGAAAGCCTTCAACGGTCTCACCAGAACATCCGTAGAGTATTTGTACATCTTGGAACTTCGCACAATCCAATGTGTTTTTAAAAGAGGCATAGGAGGGATGAATAGGAAGTTTTTCGGTATCCACCACATCCTGGCACTTTACTGAATACCATTTCGTAAACGTTGTACAAGCAATATTAAAGGTAGCCATTTGAATACACGTCTGATCTGAATACACGTCTGATCTCTCGGGCTTACTGCGGTCGACTGACCACGCAGGGACTCCCAGATAGTAGCATGACTCACGGTCTTACAGTGGGCGGAGCTTAGAACTTTCACCTACACACACACACACACACACACACACACACACACACACAAAGGAGAAAGTGAAACGCTATTTGAAACATGATTTATTTAATAAACGAGATATTCAAGTTATATATATTTACAAATACGATTTAATAAACGAGATATTCAAGTATATATATATATATATATATATATTTACAAATAGATACGATTATATACAAGACGTGTGAGTTAGAAGCATCATTGGTATCCAAAGGGTACGGTATCATAGGTACCAGGTAACTGGTAACGTTTCCTATAGGTGTTACGGCACACCATCGTACCCCTAAGTTCCTTCACGCCCCCAGCTTCTGCGCCCGAAAATTGTGGGTGCCTACAATTAGTTGGTGAGGTTGTTCATCCAAACATACTAGATCCTTCAACGACTCAAAGTTAACAACCTCCCGATTCGCATGGTTGAGCGTAATACCCTTTGCCTTCACGATATATTTCATTTCATCCCCACCCTGACCCGTACCCCATAAGTCTTAGGTCCTGTTGAGGCAAAAGAGTCGGCGTATGCGTGTCCCCATACTCATCCTTGATCTCATCAGTGAGCTCGCCGAGGAACTCCCCAATAGTGGGCATGTATTCACCCTCCCTCTCTGTGAATATCACGCTATCTGTATCGGCATACAATACTCTCCGCCCAAGAGAATGCAATAGACCCCAAAGTTTTATACGGGCGTAGGCTGTTGTGAAGCTGGCCACAGGTATGTTTGTAACCCTTGAGGTATCTGTGGCAAATTCAGTGTTGTTGTACTTTATTACGTAAGTATTACCTACATTTACGATCTCCATGACCTCTTTATCGGGGGCATTGGCATAATCCCAGACATCGCTATAACTTTGTGCCAAATGAATGCTCCCTCTGCCGGTATTCTGCGCAAATTTTCCCCATAGACTGTTTAGACACAACTTTGCACTAAAGCGCTTGCCAGGATTCTTTACAATTTGGACACGATCAAGTTGTATACCTTCGCGGTCGCGGTAACGTTGAATATAGGCAGACTTTTCATCTTCGGTATCAACTCCTCGCGGATACCCTGATGCCTCAACCTTATCCTTCAAAAAGGTGTTTATATATGGTGTGAAAAGGTTGGGTAGCTTCTGAAACCTCCACACCTCATGTATCTTCAGTATTCTATAACCATGGCGCACGGCTAGGGCCAACTCAGGACTTGTATATACGCCTCTGATCTTACGCTGGTGGGGTATATGGTTACATTCGCCGTTATCCTCTTCCGCGCACTTCACGCACAGGGGAAACATGAGCTTGTCGTCGATAACGACAGGTAAGATCGGCATCCATAAATTGCGTGGGGGGAGTACGTCTACGAAAGAGATCCCAAAGTAACGATCATTCAAATTTTTTGAAAATTCATTGATGGATGGTAGGCTAGGCCCCACCAGTTTCTCAGGAGCGCCCACGGGGTACGGATTGCTCTTCATCACGTATGGGTATAAAGAACAGAAATCGTAGTAATGGAGCTTCACGCCCTCCGTAGGTGGGAAGTATAGTCTGAAAGGATTTGTACGTCCTCCAAACAAGCTATCACCACATTTGAGAGGATCCAGCACCATTGAACGCTTGATCGCTTTTATTTCCTCACGGTACACCTCGTCTGTCTCCATCCGTGCATCATATTCATGCTCCCACAAGACTTTGTGAGTGAACTGTGATCCTATAAGTTGATCGCGGGTGCGGGTCGATGCAAGACAGTCGGCAGGAGACCTAACGTTGATATCTCCGGTGACTCCGCACTCATGACGGGGGCATCCATGCCACCAGCAACCGTTAAAGGAGTACACAGTCTTCACACCAGTGACACGGTTTTCACTTAACCCATCAACCCAAAAAACACGTCCATTAATCTTAATGGGTACTTCACCCGTGTTGCGGGCGTGCTTTATGTATACACCTGTCTGTTGCTGTAGGTGTATGAGCCAGTAAATAGCCTTGTGCCCGTAACTGCGGGGATTGTTTCGGTGAATAAATGGCTAAGGTGTCTTTCGGCATGAAGTTATTCTTGAACACCGTAAAACATAATGATGCGATGGTGGTTGCGACTTGCAGTGGATCGCATTTGAAACGGACTATGTACATCCTTCTAAAGGCCTGGAAACATACTCTAAGCACGCGCACATCATTCACGCAATAACGCTCACATTCATCAGCTATATTATAAGGGTTACTTTCATTAAAACTGTCGTAGTATCGATCAAAGTCTTCACGTTCATCCATGCAGTCAAAATAATGTTTGGGGGGTGGTGGGCCTACGTAGTTTAAAGTCTCGCTGGTGAGGAAAGTGTATGGGAAGTATCCTTGGAAACTTCAGCTGCTACTCCCATCACCTTGGGTAGCTTTGCTAATTTACAAGGTGTGAATAATAAAGTATCTTTAAATTGTACATTGCCTCTTATCTGCATCTGTATTAATTTGTTGCCTCTTTTCAATGGATCACCTGTAAATATCTCAGAGGATTCGTGTTCAAGCAACTCCTTATAAAGGAACTGCGTGTCAAACTTTGCCCGTTATGGGCGAGAATATACACAGTCATTTTTTTGAACTTGTCGGCTAACTTGACAATATAGGACACAAATAGTTTCACAGGACTATCGCTGACATTCGTTTTAAAAACGTTTGTCCGTTTACCACATTTGGGGCACTCGTCACATTCGATATCCATACACTCATCACAGATAGTCTGGCTCACAAGTAAATGTGAAATTACCTCTTTGGTTTCAGCGTTCGTATATGTTTCTATATCGTAGTATACAGTTATACAGGGGTTATTTTTAGGCTTAGCATCTTTCATATAACATACATGCTTTATTCCATCCGCCTTATATTCCTCCTGGCATGTAGGACAGTGAATTACGTCACACTTGTGCTTAAATTTTCCCCAATTATCCATGTGTGAAACATACCACATTCACAGATTCTCATTTTCCTGCACGTGCCAATTGATTTATGGAAATCAAAACAGCTATTATTGAAAAATGTGCGTCTACACACATCACAGTCTCTCTTCTCAGCTTCAACTACACGGCTTTCACATTTGGTGCTTTTACACTGCTCACATACCATGTGACATTCTTTACAATGTCTCACTATATCATCCGCAAACTCGAGGCACCCCTTACACAAATCATGATGTCTCCCATATTTTCGACTTTTGTCATAACTCGCGTAAAGCCACCTTATATTACGGATGAGGAGATACGTTGTCCCTGACAATCCTAAAATAAGTAGGGACCTTGTACGATCTCTCACACAGCTTTTAAAAACATACACAGTCCTACGACGATCATCCAACCCAAACACAACTATGCGGACATTCATTTCCTGTTCTACCCTTCTCAGCTCTTCAGGACCCATATTACAGTCAAATTCAAGTTCACAGTCTTCAGCTAGTTTACGGGCATGCTCCACGACTGTAGGCAACCAAATTTTTTGAGTTCGTGTATTTTGTACAGTAAACATACGTGCTAAGAGTACTGCTATAAAGCCGCAACCACGATCGACGTTTATATGCCGTCTATAAATAGCTTGAGAATTGAAGTTAAGAGTATACGGTATGGCACTATGACCCGCAACACGGTATACATGGTCAATATTTACCGTGAAGTTGTCCATATTGAAGGCTATACTACTTTGGGCGGCTTGCATTATACGCCCTAATATATATTCTACATCTTCAGCCGCCAAACGTCTAAATGGCACTATCACCCAATAATCGTCTACATCACCGTCATCTGACCCGAATCCAAAGGACATACTCGTCCTGACTTCACGCTCGTCACGATTCTGAAGAGCAAAATCTATAATACGCTCTACAACCCGGCGTGGTCCGCGCTCAATACCATTGCTATACATGACTCTAGGGTCGACCCTGACTCTATACCGATTTCTAGTCAAGGCTGGGGTGGGGGCTGCGGATCGCACCAATTCCAGCGTTATACCATCCTCAACAGAACGGGGGGCGGATGAATTAGTGGATATATTAGGTGCTGCTGATGGGGGCCCTGTTGCGTAGGAGGTTGATGGTTGGGGCTCTATTATTGTAGACTTAACAGAACGGGGGGCGGCGGATGAATAAGGGGATATATTAGGTGCTGCTGGGGGTGTTGTTGCGTAAGAGGTGAGGGTTGGGGATCTATTACCGCTGCAACAGACGCGTATTTCGGTCGCTTTATACCTGACGTGGGTATCTCATACCTCCGCTTTGGACGTGTTACCGGTATCGCTGGTGAGGGTTCAGGGGAGGAGATCACAACTACACTGTCGTCGAGGTCATCCGTAATGATGGGCTGCTCTACCTCATCGTCATTCACGGTTCTGTGGGAGAAGAAATATAAGGATCAGCACTCAAAATTTGTAATATTTTGTAAATGACTCACTTAGGAGTGTGACGTGTTAGAAATGTACTCTGTAGAAAAATTCAGATTCACGAGCCCATCCACATGTATTATATCTGGACCTACAGGATGTGGTAAAACTGTGTTTATGCTTAAAATCATTAAAGAAAAGGGGGAGATGTTCTCGAAATTTGTGCGTAAAGTTATATGGTGCTATTCGACGTATCAATCAGTGTTCAACGAGTACCAAGATGACATTTTGTTCCACAAAGGCGTATATGACGTTAATTCGTTAAAGGGAAATGAACATACAATCATTGTAATTGACGATCTCATGTTGGAGATGGATAAAACGTTTGCCGAGACATTTACAGTATTCTCCCACCATCTTAACATAAGCGTGTTCTTCATCAATCAGAATCTATTTTTCAAAAATAGATACATGCGCGATGTGTCGTTAAATACGCAATATCTAGTCTTATTCGCGCAACGTAGAGATGTATCGCAAATTGGGGTATTAGCCAATCAAATATTCCCGAATCAGCGTAAGGAGTTTTGGAAGTTTATAAAGAAGCTACAAGCACGCGTTACGGATATTTGCTTTGCGACCTTCATCCGCGAAACACGTTTAGAGTGCTTTGCGAACGAATATATTTCCAAACGAGCCTGAAACGGTGTATATTCCAGAATGACAAAGAGACTAAAGAAATACCGTGAATAATAAAAATCTATCATCGACTGCCCCGGGCAATGCAGCAGATGTTTATTAAAAATATCGATGCGACTTTTTAAAATGCATCTGTGAAATCTGTCTTAACGTTTAAATTGCAATGTATCAATGAAAACCCATCAGAAGGCTCGCCTACGCCGCTACAAGAACATAATACGTGCACTCGCTCGTAAAAGCCAAACTGTAGCGAAGAAAAAGCGAATTATTGTACAAACAGGAGGGTCATTTCTCCCCATCTTATTTTCAGTTTGGGTCCTTTACTGACTAGATTAATATAATGAAGAAAGTGGTAGTGATTCCCACGAGGTGTACGCCTCACTGCAAAGAGACACGGATCTAGATCCCCGTAAAAGCAGACTTAAAAGAATGGAAGCGAATTGTTAGCCCTATTAAACAGTGAAAAAACACCTGATGAGAAAAGAATCTTATACCAAGAAGCTCTGCAGAAATTTCTTCACGAGTACGAAATTATAAGAGCCCTACAGAGATTCCTGTGGTTATTAGGCACAGCACGGGGGACGATGGCGACATAGGATCTGTACCGACGACACAGCTGACCAACCAAAAAGATTAGCCACAAAACATATCGAACATGTATTAAAAAAATACCCTCCCACTTACATTGAGGAGTAAAGGCTTAAGTCTTTATAATCTATTGAATGAGGATCCCGCCATACAATGGACCGATACAGGGGAGATCATTGTGGAAGGATCAAAGGTACAGGGATCGAATATCGTAGACATTGTCCATGATCTGGTGAGAAAGGGGATAGGCCATCACCATCAGGATGGAAGCATATTAAAGCAAGACTACAACAAATAAATGTCCCTAAAACGTGATAGGAAATCTGAACAGGTTAAAAGACTTGGAACATGCAACGCCTGTGACACAATTGAAGGCGCCGTCACCCCCGGCGGTAACACCTTTGAAGAGGAGCAAGAAGAGGTTAAACCAACCCTACCCACGTGCCTCTAAAATACGCAAATGGCTAACGTATTAACTAAACGCTATTATGACATTTCTACCCATCCTCTTACGGCGGCGTAGATAGACTGTACAGAAGTGTTTACGGAGTAGGAAAAAAGATGTTGAAAGATTTTGAGGGAGCAGGACGCTTATACGCTTCATAAGCCTGTGAGAAAAAGGTTAAAACAGCCAAGACAACGGCTTCCTCGATTGATTCTATTTGGCAAGCAGATTTAACAGACATGCAAAGATATTCTGTGTATAACGATGGTTACCGCTACATTCTATTCATAATAGACGTGTTCTCTAGATATCTGTGGCTAGTTCCTCTGAAAAATAAATCACCTGAAACAGTTGCTAAAGCCACCAAAACGCTAATGTTAAAAGAAAACAGGGTTCCTGGCTATTTTTGTACGGATATGGGGAAGGAGTTTATAGGCCGTGCTTTCAGAATATGTTGACAGAGTTAATATCAGCTATTACAAACCAATTCTATACATAAGGCTTCTTTAGCTGAAAGAGTTCAGCGCACCATAAAGGAACGCATGCACCGTTATTTTACACATAAAAACACATACAGATTTCTAGACATTCTGGAATCATTGGCATCATCCTACAACCGCTCACACCATCGCACGATTGGGGCAACACCTAACGAAGTTTTAGAAAGAGGTACGCTCCGAGAAGAGATGGATCACCACACCACCACCACCACACTCTGTGCGCTTCAAAATCAATGATTATGTAAGGCTGTCGCGTTCGGGGAATAAATTCGCAAAGGGTTTGAGCAAGGATGGACACGCGAGATTTTTAAAGTTAGGGCTGTGAGACCTAAAGGTGTAATAATGATGTATTACATTGAAGATTTGAATGGGGAAGAAATCTCAGGAGGCTTTTACCGCGAGGAATTGCAGAAAGTTGCGTTTAATTTAGAAAAAAATGTGTTTAAAATTGAGAAAATTTTAGGAAGCAAAGGTTCAGGAAGGAGAAAAATGTACCTGGTGAAATGGCTAGGGTACCCAGAAAGCTTCAACACCTATATAAAAGCTGATGCAATAATGAAGCTTAAATAGTATGCAACATGGCTCCTAACCATTTCTACGTCACACTCCCGTCCTCCTCGTCCCTGTCTGTACACCCTAACAACACGCTAGCCAACTTTGTAACAGAACTCCATGGGCACATTGAATTGGGTCGTGATTTGTATGAGGTGGGGATAGATATGCGAAATTCAGCTGGACACCGTCTTTTTAAATATTGAACATAAAGAAACCGTTTTTACGATTCTTAGAGACATTGACGAGTGTGAAAAAGCTGGGGTAGCTATGGATGAAACTATGCGCATCGCTCGGACTAAGATTACACGGTATTACAGTACAGAAGTAAGACTAGGGCCGGGTCAATATGGTTCGGCCGAGGATGTTGTGAGAGGCTTAAACGTGAGTTTAAGAAACTCAAACCTTACGAATGATTTAGTATATGAAATCGTAAACAACCCTGCACATACACTAATCCTAAAATCAAAGACTAACAGACGTCTTAAAGAACATAGAAAGTTCAAAATTCTAACCAACGGCCGATATAGCGCAGCCTTCCAAAGAGACACATTTCACGAGACACAGTATAACTTGTCCAGATTAATGTATCAATTGAAGATGGAGAAATTGGCTGAAAGGTCCCCAGACATGTGCTATATTTACAGTAATATAGTGGAGCACCAGTTGTTGGGGATACCAGGCACGCCTGCTGCGCATTGCTCACATCCCCAACCATAGAGGAAGGAGTTTGAGTATTACATATGACAGACCCCATTATGTGAATGTCGCAACTAATTTAATAACCAATATCACAATATATATAAGGACGATTGAGGGTGAAAACTTCCCATTCGGTAACGGGAGCTTAACAGTGAAGCTACACTTTCGACGCACTGAGTTATAATGGATAGAAAGCCTTTCACCGTCTATCGAGGGATGCGATACCAGCGCGGTAGTGGACTTGGGTCCATTTTTCATCCATACTACGTACGGCTGTTCCTTTGCTGAAGAGGGGTGCCAGATACCTTGGAAGAAAAGCGCTACAATCAGGCCTTAACACTGCAGAAGACATATTGGCCGGGGCTAAACCTAAAGAAGCTCTAAAAAAACATTTAAAGCGTACACGGAACGAAATCATCAAAGATGCAAAGAGAAAAATGCGTGGTGGCGGGAAGAAGAAGAGGGCTCCCCGGAAGAAGAAGGGGTCACGTGGTATTAAACGTAAAAGGCTATCAAAAAAGAAATGCTGTAAGCGAATGAAAACCTATGTTGACCACTTTTTTGATGATATAAGCTAAGGATATTGATCTCATGAATCATAGTTTGTTTACCACTTGTCGAGAGAGGAGTCACTATTTCGCCATGGCACGCTTCATCCACCCATGTAGTTCACAATGCTGTAAATCGGAGCTGTCCTTTTTTGAGCTCCCGCCAACCCAAGTTTCTATGAGCACAGTGACTTTATTACAATTAACCCTTTAAACACAATTAGTTCCCGAGTGCACCTATAGAGTTCGTGATACCCAGCTCAGGTCCTTACTTTTTGATCCAAGCTGTGTGCACATGTACGCTAAGCTACGTATAGCCCATTCTGATGGAACGGCCTGCGATGACAAATATGCTGTATACCCTGAAACAAACTTTCTGCACGCCATATTCAACCAGTGTGACGTATATTTAAATCAGACCAACATATCGGCAGGCACGGGGTACTATCATCTACGAGCCTATTTGGAAAATGTCCTCAACTTTTCCAAAGAAGCGAAGGCTACCTTTTTAAGTGCTGAGGGATATTATCAAACTAAAGATGAAAATAGTATAAAGGACAAATTTAAAAATTCTAAAAAGAAAATATACGAGTGTTTTGGACGGTTGCACACAGATTTCACTTTCCAGGAGAAGTTGCTTGTGAACGGGGGGATATGAAAATAAAGCTCACCCGCACGAGTCCTGAGATCTGCTTAAATCTGGATGTGAATCAAGAAGAGGGTGCAAAGTCCGTTGTGGTTCACATTATGGACACATACCTCCGCGTACGGCAGTGAAATTAAGTTCACCAAAACAACTAGAAATTGAGAAAAATTTACTAACGCTACAGTGAAATATCCTATTAACAGAGTGCAGATCAAACTATATACGGTTCCTGCAGGGTTGGCATCGAAGCAGATAGAAAACATTGCCCTGGGAAATCTTCCTAAAAGGATATTAATCGGCATGCAGGACCACGCTTCGGTGAATGGAAAATATAAAAAGAGTGCCTTTAAATTCGAGAATTTCGGACTTAAAAATATAACTCTATACGTTAATGGCACTGCTTTGGGTGGAACAATGGGTACGGACTATTCATCAGACGCTGTGTTACCTCTTTGTGCCAGAGCCTATAGTAATCTGACCCATATTGCAGGTGATTGTGATGAGCTTGGTAATGGGGTAACGCAGGAAGAATTCATTGATCAATTTAACCTTTATCCGTTTGACATTACACCTGACTTATCTGCTAGCGTAAATACCCATTTAACACCACAGCAGAGCGGTAACATCTCAGTGCGGCTGGAATTCGCCAAGCCTATAGACGCTCCTATTAGTGTACTAGTATATCTCGAATCGCAAGCCCTAATAGAAGTAGATAGATTTAGAAGCGTTATCACTGACTTTTAAAATGGATGCTAATACACTTCAGAAAGTAATGGAGCGAGTCACACGTTCCAAATTTATCGGCGTGTTTGCGAAGAATGAAACATTGAGTTTGCCAAGTACGCGAGAATGCGGTAGTCTTATTGTGAACACAGACATCATCGGTAATGAAGGGATTCACTGGATCGCTGTCTATTTTAAAAATAGACAGCGCCTGTACTATTTTGATTCACTCGGTACTCAACCCTGGAGTGACCCTATTATTGTAAAATTTCTCGCTCAGTTACATATTCCCGAAGTTGTATGGAACCCATTTCGTATGCAGGGATATTTTACTAATGTTTGCGGAATGTACTGTGTCTCATTTCTCATGCATATGTCAAATGATAAAGAATTTATAAATTTTTTAAATTTATTTGACCCGTGTCACACTCACCGAAACGATGAAATGGTATGCAGACAGATAAAAAACCGTTTTCCAATTGTACGTACTCGTTGTATATTATAATGTTTTTGTTCGTATATTTGTAACGGTATATTCGTTTATTGTACTGATTTCTTTCATTTAATAAATTTATGAAAATATATTGTGTCTTCTTATCCCAAAAAGATCGAAAAACACTTACATTATTTCGGTGTGACATTGTTGACTGATCAGTATACCCTCCCTATTCCGAGATTCTTCAAAAGATTGTATAACTCGTGTCAAATCCTCATCGGACCTTAAAGGAATAATGCTTTTAAAACATATACAGAGTATACAGACAGACAGATCCCCATTATGTGAAGATATCTTTGGTTCGAGGATGAACGCCATAAAAATTTCGATTTTAGCATAATGGGGAAATAACACTGATTGACATTTTTGGCGAGTATCTATTTGACGAGATACTACAACTCTCCATATATATATAAAATTCTAATTATAGACACTTACATTTCTATGGTAGTCCCTTGCGTCGGGTTGTAAGGAGCGTCACTGCAAATATCTTCTACGGTTTGCGTTGAAAATAATTCGCCACAATCAGTCGCATTGAAAAGACTAATTGTGGTTAATGCTGCAGTATCACGTTCTTCATACAAGTCTGGGGAGACGTACAGGTCCATGGTGGAGGATGTGTGACACTGCTGACTGATCAGTATATCATCCATATTCCGAGGTTCTTCAAAAGATTGTATAACACGTGTCAAATCCTCATCGGACCTTAAAGGAATAATGCTTTTAAAACATATACAGAGTATACAGACAGATCCCCATTATGTGAAGATATCTTTGGTTCGATTACCAATTTCGATTTTAGCATGATGGGGAAATAACATTGATTGACATTTTTGACTAGTATCTATTTGACGAAATACTACAACTCTCCGTATATATATAAAATCGAATTATGGACACTTACATTTCTATGGTAGTCCCTTGCGTCGGATTGTAAGGAGCGTCACTGCAAATATCTTCTACGGTTTGCGTCGAAAATAATTCGCCACAATCAGTCGCATTGAAAAGACTAATTGCGGTTAATGCTGCAGTATCACTTTCTTCATACAAATCTGGGGAGACGTACAGGTCCATGGTTGAGGAATGATTATTCACTGATGCGAAAATAGCTACTGTTACTCCCAACTGAAAATATCCCCTTTTATATGCACATTCGCCAAGCTCCGCCCAAAAGACCAGATGTTCGTAGTGATTGGCTGCCGATGTAGCTGGGTGGAGCTATGACGTGTACCAATCCGCTATAACGAGACCGGACGAGTAACATATATATAAAATCGAATTATAGGCACTTACATTTCTATGGTAGTCCCTTATATTATATTTTTTACTTACAAATTATTAGTATTGTTTGTTAACATAATTGTTAACTTATTTTATAATAAAGAAATTATATCCTAATTATATTTTAAAAAGAACATTCGGTTTCAACGTTAAGCTGTGGTCTAAGGCGGCGTGGCATGAATAAATACTAAAATAAAATTAAATGTTAAAAATCTTTATTCATACGTTATTAAAAGTTAAAAATCTTTATTAATAAAACAGGATAGAAGCATATGAAAGTCAAGGTAAACTATAGTTGTAAATTATAGTTAGGTTATACGATGTTTTTCGGGCATACTACTGCCTCGGGTTAAATGATCCTGTTATTTTAAATCACGTATTTGAAAGAGTTAATCATTATTGCTACATAGAAAAAATCGTGCATTACGATGTTTTTCGGGTATACTACTGCCTCGGGTCAAATGGTCCTGTTATTTTAAATCACGTATTTGAAAGAGTTAATTATTATTGCTACATAGAAAAAATCGTGCATTACGATGTTTTTCGGGTATACTACTGCCTCGGGTCAAATGGTCCTGTTATTTTAAATCACGTATTTAACGACACATCGCGCTCATTTCCATTGCTATATATGGCTCTAGGATCGGCCCTGACGAGATGTATTTCGTAGGTTAGGTTAGGTCTCTTACATATAAAAGTCCATGTGGTAGAGTAAGCAACGAACCCCATCGACGAGATGTATTTCTGAACCCATGTTAAACTGGAGGTCTAATTTACGAGCGAGTGCACGTATTATGTTCTTGTACCGCCGTAGGCGAGAAAGAGTTAATTAGTATTGCTACATAGAAAATCGTGCATTATGATGTTTTTTTCGATTATTATTTATTGAACAAAACTCTCGCTCTCTTTCTATATATATATATATATATATAGAAAGAGTGGTCTGGAAGGAAGTTTACCAATGATTAAATTCTCTTTGCGAGTGACCCGTTTGCCCGCGTCGGGCTAACCTTTGGTTAGCTTCCGCCCGAATTGTTCATTCTGACGAAGGTCAAGCTTTTCACTCCACCTTAGACCTACAGTTTAACGTGGATTCCGAACCACGACCCATCAGCAGCCCAGCGTCTTGACCACTAGGCCTCCTAGGGTACCCATTTATCTACCAACCACTTTCTTTATTGTGTGGAAGGATGAACAGCTGGGTTTTGCTGCGCGCCGGCTGCCGTCGGGTCTCGAACCCTGGGCCGATGGATTCGTAGTCCGCGACGCTAACCACTACACCACCGAGGCGGTATTTGTCATTACTTACTCGGACTATAGTGGATTTAATTATCCCAGAAGAGTTCCTTGTTCCATGCACGGTCTGTGTGTAGCATATATATATATATATATATATATATATATATATATTATGTGTACGTTTTTCCCACTGTTATTCGTGACTTAAATATTTATAATAAAAATCAAGTGTCTAAAAAAGTTATTTAATAAGCAGAATTTAATTGGATTCATTGTAGAAGTAATAACAATGGCAATATTAATATTTGGAGCATTGGGTACTTATCGAGGGCTGTCTTTAAGAAAGGTCTCTCGCAAGCAGATTTTCTCCGAAACCAACCTCGCTATAGTGGACTGTGTTTTGGGGAAATCCAACTTTCTTCGTTTCTTTTAATTTCGTTTTTTCATTTTTTCTTCGCAGGGAATGAGGCTCGTATGTTTCTTAACTTTTCATCTCGTTTGGTGGGTTTCGAATTGTATCGTAAATTATCGTATTTCGAATTGTATCGTAAATGATCATTTCGTTTCGTTATTCGTGAGGGCTGAATTATGGATAACTATGTTATTTGTTTCGTTCATCTTCAAGTTTAATGAAGCTGGGTATCCCTTATAAAAATTCGTTTCTGTCTAACGAATTATTTATTGGGTAACTTTGTTAATTCTATTATTGCGTAAATCTTTCTAATGTGTTACTGAATAACTATAAATATATATTGTGGTATTTTATATATATATATATATATATATCAGAAGATATTTAAAAGACTGATATAATTATAGTAAACTTATGTCGAAATAGTTACCCATAAAATTAATTGTTTTCGGCTGAATTATGGATAACTATGTTATTTGCTTCGTTCATCTTCAAGTTTAATGAAGCTGGGTATCCCTTATAAAAATTCGTTTCTGTCTAACGAATTATTTATTGGGTAACTTTGTTAATTCTATTATTGCGTAAATCTTTCTAATGTGTTACTGAATAACTATAAATATATATTGTGGTATTTTATATATAATATATATCAGAAGATATTTAAAAGACTGATATAATTATAGTAAACTTATGTCGAAATAGTTACCCATAAAATTAATTGTTTTCGGCTGAATTATGGATAACTATGTTATTTGTTTCGATAAGTTCAACTTCAAGGAAGCTCAAGTTAATGTTATATTTTGCATATAATCCACTATATACATCTATTGTAAAACACTATATACATCTATATTTCAATTAAGTGTGTAATTATTTAATTCATCTACCATATTGTGGTACACAATGCTTATTAGAATACATGGTGCGATCTGGCAACTCAGCACCCCAATACAAGGCGTGATCTGGCAACTCAGCCAGAATAGAGGCTTATAAAAGATCGAGAAGCTGGTGAAGACTCATTCCCAGCTCGGCTCCAGCCGAGCAAGGACCTCTGGTCCTTCTTTTTTTGGCCCTTTGGTAAACCCCTTAGTGGCCTCTTAGGTTAGGAAAACGAAAATAATATGCCTTAAAGGCAATTACTCTCTCTCTCTCTCTCTCCTTCAGGCGTCTCTCTCTCTCTCTCTCCTACAGGCGTCTCTCTCCCACCTTCAGCTCTCTCTCTCTCTCTCTCTCCTACAGGCGTCTCTCTCCCTCCTTCAGCTCTCTCTCTCCTGCATGTGTAACTACTGCATGTGTACCTCCTGCATGTGTGCGTATGTGTGTGTACCTCCTGCATGTGTACCTCCTGCATGTGTACCTCTCCCCCCTTGGCTGATTAGGCGTATATAATAATAATGTATGCAATAATACTGCTAAAAAGAGGTATCTGACAACCATTTACAGCCAACTGGCTGATTAGGAGTCTATAATAATGTATACAATGGTATCGCGGTATCTGGCAACTCAAGCCAATTACGCCAACTGGCTGATTAGGAGCCTATAAAACAACGCCAACTCGGCTGAAGTCTTAATGTGCACTTGGCTCCTGCCAGGTGAACACCTCTCCTCCTTTCTCTCCTCCTCCTTTCTCTTGGGGGATAACGCCGCCTCCAAGTTTCCCCCCACCCCCTTTGCAACAACCCCCCTTTGCAACAACCCCATTTGCAACAACTCACCCTTTGCAACAACCCCCACCCCCTTTGCAACATTACATAATAACCTGCAACATTCTTGCACTCTCCCCTTTTGCGGCTATACTACTATGCTTGAACGGAGTTTTGAAGGAAAGTGTCAAGCTGAGATCGAGTGGCGTTACATGACGAGGGAACGGAGCAGCATGTGAAGTGAAGATGCGAGGAGAGGGCAAATGAGGGCGACCTGAAGTGGATTGGCACTTTTATAGGCTCAGTGACGCTAATAGCTCCGATTGACGCTATCGTCACTGCGGTCGCTGCAGTTTGCGGGGCTCCCATTCTGTCAATGTAAAATCACACGCGACTTGAGTCGTCACGATCCAAGTCGTCAGTCGTCAGTCACAAGACGATCCTATATGCGTCCGGCTTTAGCATCCCATCTCTATTACACGAAATATTTGTGAAAGATACATTTCCTAAAATTTATACATATCCTTCGACTATAAATATAGTAAAGAAACTTGGTCTATGGGTTTTAAATGTAAAAACTTTATTTCTCCTTTAAATAATAAGAATATTTTACCATGAAAATGTAATAACTCGAGATTCAAGGATTTAGTTCGTGGTCACATTTTTACAGGTGATCTCAATATTTTAAAAGATGAAGAAATTATATTAGGTATAATGGTGCAAAGTACCATTTAACACTTAAACTTAACACTTCCCGTATACATAAATGTTTTAGAACATTATTGATAATTAATTATTACAATTATAAAACTTTCTCCAATGAAAGTTCTTATCTTATCTAATAAATTTATTGAATAGAAAGTTAATTTTTTTATAATTATAAGAAACGATTGTAAAAAATTAAAAATGAACCTTAGTTTGGGACTTTTAGTATGTATCCAAATGAATTTCTAAAAGGGATAGAACCATTTAAAGAAATTTATATTATAACCACAGTCGATAAAGCAACTAGTAATTTTGCCTTTATATGGGAAAGATATTTTAAAAAATTATAGATTTAGAACTTCCCAATACCAATACGTCTATTCCAACAAATTTCGATTTTATCATATTAAACATTAAAAAAAATGGGATTATCTTGCACCTGCAATAAATTTTCCTCTATATATCCCATTGTCCCATACCAAAATTTTATAAAACTCCCGTTAAGTTTAGATTTATTACTTTGGATCACCTGAAGCTCAGGGCCCCCAGCCTTTTTTAGTTAGCCTTATACTGTAAGTCTAACGAAAATATCACGACCTAACCTAACCAGTCGTTAGGTCAACTGTACGCCCTGGACGATTGGTTAGGTTAGGTCGTGATATTTTCGTTAGTTAGCCTTATAAAGCTAACTAAAGAAAGCTGGGGACCCTGATCTTCAGGTGATCCATTACTTCTATTGTTGGGTATCTTAATAAAGAAACATCTTTACTTTTAGCTAAAGTCTTAGAAATATGTTTAAGTAGTCTTAATGATCCATAGATTATTACTGTAATAATAATAATAATAAAAAGTTTTGGATGCTATCATCGATACGAAAACGACTATAAACGCTAGGATGGTAATTAATAAATTTCATTTTACAAATCTGTCTTTACCTCACTACGTACGATATAGTGGGCGTCTTAATTTCACATTTTCACAGATATTTTAGTAATGGATTCTATATTAAATTAAAAAGTAAGTCTGTGCATATTAGTGAATGTCTGTTTGAAAAGCTATTAAATTGGTGTAGATAATGTCTTTGTTGTTTATTCAGGTAAAATTTATAAAAAAGTAAAAGGTATACCCCAAGGTGGAAAGTATTCTTCATATTTGGCTAATTTATATTTACGTGAATAGTTAAACTCGTTGATGTCTCTGATACGTTTAAATATAATTTTAGGTCTATAGATGAGTTAATCAATTTTAGGGAAATTTCAGTGACATTAACCGATATCAGTGAGATCTATCCTGAATCTATGGATATAGAAATTACCACAGCTGAACCTATTCATTATACTCTATTTGGATCTCCCAATTTTTAATAAAGATAATAATCTATATACTAATCTCTATGATAAAAAAAGAGCTTATAATTTTAAACGCTTTGATTTCCTTTCCTCTTCATCAAATGTAGCCAATAATCTTGGTAAACACGTGTTTCATTTACAATTAAATCGATATGCAAATATATGCTGTTTTAGAAAACACTTGATTTATAGCATTAATTTATTGCTACAAAAATTTTACGTAATGGGTATATCAAATATGCTCTCTCAAATTTTATCAACATATATTTCAAAATAATATACATGGATTCTTATAAAATTCAACACGGATAAAATTCTTGATGACGTCACTAGCCTCATTTCCACATAATTTTTTCAGTCGTTTGTCGTGTATTGGTTTTTTTTTAATAAAGATAATAATATTTAATAAGAAATTTAATGAGGTTTTGTACGTAAATAAAATTTAATAATGTTTTGTATGAAATTAAGAATACAAAAGACTAACTGGCAACACCGAAATGTGCCGAGGCTGAAATGCCCCAAATTCAGTCCTCAGACGGGGTGTGCCCTAGTTAGGTGTTTTTTTCGTATTACTATGTTATTATAAATTTAAAACATTGAATTGCGTCTCTCTCCGCGTCAAATGTTAACGATGGTCCGCACTCGTGATCCCCCGTTTGTTCAATTGTTTCGGCATAAATAAAAAGCCAGTAAATAGTAAATAATAGCGCATAATTATCCCGGTCCCTTCATAGTTCGAAATTTTAATGGCGCCCACCGGCTCAAGAGGTCTAACCGCGTCCGTATAAAGACACAGAGAAAACCGAGAGTAAAGACTGATAATAGTAAGAAAAGACAAATAATGAAAAGAAAGCGAAGAGTAGAAGTAAAGACGTTTTTAAAAATCGCTACACGTTGGCTCAATCTGCTTAGAACCTCGCGTACTTTATAGATGTCCTGAAGAGCCTCGTAAACACTGAGCTTTTAGTATATTTTCATAGTGACCTTTACTTCTTTCTGAAATTTCTAGCTGAAAGCCCATTTTGGAAGGCTGATTTTGGATTTTAAGAAGTAATTCGTTACTATTAGGTTTTATATATTTTATTATAAATTAACACATCGCGGGTATTTGCTCCGTTGGCTTGTAACTACTGTAGACACTTCAGTCATAGGTCTGAAGGGGTTACAAGGAGTTACAAGGAAAAGAAGTACCTCAAAAGGCCTTGCGGCCCATACCGAGGAGGTACCAATGGCAACGGGTGCCAGGGAAAATTTTCTGCACACTCAAATAGTGTGCAAGATTTGGTCTAACCTTTTCTTGAAATGATCCACAGAGGAACTGTTCACAACTTCTGAAGGTAAACTGTTCCATGTGTCACAGATCTTATATGTAAAATAATTCCCACACACACTAGTCCTAAACCGTTTCAAATCCAACTTCCAACCATTGTTGCGAATTGGGCTATCATTTAAACTAAACATGCTTCTAAAATCGATATCGTTGAACCCGCGTAAGAGCTTGAAAACCTCGCTCAGTTGACCGCGCAGCCTCCGAGTTTCCATCGAAAACAAGTTCAGGGCGCGTAACCGTCGATTGTAGCCCATATGCCTAACGGAAGGGATTAACTTTGTGGCCCTCGCCTGCACTCGCTCCAGCCTCTGAATATCTTTCCTGAGGGTGGGCGACCAGAACCGCACAGCATACTCCAGGTGCGGCCGAACCAAGGAATTGTACAGAGAAAGCACAATCTCCTTGTTCCGAAACTGAAATTGCCTCCTGATATAACCCAACAGCTTCTGGGCTTTCTTTTCCACCTCTACGCACTGTTTGGTAAACTTAAGGTCGCTGCTAATTAGCACACCCAAGTCCTTTTCCAAATCAGTCGCCTCGATATTATTCCCCAACATCGAGTAGTCCGACTTGGGATTGGCGTAGCCAATGTGCATCACCTTGCATTTACCCAAGTTAAACGGCATTTGCCATTTTTCGGACCACTCTCCTATCCGACGTAGGTCCGCACGCAGTTGCTCGATCGCCTCCGGCGTCCCAACATTGGCCCCAAGTTTGGTGTCATCAGCGAATTTGACGATCCGACTGACGATGCCACCGTCTATATCATTTATGTAAATGATAAACAACAGCGGCCCCAAAACGGAACCCTGAGGAACCCCGCTAGTGACCGAGGCCCAACGCGAACTAGTCCCTTTAATTACAACCCTCTGCCGCCTAATCTTCAGCCAGTTTTCAATCCACCTACCTACTTCCCCACCGATACCCAGCGCGCGCACTTTTGCCATTAGCCGGCGGTGAGGTACCTTATCAAAGGCTTTCTGAAAGTCGAGATAAAGTATATCAATCGCCCTACTCTTATCATACTCACTCAACATGACATGGAAAAATTCGAGCAAGTTGGTGAGACACGACCTATGCCGTCTAAACCCATGTTGGGAGTCCCCAAGCAGCTTGTAGGAATCCAAATGGTCAACGATCCTATCCGCTGTTATCCCCACTAATAATTTACCTACAACTGAAGTGAGACTAATGGGACGATAGTTCCCTGGACTTTCGTGATCCCCT
This sequence comes from Bathynomus jamesi, assembly GCA_023014485.1. Taxonomy (NCBI): domain Eukaryota; kingdom Metazoa; phylum Arthropoda; class Malacostraca; order Isopoda; family Cirolanidae; genus Bathynomus; species Bathynomus jamesi. The sequence continues at coordinate 584,354 of JAJOZX010002740.1, forward strand.
TTCTTAAAGATAGGGGTCACGTTGGCTTCCCTCCAGTCACCAGGCACCTGGCCCGTCTCCAACGATTTGTTGAAGACTGTAGCCAGGTGGGGAGCCACCTGGTCGCGCACCTCCCGCAACACTCTGGGGAGAAACTGGTCTTGCCCAGGAGCCTTAAACGCGCTCAGTTTGTCTATTCTATCGGCAACGACTGTCGCGGTACATCGAACACTATCCAGGCCAGCACCTTCGTGCCTGACGCATGGCTCGGGGATGACACGGGTGTCCTCCCTGGTGAACACTCCCGCAAAGTATTCATTAAGCACATTAGCGATGTCCGCGTCGGAGGTCCGCAGAGCGCCGCTTCGGTCCTTTAATGGACCTATCATGCTTCTAATGGGCTTTCTACTATTAACATAACTGAAGAACTCCTTAGGGTTCCCCTTGCAGAGGCTTGGCACCCGTAGTTCTTCGTTACGTTTCGCTAGCCTAACCTTCGCCTTCACTTCCCTACACAGGCGGACATACGCTTCAGTGTTCTCATGGGAACGATTGGCCTTCGCCCTCCTATACGCTACTTTCCTATTTCGGATAGCCGAAGCGATGTCACGACTGAACCACTTAGGCTGCGTTGAAGCAGGGGTGACCGGTTTTAAGGGTATGGCAGCAGACAGCAGCACCATAAACTCGTCCCGGAATGCACTCCACACTCCTTCAACATCGCTGCCGACCTCTAACCCCATCTCACCTACGCTATCCCGGAGGCTAACAAAGTCCGCCCGCCGTAGATCGAGCTTACTGCCTCTCGAGTTACTACGCTTCACCCGAGGGACGCACACACGGAACCTAATCAGACCGTGATCACTCCCGCCCAACGATTCGTCAACGGTGAGGCCAGTGACGAGGTTGTCTTCGGTCGTGAATACTAAGTCTAGAACGCTTTCGCCTCCTGTAGGCTTAGTGGTGTGTGGCGGGAAGAGGTATTCGTGTTCTTTTTTTTTAATGTTTTTAACGTTTTATGATGTTTTTTTACTGTGCTGTTCTTCTCTGCGCTGTTCTGACTTTTTGTGTTGTCTGCCGAACTGGTGTAATTTTTCCTTTCTATTTCTTAACTTCTACTTTTTCTTACCCTTATAAAGAAAGTTTTTCGTTTTCATTTTTCAAAAAAAATTTCAGATTTTTTAGTACATAATAAACACGTTTGTCGCGGAATTTACAGCGTTTTTAAATTTTATTCTTTTAACATATATATATATATATATATATATATATATATGAGGGGTCCCGCGTCTTAAGGTACCTAAGCGACAAAATTAAAATTCGCCAGAAATCGCCTCCAAAGTTCAGTACTATTCTGGCAATAGTATCTCTGTTATTAATTGAGCTAGAACGTTCATTTTTGGCTAAATTAGAGTTCTAAGTATGCTAATGAAGATGTGGATGAGTTTTTGGAATAGATTTTCATATTTTATATATATTTTTAATTTTTTGATTTTCTTGTTATGCCGAACTTTGGGTGAACTTTTGGCTGGCGATAGAGGTAAAAAAAGTAGTTCGCTTCATAAGGTTTTGAACCATACTTCTAGTGTCGTAAGGTCATTATAACCCAAACCACGCGATAGAGCGAGGGTGAAAATAGTGATATTCATGAAAAACACGTTTTCGCCTGTGGTGGCGCTTAGGTACCTTAAGACGCGCGACCCCTCAATTATATATATATATATATATATATATATATATATATATATATATATATATATATATGGGCCTAGGTGGTGTTGTGGTTAGCGTCGCTGACTACGAATCCATCGGCCCCCTGGGATCGAGGCCCGGTGACGGCAGCCGGCGGGCAGCAAAACCCAGCTGTTCATCCTTCCAGACAATAAAGACAGTGGTTGTAGATAAATGGGTACCCTGTGTGGCCTAATGGTTAAGACACCTGGCTGCTTGGGGCGTGGTTCGGATTCCACGTTAAACTGTAGGTCTAAGGTGGAGTGAAAAGCTTGACCTTCGTCAGAATGAACAATTCGGGCGGAAGCTAACCAAAGGTTACCGAAGGTATATACGTATATATACTGTATGTTCTTCGTCGAAAGTGGTGAGCATCCCATATTAGGACATATAGTGTAAATATATGGAATAAGGAGTGAATAATGGTAATTATATAATTTAAATGTGCTTATTAAAACATAATTTAATACTTTGTACCTCTTTTATTACTCTAAATCACCGCTAGAACCCTTTTGGGCATATCGTTAGCGAGCTGCTCATAAATATTACTAAGAATCGTGTCCCATTTTTTCGTTAGTTTCAGGAGTAAATTACCTGTTCACAAATTTGTCTATTTTTTTTAATTTTTGTCCAAAACTGTCCTTAGATGTTCAGCAAACTCAGGTCAGGAGACTGTTGTATTAGGGCGGGTCATACTATGCATTTTTTTTAAATCAATGGAGAGGGGTGTTCAAATGACATATTTTGGTGTATAGAACACAATTCTGAAGAAAATATTTAATTCTGATAACCCTAACCTACATCATTTTGCAGTTGATTATTATTAAATTGTTGATTATTTTACTATTGTAGTTACCCCAGAATATGTCTTCTCACGTTTTCTATCATGGCTGCTCACGTTATCTCTCATAGAGCATTGTTCTAACTAATTCATATAAACACATATAATGTAATTCATATAATAATAATAATATTTAAATACTCAAATAAAAAGGTGTGCCATTCCACTTAATTGTAATTATCATACAGTTTGGTATATGAAATATTTTGACGGTTTTCTGGCGCGCATAAGGCCATTTTCTGAGCCACCTTTCTCAGAGGCTAGAATGTAACGTTTCAGAACATGTTAAGAGATTTTTGGCAGATGGTGATGAGGATCTGGAATTGGAGAGAAGTGGTGATGAAGATGAGTTTGTTCCTGAAGTTGAGCTCTTCCCTCAAACTGACCCTGAGCCAGCAGCTTCGGCAAAGGTACAGAAAAACTATGATGAGATTCAAAACATTGCCCTTGCTAGTATAAGGTATGGCATAGGGCTGAGGCCAACTGCAGCGATAGCAACAGCAGCTCTGATTGACGCAGGAATCATCACAGAAGACAATACAAGTAAAGTGATTGATAAGAGCAAGGTCAAGAGAGCACAGGAGAAGTTGATGAGAGAGCTGGGGGAACAGTTCGAGAAGAAGTGCAGGGAGGAGGGGGGGATCTCTTGCATCCTCTTTGATGGGCGGATTGACCTGACCAATGTGATGATGGAAGCTGAGGGCAGTGACCAATCTTTTCCCGCAAAGATCAAGGAAGAACACTATAGTGTTGTTAGTGAGCCTAGCAGCTACTATATGTTCCACTTTACCCCAGAGAAAGCAACTAAAGAGGAGTCACATGCGGAGAAGATTGCTAAGGTCCTGTTTGCCTGGCTGAAAGAGAGGGGTTATGATAAGACCTTGTTGGCCATTGGAGGAGACTCAACAAATGTCAACACTGGTGTGAAAGCTAGAGTAATGCGGAAGCTGGAGCTGCACCTGGGGAGAAAGCTGGTCTGGTTGGTGTGCAACCTGCACACTGTTGAACTTCCCCTGCGCCATCTCATTGTTGACCTTGATGGCCCTACTCTGTCAGACAAAAAATTATCCGGGCCAATAGGAAAGCTCCTTGATTCTGCTACAGACTTTGATATCAATCCAAACTTCACCCGAATCTCTGTTGGCCCTCCACTGATCAAGCTTCCTGACAAGGTCGTTCAAGATCTCTCAACTGATCAATACTATGGCTATAAAATTGTCTGTGCAGTCAGGGATGGAGTACTTCCTGCAGGGCTGGCTCTGTTAGAGATAGGACCAGTAAACCACAGCCGCTGGCTCACCACAGCGAACAGACTTCTCAGGCTCTGGGTGTCAAAGCACGGACTTAAAGGAAAGAACCTGAAGATTCTGCAATTCATTGTGGAATTCATCATTGGAGTGTATTACCCATGTTGGTTCAACGTGAAGGTCAAGCACTCCTGGATCGAAGGGCCTAGACACATCCTCTTTCAGCTGGACTGCCTCAAGTCCCAGAGAAAGGAGGTGCTGGATATTGTGATGCCAACTGTGAGAAGATCTGCTTGGTATGCCCACAGTGAAGTCATCCTCCAAACACTACTCTGCTCTGAGGATCAGAAGGAGAGGATTGAAGGGGTGGAGAGAATCCTGGCCATCAGGGGAGAGGGGGACCCGGACACTCAGTGGGGGACTCCTCTGTTAGGAGCAGAAGGACACCTGACATCAATTGTGATGCTTCCAGCATCGGTGACTTGATCAGCTGGTCAGAAGGTGTGTCAGAGCCACCTTTCACCTGCTCTCTAAGCACCTCAGAGGTGAAAAATTTCATCAACACCCCCATGGAGGTGCGCAACTGGCCTTGCCACACACAAAGCATTGAGAGGGTTGTTAAAATGGTGACTGAGGCTTCTGCTAAGTACTTCTCACAGGAAAAGAGGGATGGAGGGATCAGGGCTCAGGAGACCAGCAGGAAGCTGATGTCCAAGTCTGAGTCAAAGCAGGATTTGTGCAACCTGGCAAAGTTCAAGATGTCAGGAGAATGATCTTTGTAATTGTAATTATATCCAGTGATATACAGTACATGCAGTTCACCTATTAATAAATATATGTAAAGTTGATTTGGCCTTGTCAATATAAATGATTTACCTTATATCTTTTAATATATTATAAAGGGGTTCAAAAGGGTAAAATTGGCAATTTAGAAATACAAAATGATGTAGGTTAGAGTTATCCTATCCAAAAAAGAAGCTCATATTTGAATTCCCCATGTAAAAACACATAATTTAGACACCCTGATCAGGCCCGGATCTAGAAGAATTGGGGCCCGTGGCTAATATTTTTTTTGGGGGCCCCCTTGGCTACAATTTTTATTGTACAGGGTGGGCCGTAAGTTTCCATACATAGGAAAAATTAAACGTTTGTTTTTATGTTTCAGATACCCTAAGAATATGCGTTTTGACGTAAGATCTTGTTTACTGATGAAGCAAATTTTTACGTCAATGGAGAGGTTAATCGGCAAAACATACGTTATTGGAGTAATGCTAACCCTAACTGGCTGAGTCCGACGAAGATGCAAGGTGCCGGTAAAGTGATGGTGTGGGCCGGGATATGGGGTGACAGAATTATTGGACCAATTTTTGTCAGTGGAAATCTTAATGCCGAAAGGTATCTTAACATGTTGCAAGAAGAGATTTTCCCATCCCTGCTAAACGAGGAAGGTAACTTCCCAGTTTACTTCCAGCAAGATGGAGCTCCGCCTCATTATGGTCTTCACGTGCGTCGGTATTTGGATCAGCAGTTTCCGGATGCTTGGATTGGTCGGCGTGGTCCTGTGGAGTGGCCTCCCAGATCCCCAGATCTCACCCCCTTGATTTCTATCTTTGGGGCACTTGAAGGCCATGGTGTATCAGGAAAAGATACGAGACATAAATCATCTAAAGGAACGTATCACAACGCCATTACAAGCATAACGTCAACTGTGCTAATGCGTGTTCATCAACAGTGGGGAACACGTATTGAAATGTGTTTTCAAAACAATGGCAACCATGTAGAGCATATTATATAAATAAAAATGGTTGTCCATAAAAAATGTTTATTTTTCCTATGTATGGAAACTTACGGCCCACCCTGTATAAGGATTATAAGCTTTGTTTACGAGGAAAATTAAAGGTTTTCAGAACAAACATATTACTTTACAAATATTTTACTTTATTTTACATATTATATTTTCCTGAATTAATAATTTTATACACACCTACCTACTGATTATGAGCTGGCAACCGATTGAACCGACGAGCCTTTTTTTGTGCAAATTCATTAATAATATTTCGAAAATCGACTTCTTTGGCCAGAGCATGTTCAACACAGAGAATTGCCAGTGACTGTAATCGCTTTTGCTTCATTGTTGAACGTGTGCAACATTTCAGTCGCTTAACTTAGAAAAACTCCGTTCGCCGGTACAATTGGTCACCATCAATGACAAGTACATTCTGTATGCATTTAAGACATTGGGGAAAACTTCTCCAAATTTGGAGGCCCCCCTCAAATGCGGGGCCCGTGGCTGCAGCCCACATAGCCCACCCCTAGATCCGGGTCTGCCCCTGATGGTAGGATTTCCTTCAGATTCATGTTGTCACCTGAGTACGACCCGCCCTACAGTGTTGTATGGAGCCAGTTGTGGAGCGATATATTATTATAGTCAAACCTTCAAAATTCTATCTAGAAACATGTTTGTATAACTCTAAGCGTTCCTTCTACGGTCACACAAACTCTGTTTCCCACTCCTTCATATTACATGCAACCTGGCACCATGATGCTTCTACTTTCATGTTTTACTGTTGGTACTGCACAATCAGGGTGATGAGCTTTCCCTACTTTCTTTCTCACATGAATGGCTCTAGATGTTCCAAACACCTGGTGAAGAAACAGACGATGTAATTTCGGAGGTGCACCTGCAACAATGTGTTTCATTACTTATCACATTAAAATGATAATATTTTGCATCATAATGGTTTCGTAGCTCAACTCAAAGTTGCTTTCGTCTGACTATAGCACATTTTCCCAATCGTCGAAGTCCAATTTCTGTAGTTTCTTACTCAGAAGGCTTCTTCCTAGTTTTGCATCCTTTCAGAATATCTTCCTTTATCTTCTTCCTATATCGGTTCTAGTTTGTCTCGTCACTAAAGTTTATATCTGTTTCTTGATAGTTTGTATACTGTTCCCCTTCTTATACCGATACCTACAGTATATGCTTTCCTGTAATATTACGCCAGAGTAGCTACCTTTAGAATGACTGCGTATACTGTGCAATGAAGCAGTTTCTTCTTTTTTTTAGCTTACTTGAATTGTGTCCTGAAAATATGGTTCCACGAGAAATACGCAATGGGTTATGGTGACGTCGATTTAATAGGTTATTGAAACAGACTTTGTACATAACTAAAACCTATCTAAATAAAATATATATATATATATATATATATATATTCGTCATACTAAGTGACAATCGTTAGACGATCGTATGTAAAACACGTTTAAGGTTTGGGTGCATTATTTATCTGGTCCATGATGCACTTTATTTATATGTTTCATTACTTCCTCTACGTAACTCTTATTTATGTACTCCCAGCTTGCTCTACACTAGTTGAACCAAAATCTTGCAAAACTTCGTTACTTTTCCAGACGTGAAGAGACCTCAGAGAAATAGAGGTGCATTAACTGATGTAGTGAAAATGTAACGTAAAAGTAACTAAATTATAAATCTCTCTCTCTCTCTCTCTCTCTCTCTCTCTCTCTCTCTCTCTCTCTCTCGTAAAATATAATTGCAATAGATTAAAATGTAGGCTCGCCTCCCTTAATTATCTTTATGCCCAACAAGAACTGGAACGTTTAGTGAATAACATGAACAATTATCATACGCCAATAAATCGTTTAGAACGTTTACCAAACGCCTCATTTCTCGCTGGGTATTCTTAGTTGAATAAATATATAAGGGAATCAGGCTTCTAAATTTCCCATTAAGCCGGTACAGATGTAGAAAGGGTATAAGTTAGAACAGCCAGTAAAAGAAATTTAGTGTCAGTGAAGTTAGCAACAGGATTCAATATAAGAATTATAAGACGTTAAATAATAAAAAAAAAAAACCTCATTTCATTACACTAATTCTGTTCATTATTCCATATCGAAAGCATTAATTGCCTTTTTAAAATAATTTTCACGTACTGATTTCTGTGGTTGCTCGATTAGTTAGAAAGGGTATGCAAGCTGCAAAATCTTGGGTTCATTCGCATCTTTTCCGGGATTTGAGTTGGTCCCACAACCTACTTCGTGACTGTTCCGTCTCAGGTCACTCTCGGAGTTCACACCGACGAAACCCCGCCCCCCCCATTTTCTATTGGGGGTAAATGGGAGTCCCAGATATTAGCTCTTCATGTATTCTTTTATTTATTTATTATTTTTTTTTTTGGTAACTTAATTAAATGCCTCACTTCAGTTCTTTCTTTGATGAAAAAATATCTCTTAAACTTAGAACTAATATATATATATATATGTGTGTGTGTGTGTGTGTGTGTGTGTGTGTGTGTGTGTGTGTGTGTGTGTGTGTACAAGACTAAAGTAAAGGCAAGACAGTTTTTCATATATAAATTTATTTTAATCACCTTCCAAGATCGATTTAGAAACATCCTAATTTACTTGGTCGTGCGAGGGCTACATACCCAAAATCCATATATGCCCTATACCCACCCTTTAGCACACCCTCTCCTTAAAAAAAAAAAATTCATCTAATGATTTAATTTTTAAGAAAAAATGTTATACAGTTGCTAATTTTAATATTTAACTACGTATAGATTTCAGATCATTTAAACAAACCAAAACTAAAAATATTAATTGACTGAACCTTAAAACTAACAAAAAGCTAAAACTAACTAAAACTAGACATTTCAAACTAAAAACATGAAAAAAAACTAAAAAAAGAGAAAGAAAAAAAAGAAAATATATAACGGGAGTCTGCATAATTTTTATTCGATTACTGAACGTGTGTTTAGAGTTGCAAACTAGTGAAGTTTGTTCAGATAGAACGTCAGCTTTCGATACCTCACAAACCTCAGTTTTCATTCGGGTTTCAGAGGATGAGGTTGTCAGTGATTCTGAGCGCGTTAAGAGAGGCGATTACGATCTGTGGACTTTTTTTAAAGGAACTGTCGTTATCTGCATCCAAACATCGAAAACATTTCATGAATGCTATTGTCGAGTGAGATGTGCACGTGACATTTAGTAACTTTGGGGAGTGTTCCATTGATTAAGATGCATCATATATATATATATATATGAAAATTATTTCACGAAAGTAACACGTGAATAATATTTACGGTGAAAATAACCACGAAGGAAAAAGAAAACACAGAATGGTGCTGAGCACCTTTCTGTGTTTTCTTTTTCCTTCGTGGTTATTTTCATTATTTATATATATATATATATATATATATATATATATATATATATATATATATATGTGTGTATACACACTGTATAATCAATGTAATACTACCAATAAAACTTTTAAAAAATTCCTACGTACTTTAATATGTACTTTTCGTACTCCAATGTATATTTTTCTATACCTATAAACTCGTTAGAAATTAAATTAAAAACTCTTAATTCAACTTTTCATATCATAACGGAACCATGCAGGTACATGGTACGATATATATTACACCAAGTATCAAATGCTTATCTCGAAATGTACCGCGTCGAATTTGCATTACAGAACCTTAACTCTTATACATACCAAGACGTAATTAGAAGGGTTACATAATATGCCCTAGATATCCATTTCTTGGTGCGCAAAATTGATCAAATATCGCCAATGAATATTTTCTTAGAAATTACTGAGCCAAAGAAAGTACTTTAATATAAAGAAGAAATTAATAGAAATTGGTAAAAAATATTTTTATAAAGGATAATAATTACGTGCGAAAACATTATATAGTTTAAATTAACTCACATTATAATTATTAATTACAATATTAAAGATATTTTTAAATTAAATATATGACACGCACTAATACACAATTCTTTAGAATTATCAAATAGGAAGATAATTAAAAACTATTCACCTACACTGTCTTTCCCATTCATACATACTATATATATATATATATATATATATATATATATATATATACAGGGTGTCCATAAAGTCACTCATCATAGGAACATAAGCGATGCCTATCCTATTTATGTCTCCATCAGGCCAAATATGTAAGGGACATTCAAAGAAACCTGCTTTTTCGTTTACAAACATGATTTGAGATTGGTGGAAATCATTTTGAACAAATAAATAAAACAAAATAAATAAATAAACAAAATAAATGTATTTTCCTATGATACGTGACTTTATGGACATCCTATATATATATAGACTTGTCAAAATACCTCATCTGCTATTGCACTTTATTGTTTATATTTAACTTACATATACAGTTTTTTTTTAGAGAATAATAATAATAATAATAATAATAATTAATTATAATAACAATAATAATTATAATATAAAATAGAAACTGAAAAAATGCATAAAATTTTGTATATACTATTTTTAAATATTCTTCTGAAAAATGAATTTGTTTCAACTGATAACAACACATTGACTGAGGTAAGTAGATTCTATTTTGATTTTAAGACAGTCGGAAACACCTTTTCACACACACACACAGACACAGACACACACACACACACACAGACACAGACATACACACACACACACACACACATATATATATATATATATATATCCCTTGGTTGAATAAGGCTTATGTTTTGTGCAGGGGCGGATTGGGTCACTGAAACCGGCCCGGGACCTCCAGTTGTACCGGCCCTAAAATTTGCCTAAAATTTATTTACCCTATTTATGCTCATCGTATCTTGCCTATTTATTATTCAATTTTTTAAAATTTAATAGCAGTAAAACAAATATCTTTTACGTAATTGAATTTTTATTGTATGATGCATATGACTAATCGCAAAAAGGACAGATTGAAAGCTTGAAATACTCGTAGACGGTAGCATACAGTATTTGTACAAGTGCAACCACAGGTGCATTTAAGTATAATACTACGTTTGTATGTTGGTGTATAGAGAGAGACGTAATCAAATTAAAGCAGAAAGTCCTAAAGTACATGAATTTCTATATGATTAACACAAGCACAGTTTTTTGCGCAATAAGGCACTTTTCTTAGCGACAGCATCAGTTATTATGTCACAGTCAAGGCGATGCAAAATCTTCTTTTTCCACAGCCATGAGCAGAAAAGCTTCCAAATGAATGGCAGACAGTGTACTTCAAAGTCGATTTTTCACAAACTTAAGAGTCGAAAAGGTGCGTTCACAGGCAACTTGAGTTGTAGATAGTGTAAGCATGTAGCGGTAAGCGAGTCCAATAGCGCTGTAAGTGTCTGTGAATAAACTGAATTTTTCAAGAGTATAAAACACGCACACTGCACAGTTTTGGCAACGCTTGCATAGTCATACTCAAGTTCGTCTTCTTTGTCCAATGCCCCTGGGGCTTCTTTCTTTCGAGCCTTGTATTCCGTGGACAGTCCAGCTTTCAATCGATCCCAGCTGTTAACCAAATGCACCAGTTCTTTCTGTAGTTGCTCTTTTGTAGCTCTTCTAGCAATCGTTATAAGCTTTTCGCTGAGATTTTCCATGGCTTCAGCAGGCAGTCCTGACCTCATTTCATCAAAGTGATCTGGAGACGGGCAAGCCATGTCAGTGATGAGCAAACCATTGTTTTCAAACCGATTTTTGAAACTTTCTACAATGGTGTCCAGAATCTTGTTGTGGACAGTTACTTCAAACTTTTTGTATCCATTAAGTATTGACTCATCTGCACCCAATTCTCCTGACATGCCCTTTCGTTTCCTTATTCTCTGTACCGGAAAATAATCTTCCATAACTATCTCCGTTTCAATATCTAACTCACTGGACTTTGTCTCCAATTCTTCAGACACTTTGTTGACGAAATTTGACGCAGGCTTCCAAACACTCTCCATATCTCTTTGACACCTAACATTCTTGAGGCCTTATTCTTTGCTGCTATACATTGATTTTTCATTTCTGTATCATTAGAGACAATAACACCCAAGTCCTTGATACAGGCAGTTTCTTCCAATTTAATGCTACACATAAAATAATCTACTCTATCCTTCTGATTTCCAAAATGCATTACTTTACATTTATTAATATTAAATTTCATATTCCATTTCTTTGACCAGTTAATTAGTTCATTTAAATCAGATTGTAAAATATTATCTCTTACCATAATGTGCAATCACTGTGGTGAAAATATTATTAAAAAATAGAAAGAGTTTGGAATCACTAACAAAGTGCAACAAAAGAAGGGAAGAGCAGCAAATCTCTCAAAGATCTCTTGGTAGTTTCTTTTCAACTTTTGGCCTTGTATGAATAAGAAACAGATTAGGGAGAAAGAAAGGTGAGATGCTAGTTAGGGTTGGGTTTTTGGTGGATTATGGGTTTTTAGTCATATGTCCCCTTAGTTTAATTAATAACGTTGGTAGTTTAAGTGTAAAGATTGTCACTCTTTGAACAGATGCCATTTTAATAATTTATTTTTATATACATACGGTAGCCTATTTTATCATTGTTCACACGTTTCAGATTCAATAGCTTAGAGAACACATTTGAATAAAAAAAAGGCTTACATAAAAAAAATTTGAAATACCTAAATATCATTCAAGGGGTAGTAACAGAACTAATGAGAGAGAAAGGTGAGATGCTAGTTAGGATAGGGTTTTGGTGGGTTTTTGCACTTGGGTTTTTGGGTACCAATCCTGCTTACCAATAAAGTTCACTGCAAAAGTTGTTTTAATATAGGGTCTATACCCTCGCTATAATACAAGCTTCTTCATCAGTTCATTTGAAATAAAACTTAATTAGGTTATATAAAAAAATAAAAAAACTTGTCCTGTAAAATTTGTTACCTAGTTAGTTAGTTAGTTGCCCTATAAAGGGAAAGAGCAAGTTTGTACGCAATGTATGTGTGTGTAGACTTGGTTGTGACTGTTAGTTTTAAAAGTTATCCTATTCAGTGTATGTTTATTGAAGCGTTTTTGCTCATTCATTTCTAAATATACTGTATGAATAAGTAACTTACAGTAGCTATTTATTTTGCAGCAGTGAATGATGCATAGCTATATTTTAAAATGTCTTTACACCAGAACTATCATAACCACTGTTGTAATCCATTAAAAAAAGCAATTTTGAAAAGCTTGAGACCACTACCACTAGTTTATAACAAAAACTTATGTTAAGTAGCTACCTTGAATGGAAAGTGTGTAGTAGCTAGGCCAGGGGTCGGGGAACCGGGGTAAATTACCCCAAATGGGGTAAAAATGAAAATCTCGGGGTAATGAAGGCTCAATAAACATATAAATAAAATTGCACAAAAATTTATTATTTAATAAGCGAGGCTAATTACACTAGGCAACAAATTTCAACTTTTTTTTTGTTACAGACACGTGAACTACTGATTCCTACTAAAGCGGTGATGCTGATTTCAGATCTGATATCAAAATTTCTCTATCACGTCCAGATTTTGTGTAACCGAAAACCCCTATTTTTCATTTTTTTTCTCACCCGGTTCTATTACGAAAGCCGTCTAAGCTACTTTTCCGTGCCACGTTTTATGTTAAGCATACTTAAATAATTAGTGAACAGGGATGTCTTTCCTCCTTTATTCTGGCTTAAGACAGACAGCGGAATTCCGCTGGCGGAGTTACCACCCCTGCGCCCAACCATCCACCCAAAGCGCGTTAGTATTTTGTTGTTACTACTGAATGGCAAATTCCTGTTCTTAAGTGAAACTTTGGTGTGTCCTCTTCCTTTGTCGCTTGTAGGATGACGAGCTCTCCTTCTGCAGGAACCAACAATAATCTCCCATCATATTTGGGTTGAAATTACCTTGGTATCTGTTTTCCATAACTGAGATCTGTTGGTGGAAGCGCTCACCATGCTCGTCACTTACAGCCCTAAGGTTGGCCGGGAAGAAGTCAAGATGAGAATGTAAAAAATGAATTTTCAAAGACATTCTGCATCCCATTATTTCATAAGATTTAAGCATGTTTTCTACGAGTTTACGGTGGTTTTCAGCTTTGTGGTTTCCAAGAAAATTTTTGACAACTTCAACGAAAGATGTCCATGCTCCTAGTTCATTCTCATTTAGGTTAGATGGAAACGATGAGTCGTGGATGACACTGCGGATCTGTGGTCCAGTGAAAACTCCAGCTTCTAGCTTAGCATCTGTCAATATTCCTTTGAATTTATCCTTTAAATATTGGAAACCACTACCTTGATGATCCATACCCTTCACGAAATTTTTCATAAGGCCAAGTTTAATGTGAAGTGGTGGAAGATGTACTTTCTGAGGGTCAATAAGTGCTGGGTGTTTCACATTGTATTTACCAACAACATGTTCAGTTCTAGATGGCCAATCATGTTTTTTGTAGTGGTTCTTGTCATCTCTGCTGTTCCATAGACACAAAAAGCACATATGCTTTGTGTAGCCCAACTGTAACCCAAGAAGTAATGATACAACTTTAAGGTCGCCACAAATATTCCATGTGTGGTCCTTATATTTGATGAGTCTTAGCAGCAGTTTCATCGATTCATAAGTCTCATTAAGGCCAGTGGCATGTGCTACAGGTATTGAAGGTTTTTCATTGCCGTTGTGCAGTAATACAGCTTTAGGGCTAGCTTTACTAGAGTCAATGAACAGTCTCCATTCTTTTGGATCATAGCGACAGCCAATCCCTTGCATCAGACCACTGATATCGTGCCAGAAACAAACGTTTTCTTCCTGTAAGTAAAATGATGAAAACTGCAAATGGCGATGGCGGAAATGGGAAACTTTGGTGTTTGGTTGGAGAAGATTAAATTCTTGAAGTCTTGAACCAAGCAACTCTGCCTTTTCTTTTGGTAATTCCAAATCGCGCACTAAGTCATTTAACTCCGCTTGACTTAACAAATGTGGGGAAATATTTGCATCTGGAACATATATGCCATCTTTCCCTGTTTCTATATCACTAGCAGAATCTTCAGATGAACTGCTGTCTGTTATCGTTGCTGGTGGAACTGGTGGTGGATTTGTTTCATCATGTGGTACTGGTTTCATTGCTGATTCGCAGTTTGGGTACGTGATCTTTGATTTGTTTTTCTTTGTGAAACCAGCAATCTTTGTCAAACAAAAATAACAATCATTGAAGTGATTTTTCGGCTCACGCCAAACCATGGGGACTGAGAACGGCATAGCTTTTCTTTTACCATTCATCCAAGCTATTAACATTGCATTGCACTGTGCACAGCAAATATGTGGTGCCCAGTCCCTCTGTTGGTCTCCTAACTTACAGTCAAAATAACACTTGTAGGCAAGTTTAATCTTTGTTGTTATGTTTCTACGTTGTGGCTTAGGTGTATATTGTCCACAGACAAAGCAGAAGTTGTCTGGGTGATTTACACAAGCACGTCTATTTGATGCCATTTTGAATTACCATACAATATCTGAAAAAACGTAGAAAGTAATTATTACGATGTGCAAAATAAAAAGAAATACACACCGTAGTACAAAACAAATGCTATAAAAACACACAAGTCACCACAACCTGTCACTTGCTCATCAGCAGAGAGCTTCAACAACCGTTCTGCTTGACTGTCACGTAGCGACTGACCGTTGGGCCGTTGCCCGTTACTATGCTCTTGACTCAGTGTTGCCAACTCGGGATAAATTTTATTTATCAAAATTGTTCGAATTTGTATATAGTTGGCAAAAAAATTGCTTTAACCTTGAAAAGCAAGTTTCATATTACTGGCATTAAGCCGATTAAAACCAAAATCTGGACGTGGTAGAAAATTTTACTAAAAGTGATTTGCATTTTACACAAAATCTAGACGTGATAGAAAAAATCTAATTATAGATTTGAAATCAGCATACCGAAATTAGCTAGGAGCACCTATTTGGTCTTCTGTAACAAAATCTTTGTTGCCTAGTGTTATCAAAGTTATATTTTTTTCGAACAAATAATTTCAAGTCTAGGGGGTAATATCGTTG
>JAJOZX010002740.1:602500-605000 GCA_023014485.1 Bathynomus jamesi
TTCTGCCATTAGTAAACAATGTATCAGTTTTGTGTCTGAAAATAACACGTCTGACATGCTGCGTCATTTATCATGTATAGGTATTTAAATTACTTTTATGAGCACTAAAATTAAGTGTGCATACACACACACACACACACATGAATATATGTATATATTAGAGTTTACCCAATATATTTAAGGGCATAGTTAAATAAATTATTAAGACAACATCCAGCGTGGAGACACGTTTTATTTCATGTTAACATCATCATACATGCGGGAATATATCGTTGTGTTAACAAGTAATTCGTAATTACTTCATTAAGGTAATTAAATGACATTGAAATATGTCAACAAGGTGATCCAGGAATATACATAAATCGTCCTAAAATACTTGCTGCAAGTGCGCCCTTATATATTCAGTTGTTTGTATAATGGGGTTCTTTAATCTCCCTAGCAACATTTAAGGGTATATGATGTAGGGGACCTAAAGCTTTACGTGGGATCCGAACCACGGGTCGCTACATAATCTGCCCTCCAACTATAATACGATCCAGACCCAATGTCGTTTAACTTCGCTGTTAATAAACATTGACCACGATTATATGTCCGAAGGTCAATATATATATATATATATATATATATAGATATGGTGGCGCAAAAGTCAAGAACCATAGGCACATTTTATTAAATTATAATAAACGTTCGAATTGGTGGCCTTCCACTTGGAGACACTTTCTGACGCATTGAATGCATGATGTTTGAACATTCCTTAACACATTGGTACTGATTTTGGCACACTCAGATGTGATTTTATCCTTTAGAGAACGTATGGTTCTGTATCGATCTGCATAGACTACCGACTTGAGATGGCCCCACAAGAAAAAGTCAAGAAGCGTGAGGTCTGGAGACCTAGGTGGCCATTCGACGGGCTCTCGCCGTCCAATCCACTTGCTTGGGAATGTTTCATCTAAAGAGCTCCGGACGATGGTTGCGAAGAAATGTGGTGGTGCACCATCCTGCCAATGGAATGTCGTCCAGTATGGGCATCAGAAATGTTTGCAGCATACGCAGATATGTTTCACCTGTTACATTGCCGTCGAAAAAGTACGGACCAATTAACCGATCCCCCGAGAGCGCAGCCCACACCATAATTCGTGGATCGAATTGCACATGTCCTTTCTCCATCCAGTGGATTTTCTCATTGGCCCAATAGCGTGCATTATGCCTATTGACACGACCGCTGAGGTGAAATATCGCTTCGTTGCTGAACATGATCCTTCGTTGAAGCTGTCGATGTTGTAGAAACCACTGGCAGAACTCTACACGACGGTCTGTGTCGTCACCGTGCAGTTCCTGAACGAGTTGGACTTTGTAGGAGTGGGAACGATTTGTTGTAAGAATTCATTGAGTGGATATTCTGGAGACACCCGTTTCCTGGGATAACTTTCTTAAGGACTTACGTGGCCTGTTTTCGAGGTGATTGAGTACCGTTAGTGATGTTGCTGCATCGGTTAAACTTTTTGGCCGGCCACTATGCGGCCGATCAGGAACACTTCCCGTTTCTTTGAAGCGAGTGAACAGTTTTCCAACTGATGCCTGAACAACTGGCGGCCTCTCAGGTGTTTGTCATTAAAAGCAGTAGCAACTGATCGGTGTGTGTTACCAAGCCTTGCACACATTAAAACTATCTTCACTCGTTCATCTATTGTCAATTTCTGTGCCATAGGTTCAACAACAAATCTGAAAAGAACAAAACACATATTAAAATACAAATTATTAAAATGTGCCTATGGTTTCTGACTTTTGTCCCACCCTGTATATATGTTGACCTTTGAACATATATGTAAGGCAATATAGGGTTGAATTATAAGAATATAAGGAAATAGAGAACACGTTCTAAAGAACATACATTACAGTAAAACGGAACATGCAGTTGATGAATTGAATCGGGAATAAAATTTAAAATAAATTGAAAAATCCTACTCTTCTGCAACAGCTAGGAAAGACTTGTAAAAAGACACTTTTAAAATGTTTGGGGCTGTTTTAAATCGTTCACCAAACTGCCATCAACGAAGTCATATTTTAAGTTGATTTTAGCTTCTTCCAAGTAAACGATCTATCGACCTATCGATATGTTTCGTTCGATTTTCTGATATTTCGAAGATCGAAATTTGGTTTCTTAAAAATGCATGTTTGGTTAAGTTTAGAAATAAGGCAAGTAGCCGTTAATAAACACGAAAAAATAATTTTCTCTCATTTTATTGCGTTCGTGTGTGTGTTTTTTTCATTAGTTTCATACCTGGTGTATTTGCTTCCCGTATACAGGGCAAGTGACATTGTAACTGTGTAGAACCTTTGATCATTTGCAACGAGCAGTCAAAATATATGAAAAATGTAAACAATTTATTGTTGCCATAAAATTTCCGTCATTCCAATTTCGACTTATATTTGAATTTTATAAATTAATATACATTTTTTTCTTCAAAATTAATAAATTTAATGTTGTTTTTCATAT
>JAJOZX010002740.1:607500-608695 GCA_023014485.1 Bathynomus jamesi
TATATATATATATATATAATATATATATATATATATATATATATATATATGGGATGAATTTCACAATTAGACACGTGAAGTGAATGAATGATGCAACCCACAATGAAAAAGAAAAGGATTCCAAGGCTTTCATGTATTCAGAAGTACACCTCGTCAGGGAATGAAGGGTGGAGGCACGATAACCAAAAATATGCAACGGGACAGAAAAACAAAAAGATTAACACAAGATTAACAAGAGTTGATTAGAGGCAAAGGTATTTTAACAAGATATTGTCAATTTTATACATTCCCATACTACAGTATTTTGAAATTATTTTTAAAATGGATAAATGCACATTCTAGAATATTCCTTTCGATTATATCTGTGTTTTTTTTAACGAGAGCTTTAGAACTATCCCACTTAATACTATGATTACATCTATACATATGGTTAAACATGCATTAGAATTATTTGCTGTTCTACACGTATATTTATGCTGTTTTACCCTAATATCTAACGTTTTACCCGTTTGGCCTATATATACTAAGTCACATTGTGTACATCTGATCGAATACACACACCAACCAGAATGTACGTATATAATTTGATCGTCATCATTGACAAAAACAATTACATTAAAAAGATGAATACGTTATTGAGTGACCGTGATACGTACAAACCTCTAACAGAGACCCCTGGAGGATGTTAATAAAATGTTTAACAGAAAATTAAGAGAAATATAAAAAATAACTATAATGGCTTTCTAAGCAGTTTTTTAGTATTAATCCATCGCTACCATATCTGTACGGTTTAGTAAAACACAAAGTTAATAATCCCCTGAAGCCTATTGTTAGCTCAGTAGGCTCCGTAACCTATAAGCTATCTAAATGGTTAGTTAGTTTATTAACGCCGTTAGTTGGCTCTATTTCCATGTTACATATTGTAAATATCATGGTTCTTATTGACAAACTGAAGTTCTTTAATGACCCTAATTTCAGACTGGTAAGTTTTGATGTATGCTCGTTATTTACAAAAGTCCCGGTTGATGACCTACTTGATTTTTTAAAAGATAAGATCTCTGAATTTTTTCCCTGTGCAACACAACACTCTTATTGAGTTAATTACGCTTTGCGTCAAAGATTGTAAATTTCAGTTTGAAAATAAGTTTTATACTATGTCGTTTGGATAGCGATGGAAATCCCCGTTCACCGTATT
>JAJOZX010002741.1:0-7500 GCA_023014485.1 Bathynomus jamesi
AGTCAGCCAGTTTCCAGTCAGCCAGTTTCCAGTCAGCCAGTTTCAGTCAGCCAGTTTCCAGTCAGCCAGTTTCCAGTCAGCCAGTTTCCAGTCAGCCAGTTTCCAGTCAGCCAGTTTCCAGTCAGCCAGTTTCCAGTCAGCCAGTTTCCAGTCAGCCAGTTTCCAGTCAGCCAGTTTCCAGTCAGCCAGTTTCCAGTCAGCCAGTTTCCAGTCAGCCAGTTTCCAGTCAGCAGTTTCCAGTCAGCAGTTTCCAGTCAGCCAGTTTCCAGTCAGCCAGTTTCCAGTCAGCCAGTTTCCAGTCAGCCAGCTTCAGTTCAGCCAATAAGGCAAATTTTAGTCGCCGAACCAGAATCAGATTCACAATTTTTCATATGCCCTACCAAGCATGTAACAGTAGCACCTTATGAGAAGATTTGTTTCCTAGCAAAAGTAGTTGACAGTCAAGGAAAATTATTAGAGTCAGAGCGTACTCAGATTACAGAGAAAAGTAATTTCAAGAGAGATGTTCTTATTGCCCAAGTCCTTAGTCAGAGTCAGAATTCAGCTATCCCTGTTGTTTGTTTAGACAAAAGGAAAAAGTCCTATAGAATTAACTTCAAATCAGAAAATAGGAACTGTTTCCACAGTAGAAGTAGATTCAGATTTCCCATCAGTATGATAAATCGTGTTTCCAGTTCCTTAGAGTTAAATCCTTCAGTATTAAAAGAAGAATATAAGAAATGTCTGAAGCACTCCCTTCAGGAGTCACCAGCTTACAGGATCCAAACTAATGGAATCACTTCTCGATTTCCTGATAAGAAATAGAGATGTGATTGCCCTAAAAGGAGATCCTCTGGGCCGAAAACTAATTTGGTCCTTTTGAAATCAAGTTGGAACCCAATTCCAAACCCATTTCATTCCTCCTATCGGGTTCACATTCCCAATTAGTCACTATTGAGGAACACATCAAGGACATGTTGGAGCAGGATGTTATTCAGCCTTCAGGTAGTCCCTGGTCCGCTCCTATGATTCTCGTCTCCAAAAAGGACGGAACATCTCGCCCTTGTATAGATTTTAGACGCCTGAACAACATTACCATCCCAGACCGTTTCCCGATTCCAAACATGCAGGAAACAATTCTGAACGTAGGGAAAGCGAACTTTTTGTCATCCCTCGATTTAGCATCGGGTTATTGGCAAATGGAGGTCAGTCCCGAATCTCGGGCATTGACTGCTTTCTTCACTAACCGAGGCCATTACGAATTCCAGGTTTTACCTTTCGGAGTCCGAAATGGGCCTGCTAATTTCTCTAGGTTGATGAATATAGTCCTTTCCGACCTATTAGGTGTCGAAGCTCTCGTTTATCTTGACGATATTATCGTCTACAGTTCGGACATAAAAACACACTTTCAACGCCTTCAGAATGTGCTATCACACTTGAGAAAAGCACACCTTAAACTGAAGCTTGCAAAGTGCAATTTTTTACAAGAATCCCTGGTATACCTAGGATTCCTACTCTCGTCCACAGGAATTAAACCTCATCCAGCCAAACTCGAAGCCCTGGAAAGGTACCCTGTACCCAAAACCATCGACGACGCCCGTGCATTTATTGGTTTTGTCGGATTCTATCGGAACTTTATCCCCCAATTTTCAAATATTGCTAAACCCATTACTAATTTGTTCCAGAAAAATTCAAAATTTAACTGGGAATCCGATCACCAACATGCCTTTGAAACTTTAATTAATAAACTAACCTGTCATCCCATTTTACAATATCCTGATTACACAAGACCCTTCATCATAGCCACAGATGCTTCCTCCTATGGACTAGGAGCCGTTCTGTTACAGGACGTAGACGGTGTGGAATTACCCATTGCTTATGCCAGTCAACTTCTCTCTGCACCTCAACGGAATTATTCCACTACGGACAGAGGCGCCCTAGCGGTATATTGGGCTTTGAAAAAATTCCGAAATATCGTCTATGGCTACGATGTAACCATCAAGACTGATCATAAGCCACTCACGTACCTCTTCAAGGACAAGCTACTTGAAGGACGATTGAGTAGATGGGCTCTGTTGATTCAGGACTTTGCAGCAAAAATCGTATACAAACCGGGAAAACTGCAAGTTATTCCAGACGGATTGTCGAGACTCAAGCCCGACGCACAAGTGAATAAAATAGGAATTCTTCCTGTGTTCGACTACGAGTGTCTGCAATACTCCAAACAACAGGACCAACACACCCAAAACCTTCGAGCGCTCCTGGAACAAAAGGAACCATCGAAGGTAAAAGAACAGTACAACCTCAAAGATGGGCTCGTACATTTCATGAACGAAGATGGAAACGACCTCGTGGAGATACCAAAGGATCTCGTCGATATAGCCATTGGACTTTGTCACGACTCACCTTTGTATGGACACATGGGGCCGGATCGCACCGTCAAGACTCTTTTGGAGCGATACCACTTTCCCGAGATGAACAGAAAGGTACAAGAATACATCGCCGAATGTCCGTCGTGTTTAAAGCATAAGGGCAACGTACCATCCACAGCTCCGATGCATAAATATCCAGTATGCCAAAGGCCCTGGCAAAGAACTGGAATGGATATACTGGGACCACTTCCCAAAACATCAAAGGGAAATCAGTACATCATTGTGTTTACGGACCACTTCTCGCGTTACAGCGAAGTAGCCGCCATTCCAGACCAGACCTCGGAAACTGTGGCAAGAGCCCTAGTGGAACGCGGCATCCAAAATCATACCACTCCTTCCATCCTAATCTCGGATAACGCCCTTAGTTTCACTTCCAAACTGTTCGAGTCATTCTGTAACATGTGTAAAATTAAAAATACACACATTGTGGCATACCATCCGCAGGCAAACGGCTTAGTGGAAAGGCACAATCGAAAGATCTTAGATGCCCTGCGCCACGTTGTCGATGCATCCTCCCATACATGGGATGATTCCCTTCCCATGGTACAAACAGCCATCAACAATGGCTATAATGTGTCCATCGGGGACACCCCTCATTTCGTCCTCTATCACTACGACAAGCGTCTACCTTTTGATTTGCCCGACCAAACCGACCCGGCAATTCGAACATCTTCCGAAATGGCAGAAGCAAATCAGCAACTAGCTGAACGATCTTTCAAGATTTTTGACATAATCCGCTATGCCCTCGACCAACGAAACCAACAGATGGAGCAAGAGCAACATAGGCGTCATCCCCGTCAACGGACTATAATCGTCGGCATGCGATGTTATCTGAAGAGCGTGAAACCGCCAGGTGCTCATCGCAAATTATACCCGAAATGGGATGGCCCATATAGGATTATGAAAAACCTCGGAAAAAATCGTTATGAAATCCTCGACCTCCGGGATCATTCCAAACTAAAGATCATTCACGCTGACAATTTGAAGATAGCTTCCGAACAACACCTTCCCAAAAAACAGCTGCCAGGCGTTCGAGCCGCCTATCCTTCAAAAGGTCAAGGTATTAACAAATCGGGCAGGGATCAAAAAACTGAAGTGGTCACCGCGGGAATGGCTACCCATGACGAAGATTGGTACCTCGTAATACCACCAGTACTCGAGGCAATCTCTGAACAAGAGGAGGCCCCAGAGCCAAGCGTCCCATCGGACCCAGACCCTGGAGAAACCCCTTCGAGAGGATCACTCAGTGGAACTCCACCATCTCCTCTGTCACCACCCTCACCGATTGATGATCGACGCACGGACCCTACATACCGCCCGCAAATGCATCACCCACGTGAACTAGAACCTTCACATAAGAAACGAACCCGCTCAGAATCCGAGCTTAACGGTCGACCCCCATTGCCACCAAAACGAAGCCGATCCCTTCGCCCACAAACACAAGTATCCGCACAGCCACCCCCAGCTCCGTATAACCTAAGGCGTAGAAATGAATAAAATTGTCCCCCTTACAATTTTCCAAATTATTTACTCTTGTAGCCCTAGCATTAAAATTTCTACCGGAGTTGTTATAGAAAAACTTGCAGAAGGTAAATTTTTGAAAGGGCACGCAGACCTTTATATAAATTTGCAACCCCCTGCTAGAATTAAAATCAATCTCCTTCAGATACAAACCCAATTAAAAACGTTTGAAAGTAAAGTCCAGAATTCTTTCTAAGGAAAAGATCAGATTAGTCGCGTTCTGTTAGAAAATACCCTCGAAAATATTCAAACTACAGCACGCGCCCTATCGGAAATATTAGCCTTACCATGGATACAAACTGAAACTAAAAACTCAGAAAACTTTAACCAAAGAAGTAAACGGGGACTGATAGATATAGGAGGGAAACTGTTCAAAGGTTTATTCGGATTAGCAACCAAATAAGATATTAAAAGAATCGAATTCAAATTGAATCTCTTCGCGCGAAATCGACAGTATAATGGACACATGTTAGAACAAACTATTAGGTCACTACACGAAAACAATCGCTTCCTCCACTCCCTTTCGGACAGATTCACATAACTTGAATCCATGTTAGCTCAATACAAAGAACACAAAAGATATCTAGAATTAATAGAGATAATTAACCTACAAGTAACCCTAATCGATAAATACTTACAACGAATAACTACGATTCATTCCAAGGTTTTGCGTGCAACCCAGCTAGCCCATGGAAAAATCACTCTTTCCACCCTAATACTATGGAAAACACTTCAGTCCTTGATTCACACCGCCCAGACACAATTAAAATTATCACCCATATTACCACTCAACCACACTAATTACCCCCAATTTCTAGAATACACCTGGACTGTACATGGACCACGTCCCTACACATACCTCATAATTATACCATTTTTCGATGTCCTCACTTACGACGTATATAAATTTCACCCTTTCCCAACACCCTACCAAAACAATTCTAATGTCTATCGATTGTATTTACCCACAGTACCACCTTACCTTTTCCTAACCAAAGATCTGTCAGCCTATTCTATGATGTCAGATAGCGACGTCCGGCATTGCCGATTCCCGCAACCAAATAAACAACTCGTTTGTCCTCCACCCAAACCAGTTATTCTTCCAACTACTAGGTCTTGCTTTATCGACTTAATTCGTGACCGGCATGCCCCGGTATGTTCATTTAAAAAATTTCATTCCCCTAAAACCGTCCAACTACGAATTGGACCAGACATCTCGGTTTCTTTCGCGAACAGGACTGCCGCTACTCTCGAGTGTCCAGCGAATTATTCCCTCATCACAATCCCTATGGTTATTCGGCTACCAATTGGTTGCTCCTTGCGTTCAAAAGCCCTCCAAATATACAACCCGTACAAGGTTACCCTTAATAACTCATACCCATTCCCGTCGCAAATTAAATTTAAACCCGTCATAGAGATCTTAAATCTCTCCATAAAACCTGTAACCATCCTACCCGAACTACATGCCCCTGAATGGAATGATCAATTGAGCCGGTTTAAAATTTCGGATGATAACCAACATAACCTCTTACAAATACTACAACCGGTAACCATTTTCTCAACATCTGCCGTTAGTATCATTATTTTATGTGCTATTTTCCTCGGTATATTTGTGGTGAAAAGATCATTCTGGGAACAAAGAAAACCAAGTGACACGGAACATGAAACTATTTATGCACGACCAAGAGTGCGTACCCAGACCACGTGAACTAGACTTAACCACCCGACTTATGTTGTGTATATAAATCTGTATTATAAAACCCATAGTTATGATCTAGTTAGCATTAGTTAGGATGTTACATTATTATATTAATATCATTCTAGAGGGAAGAGCCCTGTAAAAATGAACCATAAATAATTCCCGTATTCCTATATTATCTTATTCTTCATGTAATTCTTGTATTCATTTATATAGTTCTTGTATCCATTTTAAGAAAAAGTATCCATTTTAAAAATTCATGTGTTATATGGTTCATGTATTTATATAATCCTGTATATTCTTATATATATTTAACTTTATATAATGCCTATACTCATATGTATGTACGTGTGTGTATTCATTTTTACATAAGGACCAAAATCGCCCAACGCGAGTTTGGATAAAAATTTTGATTTGCTTTCTACTTTGCTAAATAATTGGTGACCTGTTGTTTTTTTAAAATCTCAATCTTTTTTTAGATTTCGCTTAATAAGGAATCCTGCTTAAGCTTTGCAGTGTTCATATTTTGTATACATTCTCTTTCGTTATTAAAGATGAGATCATGTCTTGCCTAAGCATTAAAATTATACATCTTAAACCTTAAAATTTTACTCATATGCATATTTTAGTGTAAAGATGCATAGTCCGATTTCCACTTTTAGTTAACTTGGCAGATCATGATAACATCAGATCTGAAAAGTCGCGGTTTAAGATAAAAATATGGTTTCGTCTTCAAATATTTTGTTTACTCGTTCAAGCCTTACCACAGCTGAAAATTTACTTTATTTTCAAATATTGTGCAAAAATAATACAGCCTTTTTAGCATTTAATAATAATGGTGTTAGCAGTTTTTGGGCATATAAACCCCAGTAAAAATCTTCCATTGTCATTCAGAAGCTAATTCAGAGGCTGAGCACTACCTTACATTTTAGTAGTAAATTACAGTAAAAGATAGTTTTTATCTTATCCTTCGAGCCTTGCTCTCTTCAGAAGAACTTAGTCATTAAACTTTCCGGATACGCTATAAGAAGAGTCCAGAACCTTCAGCATTTTTAGTAAGTCTATCAGAGTCCTCCGAGCCACTATAGAAGAACTCGGAGAGTAATATAGAAGAAAACTACTGCAAGTCACACATCCGTTGCTGCCACCTAACTAGAACCCCCGTCGACTTCGAACCAACCCGGGCCATAGACGGAGGGGTTAACATATATATATATATATATATATATATATATATATATATACTGTGTATATAATATATATGTATATGTATATATGTAAAGAACGACGCTTGTGTAGAAGAGCGTTCCGCACAAGATGAGGAGGGAGAACGAACAAATGAAAAATGAGGTACCTCCCGGAAATCGAACCCGGGATCATCCGATTGCCGGTCAGATATTCTATCCACCACACCAAGGACCTCGATCAATCAGAAGTCGTAATTTACTTTAGGCGAGTTCAACAACGGTTCAGGATCGACCTACAGTCAATCCCTCTGCAGCATCCCGCCTCATTTGCAGAATTTGGTGAAGGAGGGAATTGCTGTCTGATCTCCGTCTGCCCTCGTAGCCAGCCACGCATGGCTGGTCAGGGACTTTGCAGAGGAATCTGTCCAGCTGGTTCTTGAAGTTATTCAGGTCGGTGTGCTGGAGATTCCTCACTTCATTTGGTAGGATATTGAAAAGCTTTGGGCCTCGTATTCTGAGGGTATTTTCCATCCTCGTTTTCATGGCCCCTTGTCCCACCGCAGCAGGGACCATTCAAAATCTGCCTCTTCTCTCACTCCAGTTTGTTTCTATTTCATTTCTAAGATTAGGGACAGAGCCCTCAAGTATTTTCCATATGTGTATTATTGTGTACAGCTCGCGA
>JAJOZX010002741.1:12500-127500 GCA_023014485.1 Bathynomus jamesi
GTTGCGTATTTCTAATGAAGTTATGTAATTCTAAGTGTTCGACTATGCGATCCCTAATTAGTGATTCCAGTAGCTTACCTACAACAGACGTTAAACTGATTGGCCTATAATTTCCCGGCGGATCCTTATTGCCTTTCTTAAAAATAGGTGTGACATTTGCTAACTTGAAATTATCTGGTACGCATACCTCAGAAATAGACGCATTAAAAGTCTTTGTTCGCGGCACAACAATGCTTTCTTTTAATTCTTTTAGTTGTATGGGATATATAGAATCCCACCCCTCACTCAAAACGTATTATGTCTAAAACCGTAGGGATATTCGTTACATCTTCTATTGTAAAAATTGACGTAAACAATTCGTTTAGCAGAGTAGCCATTTGCTTGTTTTCAGAAACCAGCTGTCCGTCAGAATTTCTCAACGGTCCCAAGACGCTTTTTACCGGGTTCCTGTTGTTGACGTATTGAAAAAATCGCCTGGGGTTTTCTTTTGTCGTCATGAGTTATGAAAATTTTAAAATCGCGCTTGGACTTTTTTATTACGCTTATCGCTTCACGTCTTATAGATATGTAGTTGTTTCTTAACCACAAATTGTCTTTGTCTCACTTATGTAGCTTATAAACCCTATCTCTACTCTTTATAATATCCCCTACTCTCGAAGTAAACCACAAGGGCTTATTTACTTTTGCACGCTTAATCTTAATTTCACGTTTTCCCAATTGACGTGTGACAATACATTTCTAAATTTACAAAAGTCTGTGCACTGGAAGTTAGGAATTTTTGTCGAGTTAGCTGGTTTCGAGTGGCTTACTGAGAGGACAAACTCTGCCATATTGTGATCGCTATTGCTTAACGGTTCTATTACTTGAAGATCAGTGATAAGCCTATCATCCGTAGTTATTACTAAATCTAAAATAATGTCCAACCTCGTAGGTTCCCCAACCTTTAGAATATGAAAGCTATCCTCGAGAAAATTAACTAGACGATTACCTTCCGCGTCTCCCTGCATTGTATTGTAATTACATGTTAATGCACTTAAAGCCACCCATAATTAGGGCCTGCTCACTACCTATTATTCTCTTTAGTTCACGATATAACGCTTCGTTCGTATAAGCTGTTTGATTAGGAGTAGGGTTGCCAGGTGTCCGGTATTGAACCGGAGAGTCTGGTATTTGGGCTCTCTGTCTGGTTAAAAAAAATCCAAGGATACCAGACGCGTAAAAGTAAACCACGCCTTTATGTCTTTGCTTTTTTATTTTTGTCTTAAAAGGTGTAGCTTTAATAGATCGTTTGCTTTTTTTGGTTATCCATAATTTTTTGTTTTTTAAAGTCAATAATTATTTTACTTAATTTTCTATTGCGATCTGATAAAGAATTGGATAGTTTCACAGCGCTGTATTGGATAGAATTTTGTGCATGTTATGTAATTTTGTTCGAATAAAAGTTAAATGCAGATAAAGTTGATTTCTTTTCATTACAACCAAAATGTTTTCATGTTATTTGGAAATCGGTTGCAATATTATTTTCTGGTTAAAGTGTTATTTATCTATATAATTAACTGATTTTAAAAAGCATCTAATGAACCGATTTGCAAGTAATGAAGAAAATACATTTTTACTTTTTACATCCTACCCCACCCCCCCGGCTGCTGGTGGCCGGTATTTTTGTGGAGGGCATCTGGCAACCCTAATTAGGGGACCTATATATACGGGCAACAACAAATCCTCGCCTACCTATTCTGTTTTTAACAAAAAGTCTATAACCTCTAATTTGATACTCCCCTACAAAGTCACGTGTTGCAGTGCTAAGCCACGATTCATTATCGCAATTGAATCTCAGTTTTTACAAGCAATTAAAGAAAAAATTTGTTTATTTTTTATTTCGCAGGCTACGAGCATTTAAGGATAGAACCTTCAAATTTTTTGTTAAAACCGCGTTGTCTTCGAGCGCGCAAGGGAAATTTAAAAAAATTACGCCGGGATCGTTCGAGTTACAACAGCCTGAAAAGAAGAGAGAGTATTATGAAATAATCTTCCTAAAGGCGCAGGTCCAGCGTCATTGAGATGAAGTCCATCTCCAAGGAACAAGTCTCTCCTTCCGTGTTCCAAAAATTTGTAAAGTGCACTGCTTCTGTTGGCAAAGAGACTATGTTATTGTTAGTAGTATGACCACAAAATTTTCGAGTGCATATGCAATTGCAATGCTTATCAATTTCTGCAAGGCACAGATCGTATGAGCGGTTGTAGGATGAGGCCAATGAACCGATAACGTTTATATATCTGTATGTGTTTTTGTGTGTAAAATAGCGGTGCATGCGTTCTTTTATGGTACGTTGAACTCTTTCAGCTAAAGACGCCTTATGTATAGAATTGGTAGTGTAATAGCTGATATTAAACTCTGTCAGCATGTTCTGAAAAGCGCGACCTATAAGTTGTTTCCCCATATCCGTACAAAAAAAGCCAGGAATCCTGTTTTCTTTCAACATCAACGTTTTGGTCGCTTTAGCAACTGTTTCAGGCGAGTTATTTTTCAGGGGAATTAACCACAGCTATCTAGAGAATACATCTATTATGAATAGGATGTAGCGGTAACCATCGTTATACACTGACTATCTTTGCATGTCTGTTAAATCCGCCTTCCAAATAGAGTCAATCGAAGCAGTTGTTGTCTTGGCCGTTTTAAACCTTTTTCTCACCGGTTTACGAAGTATATAAGCATCCTGTCCCCGCAAAAATCTCTCAACATCTTTTTTCCTTACACCGTAAACATCTCTGTACAGTCTATTAACGCCACCATAGGAGGCGGGGTTAGAAATGTCATAATAGCGTTTACTTAATATGTTAGCCATTTGCATATTTTAGAGGCACGTGGATAAGGCTGGCCGTTTGTTCTCTTTTTCTCCTCTTCAGAGGTGTTACCGCTGGGAGCGATAGCGGTCTCAGTTGTGACACATGCGAGACTTGCGCCAAGTCTTTTAACCTATTCAGATTACCTATCAATGTTTTGGGGACATTTATTTGTTGTAGTCTTGCTTTAATATTTTTCCAGCCTGTTGGTGAGGGTCTGTCCCACTTTCTCACCAGATCATGAACAATATCAACGATATTGGATCCTTGTACCCTTGTTCCTTCAACAATGACCACGCCTGTATCGGTCCACTGTATGATGGGATCCTCACTCAATAGATTATAAAGACTTAAACCTTTATTCCTCAATGTATGTGGGAGGCTGTTTTTTAGCACGTGTTCGATGTGTTGTGTTCCGTTGTTCTTTTGTTGGCCATCGTCAGGGCCAGGTCCTGTGTCGCCATGCTCAGTACTACTCGCGCTGTGCCTAATAACCACGGGGAGCTCTGTAGGATGCTTATAATCTTCTTAGTCATGAAGAAATTTCTGCAAAGCCTCTTGGTACAAGATCCTTTTCTCATCAGGTGACTTTTCACTGTTTAATAGGGCTAGCAACACGTTTTCCATTCTTTTACGCCTACTTTTACGGGGTTCTACAGCCGTGTCTGGAGTCTTTGAACTTTGCAATGAAGCATACACCTCGTGCGGAATCACAACCACCTTCTTCATTATATTAATCTAGTCAGTAAAGGACCCAAAACTGAAAATAAGATGAATAGGAACGATCCTCCTCTTTGTACAATAATGCGCTTTTTCTTACCCATAGTTTGACTTTTATGAGGGAGAGCTCTTATTATCTTCTTGTAACGACGTAAGCGAGTCTTCTGAGAGGGTTTCATTGGCACATTACATTTTATAACATTAAGACAGATTTCACAGATGCATTTTAAAAAGTCAGAATCGATATTTTTAACAAACATCTGTTGCAGGGCCCGGGGCAATCGTTGATAGATTTTTATTAATTCACGGTATTTCTTTAGCCTATTTGTCATTCTGGAATATACACCGTTTCAGGTGTATATTCGTTCTTAGAAGCACCCTAAACGTGTTTCGCGGGTGAAGGTCACAAAGCAAATATCCATAACGCTGGTTTGTGGCCTCTTTATAAACCCCCAAAAACTCTTTACGCTGATTCGGGAACATTTGATTGGCTAATACCCCAATTTATGATACAACTCTACGTTGCGCGAATAAGACTAGATATTGTGTATTTAGCGACACATCGCGCATGTAATCTACTTTTGAAAAATAGATTCTGATTGATGAAGAACACGCTTATGTTAAGATGGTGGGAGAACACTGTAAATGTCTCGGCAAACGTTTTATCCATTTCCAACATGAGAACGTCAATTACAATGACTGTATGTTCATTTCCCTTTAACGAATTAACGTCATATACAGGGTCTGTCAAAAAAAACTAAGCCAATTTGAAATCTCTATAAAACGCACAATTTGATAGAGATTTCAAATATGTTTTTACACTAAATAAATAAAAGGCTCGTAAATAATCTGCGATAATTTTATAACTATTTTAAATATTTTAGGAGTTATGCGGTTATTTCTACAGATTGCGAAAATTTCAGTTTTTCTCATTATGTAATATCTTCTTTTTTCTCTTTTTCAGAATTTGTTTAGATTTAAAATTTTTCGTGAATACCTCTAAATATGCCATTCTCACATGAAGATAAAAAATTATAAAGCATTATAGAGTTGAAAAAGGTTATAGTGCAAGGAAATTACTTTCTGAATTCGATTATAAAGGATGGACTAGATCAGGTTTAGATTACTTATTGAGAACTATCGATGAAACAGGAAGCATTGAAAGGAAGATTGGTAGTGGGCGACCAAAATCAGTTAGAGTAGATGAAAATATTCAGAAAGTGGAGGAACGTATCCTTAGTCAAGAGGATTGACCTGGTAGCCACATGACACCTGCTCAAATATCAAAAGAACTAGAAATATCAGAATCAAGCGTAAGAAGAATTATTAAATCCGATCTGCAATTTAAACCATTTAAAAGAGTGCATGGACAAAGTGATAGAAATGCAAGGGAATCATATTGAACAGTTCTTTTAATTTTATTAAACTAAAAATTATCTACAGTATATCGTAAAAAAAAAAAATTTCATGTTAAGTAGGAGAATCTCACTTTTTAGTTAATTATTAATAAAATTAACAATTCTGAAGATATCGTCAAAACAATTTAAAAGATAATAGATGATTACCTATCCTTTATATTGTAAAAAATTCAACTTAATTAGATAAGTGGTTTTGTTTTAATAAAGGTTTGAATTTGGCTTAGGTTTTTTTGACAGACCCGTTACATCTTTGTGGGACAAGATTTCATCTTGGTACTCGTTGAACACTGATTGGTATGTCGAATAGCAACATATAACTTTATGCACAAATTTTGAGAACATCTCTCCCTTTTCTTTAAAGATTTTAAGCATAAACACAGTTTAGCCACGTCCTGTAGGCCCAGATATAATACATGTGGATGGGCTCGTGAACCTGAATTTTTCTACAGAATCCATTTCTAACACGTCACACCCCTAAGTGGGCCATTTACAAAATATAATAAATATTTAAGTGATGACCCTTATATTTTGTTTTCTTCTTCCACAGAACCGTGAATGACGACGACGATGTACAGCACCCCATCATCACTATCACAGACGACCCCTTTGACCGTGCAGCTGCAGAACCCTTCCCCGGCGATGAGCCCTCACCAACGACACCTGTAGCACGCGCCAGTTCAAAGCGGAGGCGTGATGAAGAACCCTCCACGTCAGGTATAAAGCTTGCCAGGATTGCTCCGGTTGTTAGACCACCAGTAATAGAGCCCCAACCCTGAACGTCTTATGAAACAACCCCCACAATAGTACCTTCCTCAAATATAACCCCTTATTCAATTCCGGGTACATCCTCCACAGCAGCTCCCCGTTCAGTTGAGGATGGCATAACATTCGAGTTCGTGCGCACCGCTACCCGCCCTGCCTTGACTAGAAATCGGTATATAGTCAGGGTTGATCCTAGAGCCATGTATAGCAATGGTGTTGAACACGGACTACGGCGCATAGTTGAACGTATTGTAGAGTTTGCCCCTGAGAACCGCGACGAAGGTGAAGTCAAGACGAGGCTGTCCTTCGGATTCGGGTCAGATGACGATGTAGATGATTTTTGGGTAGTAATACCGTTCAGACGTTTGGCAGCTGAAGATATAGAGTATATATTAGGCCGTATAATGCAGGCCTCTCAAAGTAGCATAGCCTTCAATATGGACAACTTCACGGTAAATATTGACCGTGTATTCCGTGTTACGGGTCATAGCGCCACAACTTATAATCTTATCTTCAATTCTCAGGCTATTTATAGACGGCATATAAACGCCGATCGTGGTTGCGGCTTTATAGCAGTAGTCTTAGCTCGTATGTTTACTGTACTAAATACACGGGTCAAAAACATTTGGTTGCATACGGTAGTTGAGCGTGTCCGTAAACTAGCTGTAGACAGTAAACTTGAATTTGACTGCAATGTGGGTCCTGAAGAGCTGAGAAGGGTAGAACAGGAAATGAATGTTCGAATAGTTGTATTTGGCCAGGATGATCGTCGTAGAACTGTCTATGTTTTTAAAAGCTGGGTGAGAGATCGTACAAGACCCCTACTTATTTTAGGACTGTCAGGGACAACGTATCTCTCCATCCGTAATATAAGGGGCCTTTACGCGAGTTATGATAAAAGTCGAAAATATGGACGACATCATGATTTGTGTAATGGGTGTATCGAGTTTGCGGATGATATAGTGAAATATTGTAAAGATTACCACATGGTATGTGAGCAGTGTAAAAGCTCCAAATGTGAAAGCCGTGTAGTTGAAGCTGAGAAGAGGGATTGTGATGTGTGTAGACGCACATTTTTCAATAACAACTGTTTTGAACTCCATAAATCAATTGGCACGTGCAGGAAAATGAGAATCTGCGAATGTGGTATGTTTCACATGATGGATAATTGGGGAAAGTTTGAGCATAAATGTGATGAAATTAACTGTTCTACATGCCATGAGAAATATAAGGCGGTTGGAGTAAAGCATGTATGTTATATGAAAGATGCTAAGCCTAAAAACAGCCCTTGTATAACTGTGTACTACGATATAGAAACATACACGAAAGCTGAAACCAAAGAGGTTATTCTACATTTACTTGTGAGCCAGACTATCTGTGATGAGTGCATGGAGATCGAATTTGATGAGTGTCACAAATGTGATAAACGGACAAACCTTTTTCAAACGAATGCCAACGATAGCCCTGTGAAACTCGTCCTATATTGTCAAGTTAGCGGACAAGTTAAAAAAAATGACTGCGTATATTCTTGCCCATAACGGGGCGAAATTTGAGACACAGTTCCTTTATAAGGAGTTGCTTAAGCACGAGTCATCTGAGATAGTTACAGGTGATCCCTTGAAAAGAGGCAACAAACTAATACAGATGCAAATAAGAGGTAATGTACAGTTTAAAGACACTATTATTCACACCTTGTAAATTAGAAAAGCTACCCAAGGTGATGGGCGTAGCCGCTGAAGTTTCAAAAGGATATTTCCCTTACACATTTCTCACTAGCGAAAGTAAATTACGTCGGACTACCTCCAACCAAACATTACTTTAACTATGAATGTATGAGTACAGATGAACGTGAAGATTTTGACCGATACTACAACAGTTTTAATGAATGTAATCCTTATAATATAGCTGATGAATGTGACCGTTATTGCGTGAATGATGTGCGCGTGCTTAGAGTATGTTTCCAGGCCTTTAGAAGGATATATATGTCGTTTCAAATGCGACCCGTTGCAAGTCGCAACCACCATCGCCTCATTATGTTTTACGATGTTCAAGAATAACTTCATGCCTAAAGACACCTTTGCCATTATCCACAGAAACAACCCCCGCAGTTGTGTGTGCAAGGCTATTTACTGGCTCATACACCTACAGCAGCAGACAGGTGTATACATAAAGCATGCTCGCAACACGGGTGAAGTACCCATTAAGGTTAATGGTCGTGTTTTTTGGGTTGATGGTCTCAGTGAAAACCGTGCCACCGGTGAGAAGACTGTACTCCTTTAACGGTTGCTAGTGGCACGGTTGCCCCCGTCCTGAGTGTGGAATCGTAGGAGATTTCCACGGTAGAGTTCCTGCCGACAGTCTTGCGTGGACCCGCACCCGCGATCAACTTATACGCTCCCAATTCACTCACAAAGTCTTGTGGGAGCATGAGTATGATGTACGGATGGAAGCAGATGGACAGTACCATGAAGCAATAAACACGATCAAACGTTCAATGGTGCTGGATCCTCTCAAATGCGGTGCTAGCTTGTTCGGAGGGCGTACAAATCCCTTCAAGCTATACTTTCCGCCTCCGGAGAGTGTGAAACTCCATTACTACGACTTCTGTTCTTTATACCCCTACGTGATGAAGAACAATCCGTACCCCGTAGGTGCACCTGAAAAAATGGTGGGTCCCACCATACCAACCATCGATGAGTTTTCAGCCAACTTGAATGAGCGCTACTTTGGACTTTCTTTCGTAGATGTGCTCCCTCCTAGCGTTTTATGGATGCTGATCTTACCCGTCGTTATAGATCACAAGCTCATGTTTCCCCTGTGCGTGAAGTGCGCAGACGAGAACAATGATGATTGTAACCACACACCCCACCAGCGTAAGATCAGAGGTGTATATACAAGCCCTGAGCTGGCTCTAGCCGTTCGCCATGGGTATAGAATAATGAAGATACATGAGGTGTGGAGGTTTCAGAAGCTACCCAACCTTTTCACACCATATATAAACGCTTTTTGGAAGGATAAGGTTGAGGCTTCAGGATATCCGCGAGGGCTTGATACTGAAGATGAAAAAACGTCTTATATTCAACGTTACCGTGACCATGAAGGTATACAGCTTGATCGTCCCCAAATTGTAAAGAACCCTGGCAAGCGCTTTAGTGCAAAGTTGTGCCTAAACAGTCTTTGGGGAAAAGTTGCACAGAATACTGGCAAAGGGAACGTTTATTTGGCACAAAGTTATAGTGAAGTCTGGGATTATGCCAACGCTTCCGATAGAGAGGTCATGGAGATTGTGAATGTAGGTAATACCCCCAAATAAAGTACAACAATACCGAATTGGCCACAGATACCCCACGGGTTACAAACATACCTGTAGCCAGCTTCACAACAACCTACACACGCATCAAACTTTGGGGCCTATTGCAATCTCTTGGGCGGAGGGTTTTATATGCCGATTCAGATAGCGTGATATTCACAGCGAGGACGGGTGAATGCATGCCCGCTATTGGGGAGTTCCTCGGAGAGCTAACTGACGAAATCAAGGATGAGTATGGAGACATCGCATACGCCGACTCGTTTGTGTGAACACGGCCAAAAACCTATCGGGTATGGGTGAGGGTGGGGGAGGATACGAAGTATATCGTGAAGGCTAAGGGTATCACGATTAACCATGCGAATCGGCGGGTCGTTAACTTTGATCCGTTGAGGGAACTAGTGCGCTTGGTAGATGATGAGTGCGACCGTCCACTCCAACTGACTGTAGTTGGGGGGCGTGAAGAAACTTAGGGGTACAAAGGTGTGCCGTAACACCTATAGGAAACGTTACCAGGTGCCTGGTACCTATGATACCGTGCCCTTTGGATACCATAATCTTTAATATGTCTATTGTTAACTTATTTATTACACGTATTTGTAAATATATATATATATATATATATATATACACTTGAATATTTCGTTTATTAAATAAATCTTGTTTCAATTAGCGTTTCACTTTCTCCTTTGCGTGCGTGCGTGTGTGTGTACAGTAAAAAGCTAAGCCCCGCCCACTGCAAGACCGGCAACGTGAGTCATGCCGCTCCCTGAGCATGCCTCTATCCCTGCGTGCTCAGTTGACCTCTGCATACCCTTGAGCTCAGACGTGTATTCTCCCGCGTAGAAGAAAAATAGTAATGACTACTTTTAATATTGCATGTTCAACATTTATGAAGTGGTATTCGGCAAAGTGCCAAGATGTGGTGGATACTGAAAAACTCCCTATTCCCCCCTCCTTTGCCACTTTTAAGGCTACATTGAGCCGTGCGAAGAACCAAGATGTTCAAATACTCTACGGGTATTCTGGCGAGGGCGTTGTAGGATTTCGTAGTACAGACGATGTATTGAAGTATGTCATAGACCTAACCTTTATAAAGGCTCACATATACCGCGAAGTAGAAGCAACAGAAGATAAGCAGCGGTTATGGATAGTGAGTCTTATTGATGAGTGGTGTGACAAGCGATATTATGTCATGTTACACCATACCGACTACTCGTACCCTACGGTTGAGAATGTAAATCTTGTCATCATGGAGAATCTTAAGTATTTTTACCATAATATTAATATATATCATAATGAGGTTTGTAGTGAGGTTGTGGCTAATGGGCTGTGAGAGTTTTTAGCAGACTTTAGAGACGAGTATCGCTTGTTAAACACAAAGGTCAAATATGGACATATGTTTCTCTCAAATAGTGCGCCGGATTGTGAAGATGTTTTGTTTGTGGAAATGAATGTCTGGTGAGTGATAAAATATTAAAATCGATATTGTTTCGGAAAATTCTGTTTGTCCAAGAGCACGTGTTCGAACAAGCCTGTACACGCTTTAGCAGTGTGACGCGCTCCCCCCAGCGAGCCGCCCACCCGTGTACCTCACGAAACATACGAGTTCGAACGAACCCATACACGTTTCATCAGCGTGACTCACTCCGCCCGTCGAGCCGATCCGTCCACCTGTGGCTCATAGTCATCTCAGAGCTTGAACTGAGTGGACGTACGAATACGATGGAACTTCCTTTGAGAAGCATTCTCAGCGCATCGTACGATGTCTCCGTGACGAAGTCATTGTGCGTGTTCAGGCGTGAAACCGGCACCATTAACTATGTACTTGAAACGATTTGCAGGCAAGCAAGCAAACGTAATGTTATTTATTTAAGTGTTGAGGAGATGAATAGAGTCTTCGTGACAGTTGAGAAGTGGGGAGAGGACCGTTATAAAATACCTGCAGGTGTAGGTACAAGAGAGCAGATTAGTGACGCCCCCTCATACGCTGTTGTTTGCACGTTGTGTATAAATAACGAACAGCCATGCATTGATATACGACTGATGTGGAAGAACGCATCTGATAATAACGTTCTTGTCCCTACGCGAAACCGTTTCTTCCTCGACAGAATGTTTGAAATCGTCGGATTCCGCAAGTTGAAGCCTAAATTGGACGCTCATGTTACGGATATGATTTATTTTGACACGGTCTTTGAATACGCATACACCGCTCTGCTCGACGGATTTATCGAATGTAGGAATGAACAAGGCGAGAATGGTCTAGAGCTGGATGCATATTTAAAAGGATTAGATTCTTCGAAATATCCTGAACTTTGGTACAAAGCACTTGAGCAGTACGGGGCTGAGCTCACCTACACTGTTCACCCTGAAGAGCTGTATCTCTCTATAATGAATAGCTGTCGTTACGACTTGGAAGATTATTTCAATTGCCGCTATGCAGAGTGAAGAAGAGTTCACGATTGAAAAGCTCAGGGCGGTAAGAAAAAACCCTCGATTGGAAATGCTTGTTTATAAACTTGTATTTAATAATGATGATGTGGTTAACGATGACCTCTTTGTGCGTGATTTTGATTGTATTCTAGCCGTGTTTAAAGATAACTTGCCAACCGAATGTAAAGTGGGGACGAAAATAGCATTGAACGATATGAAATCTATTTATGTCGAGTATATGCCTCTTATCAGTTAAACGGTGAAGTGTTGCTTGGACGGTTTTATCACGTGGTACAAAGTAATAGCGATGTAGATGTAGACTCTACTACGTGTGAGTTTAGCGTTTTGCACCGTAGAACATAAAGGATGTATATTTATTTATTTAATTGTGTATATATATTTATATTTCCTCTACTAATATGCAATTGAATATATGTTTCGTATATTATTATTTTTAATATATTTAATATAACTATATATATTTTTCTTGTACTAATATTTTGATAATACAATGTTTTGTATATTATTATTTTCAATATACTTAATTGTTTAATATAACTATATATTTTCCCTGTACTAATATATTGATAATGCAAAGTTTTGTATATTTTTTATTATATATTTCCCGTTCGTGATGCTATTATTATGTTATTATTATTATATTATTATTTTTTGACCATATATATATATATATATATATATATATATATATATATATATCCCAATGTATATTTATTTCCATTAATTCGCCTAAATAAACAGAATGATGTATTGGCGTTTTATTTATTCCTTTTTGTTTGTACACGGTATTTAATTATATCAATTGATTAGTTTCTAAAGCGAATTTCTAAACCAGAATATATGCTTTAATTAAATAAATATTGCTATCTGGCAACTCGACCTTCTAAGCCAAATGGCGGATTAAGTCAGAATATATGCTTTAATTAAATAACTAGCGTGAACTGGGAACTCAAACAGATACGCCAACTGGTGGAGAGAGAGAGGAATAAACAACATGATCGAGTGTTGCAATAACGGGGTCCTGCCCCTACGAACATTGGAAAGATGTTTACACTCCACCTTAGACCTACGGTTTAGCACGGATCATTAGGTCACCCTGACTATCAACCGCAGAAGGACATGCCGGGTCTCGAACCCGCCTCCACCTTAGAGTTTAACGCGCGACGCACATAAACCGTATAGATGGGTGTGTACACAGTGCTTTCTGGCTGATGGTACCAGTAGGCACAGGCTACTTAAGCCACCTGGCTGATTAGGGGTCCTATAAGACAGCGGCTGCTCGGTTGAAGTCTTAATATGCGCTTCTCTCCTGCCAGGCGAACACCTCTCTCTTAGGTTAGGTATACCCCTTTCGGGGGGTTCATTGCAACTTGGGGTATAACTCCGCCTCCAAGCTGCATACCCCCCAGCGGGGTTCATTGCAGTTTGGGCCCCGTCTCCAAGTTGCATAACCCCTTGTTGCTCTTGCAACCCCTCCCCCACTATGGGGGTGCATTGCCACAAAAGGGGGTGGGGGTTGCAACAAGGTGGTGGTGGTTGACACTCTGGGGGTGAGGGTTGGCACTATTGGGGTGGGGCACTCTTGCAACATTTGCAACTGCATTGCACTCGTCCATTTTGCGGGCATGCTACTTGGGATAACTTTCACAATTAAAAATGTTATGTAAATAAATAATGCATAATAATGCGCCTCGGTTGTGTAGTAGTTAGCGTCGCTGACTACACATCCATCTGCCCCGGGATCGAGACCCGGTAAGAGTAGCCGGCACGCAGCAAAACCCAGCTGTTCTTCCTTCCACACAATAAAGAAAGTGGTTGGTAGATAAATGGGTACCCTGGGTGGCGTAATGGTCAAGACGCTGGGCTGCTGGTGGGGCGTGGTTCGGATTCCACCTTAAACTGTAGGTCTAAGGTGGAGTGAAAAGCTTAACCTTCGTCAGAATGAACAATTCGGGCAAAAGCTAACCAAAGGTTACACCCATAAGGAAAATTAAGAGAGATTCCAATACTTTTGGTGCATTCAGCTGATTTCAGTAAGCTTCATAGCGATGAGCTACAGTTTAAATCTGAAGTTTATTATATTATCTGAATGAACGCAGAGGGGGTTCAACCACATGACTATTGATCATACTCAACGTCGCTTATTTTTTTTAATCTAACAGGAACTAGATGTGGCTATATGAACTCAATCAATCCAGTTTATCCCAATTAGAGATTGTTTTATATGTACAATGACAATGCCGTTAATCGAGACAGAAACATTTACAATTTCTTCAAATGAAATAAAAAAATTTACTGCTGAATGAAAAAGGCCTTTGCCTAAAAATAATTATATCATACTTTAGTTAATGCACACAATGAATAGGACATATTTATGCTGGTTTCAAATCATTTTAGTTGCTTCTACTGAAGGGTGTACAATTTACAAATTCAGGACTTCCTTTTCATAGAGGCAAAAGATGCCAGATTTCACTAATGCATGGTTAAATACGTAAGAAGATTTAAAGACAAGAGAAAGTTTTAAAGCAAAGCAAAGAAGAGAAGTTGAGAGGTAGGGAGGTAATTTAAAACTAAAGAGAAAATTTAAAAATACAGAGGAAGGAATCTAAGTGAAAATTCTACAATATTTCTACTCGCGAAAAAATATATATATACAGGGTGTCATAAGTCATGTCCAATGGGAGTTTTTATCTGTTGTTCATGTCATATTTGTGTTTCAGATAACTACTAGAGATGACTGACCACATGAAGTATACTTCATCAGAAAAAGTGGAACTAGTGCTCCTGCACGTTGCTGGAATGAGTCAGAGACGTGGAGAATTCCATCGCCGGCACCCTGTGAAGCCAGAGTCGAATCATCGTATGGTGGGGCAAACAGTGGAAGTCTTGAAGTAAGTTTTCTGTAACGTACTTACATTGGTCTCGCTACAAAATTTAGTTCAGCGCTTAATTTCCATTTTCGTTACCCGGATTTTTCATATCTGTTATGATTACTTTCAAATACATAAGGAACTACAATTCTTGAGGAAAACTCTCATGTCAAATGGTTTTCCCAAAAACTGCATTGACACTCATATTGGTAAACAACTTTCAAAGACTGTTCTTCCGAAACTGTATAATACCACAGTTAACAGAGTAGTTATTTAGTTTTCTATTACATATACTGGAGATTACAGCTTTGCCCTGAGAAACAAACTTATTAAACTAGTGCGTGAATTTTACCCCCAACTGTTTGTTAGAATTATTTTCAAACCAGGTAAAACCCAACAAAGATCTTTCAGATTTAAGGATATAATGTTATATATAATGTTTCAGACCAACAAAGACACTAGGATCCACTCATGGCTGGTCTACCTAACCGTGTTTGTAATTGTGTATTGCGCATGTCCTCCGGAGTAGCGGAGTGGACCTACAATTTTACGTGGGTTCTGAACCACAAAAACCTTAATTTTACTACCTTAAACTATA
Organism: Bathynomus jamesi; assembly: GCA_023014485.1. Lineage (NCBI taxonomy): Eukaryota > Metazoa > Arthropoda > Malacostraca > Isopoda > Cirolanidae > Bathynomus > Bathynomus jamesi. The sequence goes on from JAJOZX010002741.1 coordinate 27,474, forward strand.
CCCAATCGTCAGTCAGACTCTGTACTCATTCGTCAGTCACACTGTACTGAACGGACGCATTTCCTGAGCTCTCTGATATTACCTCTACTTTTTCATATTGCTAATAATTTTACTTTTCGAAAGTTTTGAATTTTATATACTTATGTTTATGTTCACATTGTTATAGTTAAGTATTTGAATATTAGTGGTTTTTAGCGATTTAGAAGTTTTCATAGCGTGCCGGCATAATTTAACTTAAACTTGTGACGGTTATAACTAATTTTAACTGCGCGATGCCGTCGCAGAACGCGTCGTGTGTTAGGTGTGGGGTAAACCGGTGGCATTCGGATTTTAAAGAATATAACGTCGGTCCTATGGCGATTACCGAGAGATAGCTTGTTTCTTTTGCGATTTAAGGAAGGAAATATTTGATATAAAACGCAGCGTACGTGAGGTAACGGAAAGACTTGCAACGCTTGATGAGGGCAGGGGTAGGGCTACGGTTGACGAAAGCCGAATCAATACTAACGATGAAGACGTTAGTAATTTGAAGGGTGAGGTGCGTAACCTAGATTCTAGTTTAGGTAGCTTATCGGGAAGGTTGGATAGAGTTGAGGAAGGGGTTAAGGTTGGTCCGAGATTAGTAGATGGGGAGGGATTTAGAGAAGTTAAGGGTGTAGCTTGGCCACGTACGTTAGGTGATAGGAATCCCCCCTATCGAGGTTTCGACCCCTTTCGCCCATTTGGAAAGGGACGTGAATGGGTGGGAAACTATTTTAATTGGGAACTCTTTAGTGCGCCATATGGACACAGAGTTCGTTCAACGACATCCAACCAAGAGGAGGAGAATCTGTCTCCCAGGGGCCAGGGTTGACAGAGTTAGTGACGAAGTGGATAGGATTGACGCCTCCCGTCACTCGATATTGGTGACGATGGTAGGGGGCAACGACTCGTATAGGCCCGATACGAGAGTGCCTGACCTTTTGGAGAGATATAGGGGGTTAATTAGGTCCCTAAAGGCGAGGTCAGATAGATCTTTAGTTCTAGGTATTACCCCTAGGCACGGTTTGGGTCTTAGGATTACGTCTAAAACTATATTTTTGAATACTAAATTAGAAGAGATTTGGGATCTCTTCCGTTTGACTGCCGCCATTGAAACATAATTAAACTTTTTGTATTTTGTATTTTAACTGAAATGTCTTGATGATACAAAATAAGTTACTTTATAAAAAAGCTTTTCTTAATTTCCCCTTCAAATTTTGTTTCTTGTAAACAAGTTTAATTACTTTCAAGATCCATGCTTAATTTTTAAGTTTTAATCGTGTAGTCAGAAAAATAAGGGGATCACCTGAAGATCAGGGCCTCCAGCCTTCTTTAGTTAGCTTTATAAGGCTAACTAACAAAAATATCACGACCTAACCTAACCAATCGTCAAGGTCGTACAGTTGACCTAACGATTGGTTAGGTTAGGTCGTGATATTTTCGTTAGTTAGCCTTATAAGGCTAAGTAAAGAAGGCTGGGGGCACTGACCTTCAGGTGATCCAAATAAGGAAGTTTAACTTATAAATATGTCATTATAAGGGAAAATTAAGAAAAGCTTTTTTATAAAGTAACTTATTTTGTATCATCAAGACATTTCAGTTAAAATACAAAATACAAAAAGTTTAATTATGTTTCAATGGCGGCAGTCAAACGGAAAAGATCCGAGATTTGTGCTGAGGAAAATGTACCCTTCGTAAAGCTGTGGTCAGAATTCAGTGATCCTAGCCTTTTTATAAAAGATGGGGGTGCATTTTAATGAAGTAGGTAATGCTAGGCTAGGTAGGTTAATTGAGGAAAACGTACGAAGGCTGTATAGGTCGAAGCCTTCTTTAAATGTTGTGGGTCCGGGGAACGCGGGCCCGACATGAAAAATAGTTTAAAACGCCTGCCCGTGGTAAAAAGTAACTTAAACGTCTTTTATTTTAACGCGCGTAGTATTAGAAATAAATTAAACGAATTTAAAGCCATAATTTATTCCGGCAACTACGATATAGGTGCTATCACTGAAACGTGGTTGAATACCGTGACTCGGGACTTGTTGGGGGAATTTGATATACCGGGTTTTAAACTCTCTACTAATGATAGGTTACATAGGATTGGTGGCGGCGTTTTGCTGTACATTCGTAATTCACTTAGGGCTATCGAGGTTAAGATAGATTTTCCGGCAGCAATTAATGCGTTGAAGTTAGGCCGCGTAGTATTAGTTATAATTTTGTTGTTGTTTAAAGACCTCCCGTTCAACCCCTCGATACCGATACTAGATTTTTTTACTCGCTTCTTGGTAACTTTATTGACAATCGGAGTAGTATAATTGTCGGAGACTTTAAGTGCCCTAATGTTAATTACGAGACTTTTACTGGTAATGAGGAGGGTTTGAGATTGATTGAGTTCGTGGAAGATAATTTTTTACGACAGATGGTTACCGAACCAACGCGGGGTGACAATATTTTAGATTTGGTGATGACGAACGGCGAAAACATAGTCGAAGGTTTAGAAGTAGGCGAGAGTTTAGGATGTAGTGATCATCAAATTCTTAGGTTTAAGTTATTGATAGAAAACACTAGGGAAAGTAACGTAATAGAAGTCCCTGTTTTCGTAGGACCAATTTTGATAGTTTTGCGAATGGGATGAGAGTAGTGGACTGGGATAACTTATTTATGGGTAAAAGAAAGTTGGTGCTTTCCTGTTAACGGGAATACCCAACCGCCCGCTGTCATCTGCACTCGTATCTTGCGGAATTCATGTGGCGACAACGTACCGAAAGTAGCGACGTTTTTTCTGCGATTTTAGATGACAAAGACACTTCGGCCCCTTACTAACTGATTATCGCTTACATATTAACTAATTTCATTTAAGTGATTAATAAATTCGGTACTTACGTATTATCGGGACTACCAAACTGTTTATGATGTATTTTTGCTCTCGTCATTTTCGTTTAAACTAACGAAAATATCACAACTTAACCTAACCAATTAATTATCAAAGGCGTGCAGTTGACCTAACCGGGCATTCAATTAATCTAACTGGGTATTCAGTTGACCTAACCGGGCATTTTCCGTTATATTAACCTGTTAGGTTAATTCAATGCCCGGCTAGGTCAATTGAATGCCCGATTAGGTCAACTGCACGCCTTTGATAATTAATTGGTTAGGTTATTCAAACAAAGCACACCAAAATACACTTGAAAAATGTATTTCTGACTACATTTTATACAATAAAGCATAACCTAACATGTTCATGTTACGAGATTTCGTAAACGACGCATTACAACAGGAAACGTGCAAAACACCTCAGAATTAACCAGAAAAGTTTGCTCTCGTCATTTTCGTTTAAACTAACGAAAATATCACGATTTAACCTAACCAATCATCAATGGCGTACAGTTGACCTAACCGGGCATTCAATTAACCTAACCGGGCATTCACTTAACCTAACAGGTTAATATTGGTTATTTCACCTAAATATCTTCTGATCTTTTCATATTATCATCTAGGGCACATGACGAATCAAGTTCTCAAAGTTGAAACCACACGAACGGCACGTCATAATTCTATCACAAACACCACAAAACTGAATCCAATTAGGAAAAAAAAGAGCCAGAACAGAAACCAACAAACTAATGAAGTCGAAGAGTAACATGACGTCATATCACCCCCGACTACAAATACACTAAATATATATATTTACATTATTATTATTATTATTATTTTCTACAATAGTTGTCACAAAAAATGAGTGATACATTTGAATAAAGCAACTAAAAGTACCTCATAAAAAGTTATTTTGATTTACAGGTTCAGGCCATGTCATTTAAAACATATTAACCGTGCATTATTTTAATGTACCGAAAATCGTATTTCTGTTCATTTGCACAGGAAATGAAGGATATATTTGAACAGAGCACACCAAAATACACTAGAAAAAAGTATTTTTTAATTCAACTTCAGGCCATGTCATTTTCTGCATAATGACCCAAAAAAGTTTTTGAATACGTCAATAATCGTAAGCCGATAAAAGAGAACATAGGCCCTCTAGTGGATGTTAACGGCTTCTGACGCTCAGGCGATGGCGGGTATTTTCAATAACTTTTTTGCGACAGTTTTTACCGTAGAAGACGTAAATAATGTCCCCGACGTGGGCGATATCGTTCCATTTAGTAGCGAGACTATTTTGGATGAAATAACTGTTTACGAGGGTGAGATTACGCATTATATCGATAGGCTAAACGTTAGCAAGGCTCCAGGCCCTGACGCTTTTTATCCCAGACATTTGAAAGATTTGTAAGACGTTATCGTAGGCCCCTTAACGAAGATTTTTAATCAGTCACTCGAAACGTGGGTAATTCCTGGACTTTAAATTAGCTAACGTCACGCCCATTTTTAAAAAAAGCGACCGCACAGTACCTAACAATTATAGGCCTATTAGCTTAACGTCAATTGTCGGTAAACTTTTGGAATCCGTAGTTAGGGATCGTATCGTCGATCACTTAGAAAGTCGAGATTTGATTAATAGTAGTCAGCATGGGTTTCGACGCCATAGATCTTGTTTAACTAATTTGTTAGAATTTTATAACGAAATAGTGCGCGAATACGATAGGGATAGAGCGGCTGACGTTATTTATTTAGATTTTAAAAAGGCGTTCGATACAGTTCCGCAGAGAAGATTAATTGCGAAAGTTAAAGCGCACGGTATACGCGGCCAAATAGCTAACTGGTTAGAGGAATGGCTTCGTGGTAGTGAATCGGGGTGGTTGGATGTAGGTAGCAGTGTCCCACAGGATTCGGTGTTAGGCCCATTGCTATTCGTAATTTACATTAACGACATAGATGTAGGATTGACTAGTAACGTCAAAATTCGCGGACGATACTAAAATAGGCGGTAAGGTTTTTAACGAGGACGATAGAAATAGGCTCCAAGACGATGTAAATAGGATTATGGAGTGGACAGATAAATAGCAGATGCAATTTAACGTAGACAAGTGTAAAGTTTTGCATATAGGTTCTCGTAACAATAATTACACGTACACGAGGGATGATAGACATTTAGCGAGCGTTGACGAGGAAGTAGATTTAGGCGTATCAAAGGATTTAAAAGTTAGGAACCAGTGCCTGGAGTCTTCCACAAAAATTAATAGGATGTTAGGCTTCATAGCGCGTAAGTTCGAATTTAAATCGAAGGATATTATATTGCCCATTTACAAGTCCCTAGTTAGGCCTCATTTAGAATATGCCGTTCTGTTTTGGTGCCCGTATTTGCGTGAGGATATTGATAGGTTAGAAAGGGTTCAGCGTCGTGCCACGAAACTAATTCCGTCATTGCGCAACAAGCCTGATGAAGACAGGATTAAAGAGTTAGATTTGCATTCACTCGAAACTAGGAGACTAAGGGGGGAGGTTTAGCCCTGTTCAAAAATCAACTTTTTCTTATTTTCATAGGTTTCTGTACTTTTTCCCATGCTTTTTGACCTGAAAAGGCCGAAAATCACAACCATTTTGACCTAGGTTGTTCGGAAGCATTGCCGCATGGAGCTTTACGTTTTCTGCCTTGAAATCGGCCAAAAGCACCAGTTCCGGGGTCCCTTGAATCATGTTTTGCACTATAACTTTTTATCTAAACAAGAGAGAGCAACAAAATAGGCACCAAATTAAAGTGTTTTTAATCCTCTTTCTAACTTATACAATTATGATAGTCTTGGAACAAGAAATGGCACATTGGTACATACAAAGATTTCAGAAATATCACAAAATTCGTTTTCTCACACTCAAGGCAGACAAGGCGCCTTATTCATGACACAAATTTGAGATTAACATTTTGTCACAAGTCTAATCGATCAAGAAGTGAAAGCATTACATGATGATTAATTTCATAATGACATTTACACAGTCAGTTGTTGAGAGTTTGTTTCTTGAAGCTGTCAAAGCGGCGTCTGTTGAACTCCACAGCTTGAAGGAGATAGTCCCTTTGCTTGGCATCTGTTGTTATGACATTTGCAAAGTCGCTCATCATCTTGACACCACGTTCAGCAATGTCATTCACCGCTTTCAGATTCTTAACATAGTCCAACGCTTTTCTGTAGTCCTCATTCTGTGGCCAAGACGTGACAGGTTCCAGAAGCCACTCGGATCCAATGTTCAGTGTGTCCAGCAGGAAATGTGATTCTGTGCCAATGAGATCAACCAGGGTGGCCTTAGCTGTGACTCTCTGGAATAGAGGCTTTCCTGTTCTGAAGCTGTCTGGCTTCTCAGTGGCATGTAACTGGGCAGCAATGTCGTGCTTCAATGTGTCACTCAATCTACTGCTGAACAGGGCAAATGGCACGACTTCCTGCGTCAGGTACCATTTGTGGTTTTCCCTCTTATTAAGTACTGTATCAGCAAGCTCTGGGTCAGTTTTCTTGTACTTCAACATGTCCTGGATTAGACTTAGATCATTCACGGGAGCATCTGCAGCAGACATTGACATCATCCATACAGGAGTGTAGAACAGCGCAAGGAAGGTGTTGAGTCTTTCCAGCTTTGATACAGTGTCTTCGTCGTACTCAAGTTGATCTGCAAACATCAGCATTTTCATGGAGTACAGGTTTCTGGCCATCCATCTGGCCTGATGAATGGCACCTGGTCGACTCCAGTGAATACCTCGAGGAGGCGTTCCTCCAAGAACAATGACTGTCAGTTCAGCCATTTCCCTGTAGTCGGCTCTTGGAAGCCTTTCTGCTGTTAGAATGTCTTGGAGTATTTCTTCACTGTTCTTCTTCTTTTCCTTCAGCCATTTGCTGTTGATAGCCAGCATCTTTGGGTTTTCCTTGGACAAGTCCGTCCAAACATCCTTCAGATGCTCAAACCAGGGATTATCTGGCCCCTTCACCTTCCCAAACAGCTTCTCCCAAACTGCTCCTACTAGGATTTCCAGGATGTGATGTCGACAGGCCAGATAAAACACCTTTTTGTTCAGCATTTTCTCTAGCAGTTTGGCAGCTCCTCTGTGAACTCCACTGTTACTGGATGTAGTGTCAAAAACAAGGGCAGTAACATTATCCGTAAGTTCCCATGTCTCCAGTAAATCCATTGAAGCCTCAGCCTGAGCTGTGCCAGAAGAATTGTCGATGACAGGTACTCCCAATAACTTTCCTTCAGTGTATGAAGGTGGACCAGACACTATCACAGCTAAAGTCTCTGAGGTACTTCCAGGTTCACTGCCCAAGACATCTTTGAGCAACTTTCCATCCCAGTGTAAGGCAGCGTACTGTGGGGGGTTTTCACAAAACTTGGACATGTGACTCTGGCTGATATTATACCTGGACAGCATTCTGTTGCGACGTGTTGTTGAGGTTGAGATGACGAAGTTATCCAGATCAGCCCCTCCAGCTTTCAAGGTGGCAGAAACCATGGCAGTAACTTGATTGTCTGATAAACCAAGACGATCAGCTGTATTGCAGATGACATCACATTCCATGACCTTCCTTGGAAACGTCAAAGTCACACTAGTCACAGTGTCTTGATGGTGAGAACATCCAGGACGAGGCTGATGGTAATCCATGTCCTCTGTGTTAGCGTCGTTGTCAGTTGAGTCACCCCAGGTAATGTCATCCACATGAACAACTGCCTCTTGTTCTGCTGCAGCTGTAAAATAGTACATGTTAAGACAGTAATTGTTAAGTGCATGCTAAATATCGCAATGGAGTAAAACTTAAAACTTTTTGTAACGTTCAAAGTAATTAGTTTTACCTTGTTCTTGTCTATGCTGCAGTCTTTCATTCCTCGCTGCTTGCTGCAGGGATCTTGTCTCAAAAATCTTGTCATGACCAGACATATGACCTTTCCTCTCAGTCTTTTGGTCTTCGTAGAACCTGATATCCTCATCTTTCTTCTCTCTGGATAATAGTCTGTTGTTCTGTATTTCCTGGATTGCATCTGGAGCTCCTATATCGAACAGGCTGTCTAATTCCAGCACAAATGCTCCTCTTTTTCCTCCAGGGTTACTTGCTCTTCCTTTGCTTTTCACCAGAGCACGATGTTTCTCATGTAGTTTCATGAAGAGCTTCATTGCGTTGTACTTGGTCATTGTCTTGATCCTAGCCATCTGCCAGAATGGGATGATAGATTCAACTGTTTCATATGCAAGGTCTTGAACCATGGGCCTCCCTGCATTTTCCGGTAAATTCTGAAGATTAAGGAAATACTGGAACGCCTGTCTGTTGGTGGGAAGCTGGGAACCACTGATAAAAGCTGAAGGGTATCCAACCAGGAAAGTTTCAGTGAGAGATCTGGTAGATGGCCCAGTTGACACCTGCCTGTGGACAGTACGTGGAGGTTCTGAGATATCAACTGTGCGCCCACGGAACTCCCTCAGCTCCTTGCTTAATGCCATTTTGAAGTTGTAACTTGTAGATGGTTTTCTAGATTCTGATTGAGTTTCTGTTGTTTCCTGAAAAATGATAGATAATTATTATTATTATTATTATTATTATTATTAATTATTATTTATTTATTATTATTTATTATTATTATTATTATTATTATTATTATTTATTAATTTTATGCTCTTTCATTTGATACCTAATTTGTTGCTTTATCTTGTTTAGATCAAAAGTTAAAGTGCAAAACATAATTCAAGGGACCCCGGAATTGGCGCTTTGGCCGATTTCAAGGCAGAAACATTGAAGCTCCATGCGGCAATGCTTCCCAACATCCTAGGTCAAAATAGTTGTGATTTTCGGCTTTTTCAGGTCAAAAAGCATGGGACAATGTACAGAAACCTATGAAAATAAGAAAAAGTTGATTTTTGAACAGGCCTAGGGGAGCTTATTGGAGTTTTCAAAATCGTTAATAACATCGATAACGTAAATTTTGACAAACTGTTCACTTTCAATAATAGCAATACTTGTAATAACGGATTTAAGTTGCGTGGCAGACGTTTCATTACTAATATCGCTAAAAACTTCACGTTTAAAGTAATTGGTAAATGGAATAATCTTCCCGCGCCTGTCGTGAACTCTACCAGCGTTAATGTGTTTAAAAACCGTCTAGATAGGCATTTTAAAAATATTAACCTTGTTTAAAATATAAAAACAATTGGCAACAGCAGCTCTGGGGGGTCGTAATCGGGGATGAGTCTGTTGATGTCTAATGCCTGCTTGTGACATTGCAGCGTGTGATATGCCAGCAAAAAAAAAAATATTAGACGAACACGAACTTAGTTGTAGCTTGAGTAAATTAACCCACTTTTTGTTATTCTTTATACTTTTTTCTTTTCTCCTTGTTGCATTAGGGTGTCAATTTTGGGGGTGAAATGACTAAATTGAAAATCATGTGATTTGGGAGCAATTTAATGTAATCATTTGTCATACAAAATAATATCCTTGCTTCAAAAACAATAAAAAATAACTCCTACCTACATCAAATTTTAATTAAAAAATTCCATTTTTCAGGAAATTCGTAACAAAATAACAAATGTGCGCAAACATCCTATCAACATTTAAAGTGGCAATAAGATATCATTCAGAGTCTTTATTTGAAAGTAACCAATGCAGTCATGTCCTTTTTGTTGCGGTTCCTTGACATCAGCATTCGGCTTGCTACTTGCGCTTTGATGTAACCTTCTCGCCTCTCGTGACTTTAAACTTGACTAGCTGCTTCTGTGACCATTTTCACACATCTCTCCACACTCTGAGTGTGAGAAGGCCACTTTGGCACTTGCATTGGGGCCTCTTTAAGTTGTGTTAAATCTTTGTTTGTTATACATGTTGTCAGTGGTGGCTCCAAAACTTCCGAACTCAAGTTAACTAATTCTGACAATTTCGTGGCATTGACGTTTATCGGAGGTACCTTCCTTGTCTGAACAGAGCAGTCTCCCTGCTGGTCATCATCTAGTGATGTTCCTCTAAGCTTTAGAATGATTTCCACAGCCTCAGTTCGCTCTTTGGTACATTGGCTGCAGAGTATTGCTTGCAAAACTGCCTCTGGCCTAGCATACCAAGCGGACCTTCTCACCACAGGTAACACGATGTCCACCACTACTTTCCTTTGGGTTCTCAGTAGCTGTAATTGAGACAAGATGTGGTTGGGCCCCTCCATCCACATTGGATTAGTTTTACATTGAACCAGTGAGGAAGATAAAACCCAATAATAAATTCAACAATCAACATCAAATTCTGTAGCATTTTGCCCTTCAGTGCATGTTTGGAAACCCAAATCCTGCAGAAACGAATTGCTGTAATTAACCAACGACTGTGACTAACGGGTTCAATCTCCAAGAGAGCCAGATTTTGAGGCAACTCTCCTCATCTGATTGCTTGAACAATACGATAAGCGTAAGATTGATCCGTGCTCAGGTCTTTGATAACTTCTTCTGACAACACTGGTAGGGGAGGGCCTACTTCGACCTTCGGAAATTTTGTATTTATTTCTAATTCCGTTGCTTCATCTAGCATGTTGCCAAGGGGGCCTGACCACTTGTTGTTGCTCTTTGTAGGACCATCAAGTTCCTGGATGAGACGACGAAGAGGTAGTTCCCCTGTGTGCAAATCACATACAATCCAAACAAGCCTTCTTCCAAGTTTTTTCTGCAAATGCGTCATAACACCGCCCTGCCATCCAGTGTTCACCGCAGTTGAGTCTCCACCAACGGCCTGCAGTGAACTGTCAAGTCTTCTTTCTTGAAGCCAACATATTATTTGATCAGCAATTGCCTCTGCATGTTTCTTGCCTTCTACTTCTGCTTCAGGAACAAAGTGAAACAAATAGCGGCCACCAGGTTCGGAACACACAGAGTAGTGTTCTTCTTTGATGAGACCGGGAAACTTTCTGTCCATTCCCTCTACCTCTAGGAGAACTTTTGTGTCATCTCTTCTTCCATCAAACAAAAGGCAAGAGAGACCTTCCTCCTTCAAATCTATTTCATGCTGATCAGATATTTCCTTCATTATTTTTTCTTGTGCTCTTCTTATCTTATTATGATCTATCACTAAGGATGTATCCTCTCGGCTGATGAGGCCTGCATCTATCCAAGCGGCAGTGGCAATCTTCGCAGTCTCTCGTAGCCCCGTATGGTGGCGAATACTGGCAAGGGCAATGTTTGAGATGTCTTTAGTGTTGTATTTCATTCTCTTCGGCGAAGGTTCAGATGGTATTTTGGAGCTATCATCTGATGTTGCTTCTTTCTGTTCATCTGAAGCGCTTTCAAAGAAGTGAGAAACCTCTTGATAGAGCTCTTCATCTCTTTGGGTGGCTTCTTCATTCTTCTTTTTCTTCCTTTCTTCCCTCTCTAGGATTTTCTCTTTTTTCTTAGCAATAACAATCTGTTTTTTGGTTTCTGAATAATCTGCCGAACCAATCTGCATACTTCCTTGGCCTCCTGCCTTTGTTCTCTGCGCCTTTATGAAAGCCAGCTCCAAAACAGGGATCTTCTTCTCACGAGGACAACGACAATCAATGTGAGGGTGAGGTTCTCTTCTGCATGAGGGAGAACAATTGGCTTCAGAACACAACTCTATGGGACACTGGCAGTTAAAAATGTCAAGAAGAGTATCAAGTGTGTGCAGAAATTTATTTTTCTTTGCTAGTTTTCCTTTCCCAAGTGATGTCTCAACTGCTTTGTGCCACAGCTTTGTTAATTTTAGCTCAATAGTTTTATACTGATTGAGTACAGGTGGTTTGAATAACACAGCTTTTTTCCACTGATGCAGAAGAAGGGGAATCATGTCCCTTATGAGCTCTTTCTCTGTGTAGTTCCTTCTATCCTTTGTATTTCGTTCACGAAGGAGTAACCCTAATCTCAGCATGTCTCGCACTGTTGGTAGTTCTGATACGGGAAGCTCCTTGCCTGTACCGACTAACAGGCTCAAGTGGCATGACGACTGACCTCTTGTCTTCAGTTTTGGCACCTTAGGAATATCTGAAAAGAAAGAAAAACATTTAAGTATTTTATATCAATTACGATGTTTCAAAGTTTAATCATTCGATGTTCTAAAATTCAATAAAAAAATATTTCATGGGATTACAACATAATTAGACAAGAATATGATAATAATAAATAATTGTAACAATCAATAATCCATACTTACAGTTAAACTATAGCATTCGTCTAGTTACTCTAGTAGAATAACTATGAAGTACGTACAAGAGCAATAACAGCAAACCACCACTGAGAGTGAGGGACAGTTCTATTCATGTTGTGACTTGTACATTGTACAACAACTATATGACCTTGAAAACACTCCATATGCGATCAGTGGGATAATTCTGTGACAGATGAATAGTTAATCAATTTATGTCCTATTATTTAGTAAAAGAGTGAATTTCTGAAACTTTAAGGTAAAATTGATGTAGGTAAAGGTTATTTTATTTCATTTTGTTTGGCCAATTTCAAGTTTTGACATGAAAAGACACTATATTTTCACTACCAAAATTGATTTGAAAAAAGTTGACAAAATTGACACACCATATCTGTAGTTTGCATGTTTGCATGGTATGATAGTGTCTGAGTTAAGAATGTGTTGTAATGCGTTCTTATCTTACTTCTTTTCATCTTTCACGCATTTCCAGCCTAGTGGGATGCATCCTCTACCTCTCTATGGAGTGGAGGATCGGTCTGCAACAGTTGGAAGAATGTGTTGCTTTGAGTTAAGAATGTGTTGTTCTTGAGTTAAGAATGTATTGCATGGTTTGTAAGCTTTCTTATTTTACTTCTTTTCATCTTTTTCCGGCAGAGTGGGCTCTACCTCCCTATGAAGTAGAGGACCGTTCTGCAATCTTTCCTATTCTCTCCGACTATTTTTCTGACTTGTCGGCAGTGGCCGGCGGATGATGATGGTGAGTCGTTTTTCTCTGTTTCTGAATGAATGTTAACCCACGAGTGATAGGTGTTGCTACTTACTTCGCCTCTTATTCTCTTCTCTTAACCCCCTACGCTTTCCTCTCTCTCGGGCTAACCTTAGAGTGGTTCTTAGGGTCTTTGTTTGCCTTAGCTTCTGTAGATCCGTAGAACATATGCATCTAATCGATTTTTAAACATATTTATAGAAGTGCCACCAATTACTTGTACCGGCAAAGTATTCAAGCTATTTACTATTGTATGCGTAGAAAAGTTTTCGGCAACTGCTGTCTCGAACCTCTACGAGTCAGCTAACGACCGTTATTTCTAGTTCTACTATATTGTGCTATTTCGAAAAAGCTACCTCTATTTACGTTATCGAACCCATTCATAATTGTAAACAACTGGATTAGATCACCCAGTAGAATGAACGCAAAATGGGAGAGTGCAAGAATGTTGCAATGTTGCAATGTAATGTTGATCAATGTAGCAAAGGGGGGAATGCTGCAAGGGGTTATGCAACAAAGGGGAGAGGGTTATGCATCAAATCAATGCTGCAATGAAGGGTGGGGGAGCTTTGGGGGGAGAAGGGAGGGTGACCTCCGCCAAAGGGGTAACCCTAACCTAAGAGAGGGAGAGAAAGGAGAAGGAGGAAGGGTGTTCAACTTGCTCCAGCCAGACGTATAATGAGAGTTCATCCGAGCACCCGCTGTAAGGTGTAAGGTGTAAATCCGCCAGTTGGCTTAGAAGGCTTAATCTGGTTTAGAAGGCGTAAATGGCTTGTTCAGGTGTACATTATTAGGGTTGAGTTGCCAGATTGCGCTATTTATTTAATGAAAGCATATATTCTTGACATTTGGATTAGAAATCCGTCAGTCGGTTTAGAAGGCTTAATCTGGCTTAGAAAGCGTAAATGGTTTGTTCAGGTATACACTATTAGGGTTGAGTTGCCAGATTGCGCTATTCAGATATTCTTGACAGTTGGTTTAGAAATCCGTCAGTCGGTTTAGAAGGCGTAACTAGCCATTTGGTATATATAAAATTAAATAATAATATCTTTTATATATACAAACTAGAGACTTAAATGAAACACCATTACATCATTCTGTTTATTTAGACGAATTATTGGAATCAATTTCACGAAATATATAGAAAATAAATCTACAATCCTATACAAACGATGGAATATATATGATCAAAAAATAAAATAAAAAATAATAATAGTATAAGTAATACGAACGAGGAATATATATATATAATAAAAAAAAATAAAATAATATAATACAAAACGATGGAGTATAACCATCAATATAGCAGTACAAGATATATTATATTAAATATTTAAATATATTGAAAATAAATGTACATCAAAATACATTCACTTTGTTCAACTGCGCTTAACTAAAACACTAAACTCGCACTTCATCGTGTCTACAGTCACATCATTATTGCAACATGACATAATATCGCTTGTCGCACCACTCATCAACAAGACTTACTAACCATATCGGTTGCTTCTCTTATACACGTGTTTCTTCTACTTCACGGCATATGTAAGCTTTTATAAAGTTTAGTCCTACAACATAGTTCAATACATCACTTGTACCACGAAATCCTGCAATGCTCTCGACAGAATAGCCGTAGAGTATTTGTACCTCTTGTTCCTTCACACGATTCAATGTAGCCTTAAAAGTATCAAAGGAGGGTGGAATAGGGAGCCATTCAGTAACCTTATCTTCACACTCTACCGAATACCACTTCATAAACGTCGAACACGCAATATTAAAGGTAGCCATTACTATTTTTCGTCTACTTGTTGAAATCCACGTCTGAGAGGCAGGATATGCCCAGGTAATAGCAGGAGTCACGTGACCGATCATACAGGTGGGCGGAGCTTAGAACTTTCACCTGAACACACAACACACACACACACACACACACACACACACACACACAAAGGAGAAAGTGAAATGCTAATTAAAACACGATTTATTTAATAAACGAAATATTCAAGGTGTATATATTTACAAATACGTGAAATAAATAAACATATCGTTAACAATAGACATATATAACAATCAAAGATTATGGTATCCAAAGGGTACGGTATCATAGGTACCAGGCACCTGGTAACGTTTCTTATAGGTGTTACGGCACACCTTCGTACCCCTAAGTTCCTTCAACGCCACCCAGCTTCTGTGCCTGAAAATTGTGGGTCCCTACAGTTAGTTGGGTGGCTGGTTGTCCTCATCCAAGCATATCCTTCAACGAATCAAAGTTAACGACCCGTCGATTCGCTGGTTGAGCGTGATACCCTTAACCTTCACGATATATTTCATATCCTCCCCCACCCTCACCCGTACCCCATACGTTTTTGGTCCTGTTCAGACAAAAGAGTCGACGTATGCGATGTCTCCATACTCATCCTTGATCTCATCAGTCAACTCTCCGAGGAATTCACCAATAGGAGGCATATATTCACCCTCCCTCGCTGTGAATATCACACTTTCTGTATCAGCGTACAAAACCCTCCGACCAAGAGAATGCAATAGGCCCCAAAGTTTGATGCTTGTGTAGGTCGTTGTGAAGCTGGCTACAGGTATGTTTGTAAACCATGAGGTATCTGTGGCCAATTCGGTATTGTTGTACTTTATTACGTAAGTATTACCTACATTCACGACCTCCAAGACATCTTTATCGGGAACGTTGGCATAATCCCAGATTTCACTATAACTTTGTGCCAAATGAACGTTCCCTTTGCCAGTATTTTGTGCAAATTTTTCCCAAAGATTGTTTAAACACAACTTTGCACTAAAGCGCTTGCCTGGGTTCTTTACAATTTGGGATCGGTCAAGCTGTATACTTTCACGGTCACGGTAACGTTGAATATAAGCCGATTTTTCATCTTCGGTATCAACTCCTCGCGGATACCCTGATGCTTCTACCTTATCCTTCAAAAAAGCGTTTATATATGGCGTGAAAAGGTTGGGTAGCTTCTGAAACCTCCACACCTCATGTATCTTCAATATTCTGTAGCCATGGCGAAAGGTTAGGTCCATTTCAGGGCTTGCATATACACCTCTGATCTTACGCTGGTTGGTTGTATGATTACAATCCCCATTGTTCTCCTCTGCGCAATTCACTTACAGGGGAAACATGAACTTGTGATCGATAACGACGGGTAAGATCGGCATCCATAAATGACGTGGGGGGAGCTCATCTACCACCGATGGTGGGCAGGTCAGGTCCTACCAGTTTTTCAGGTGCACCCACGGGGTACGGATTGTTCTTCATCACGTAGGGATATAAAGAACAGAAATTGTAGTAATGGAGTTTCACGCTCTCCGTAGGCGGAAAGTATAGCTTGAAGGGATTTGTACGCCCTCCTAACAAGCTATCACCGCATTTGAGAGGATCCGGCACCATTGAACGCTTGATCGTGTTTATTTCTTCACGGTACTGACCATCTGTCTCCATTCGTGCATCATACTCATGCTCCCACAAGACTTTATGAGTGAACTGAGAGCCTATAAGTTGATCGCGGGTACGGGTCCACGCAAGACTGTCGGCAGGAGATCTACCGTAGATATCTCCTTCGATTCCACCGTTCAAGGAGTACACAGTCTTCTTACCAGTGGCAGGGTTTTTGCTTAGACCAATAGATCATCAACCCAAAAAACACGACCATTAACCTTAATGGGTCATCCCCCGTGTTGCGGGCATACTTTATTTATACACCTGTCTGCTGCTGTATGTGCATGAGCCAGTAAACAGACTTGTGCCCATAACTACGGGATTGTTTCTGTGAATGAAGTCTAAGGTGTCTTAAGGCATGAAATTATTCTTGAACACCGAAAACCATAATGAGGCGATGGTGGTTGCGACTTGTAACGGATCACATTTGAAACGGTCTATGTACATCATTCTAAATGCCTGGAAACATATTCTAATCAAGCGCACATCATTCACGCAATAATGCTCACATTCATCATATATATTATAAGGATTAGATTCATTAAAACTGCTGTAGTATCGGTCAAAATCTGTACGTTCATCTGTACTCATACATTCATAGTTAAAGTAGTGTTTGGGTAGAGGTAGTCCTACGTAATTTAAAGTTTCAGTAGTGAGGAATGTGTAGGGGAAATATCCTTTTGAAACTTCGGCGGCTACGCCCATAACCTAGGGTAGTTTGGCTAATTTACAAGGTGTGAATAATAACGTGTTTTTAAACTGAATATAACCTCTCATTTGCATCTGTATAAGTTTGTTTCCTCTTTTCAAGGGATCACCTATAAATATCTCAGATGACTCTTGCTCAAGCAGCTCCTTATAAAGGAACTGTGAGTCAAATTTTGCCCCGTTATGCGCAAGAATATACGCAGTTGTTTTTTTAACTTGTCCGCTAACTTGACAATATAGGATACAAAGAGTTTCACAGGGCTGTCGTGGGCAATCGTTTTAAAAAAATTTGCCCTTCACCGCATTTGTGACACTCAGCACACTTGATCTCCATACATTCATCACAGATAGTCTGGCTTACAAGTAAATGTGGAATAACCTCTTTGGTTTCAGCGTTCGTGTATGTTTCTATATCGTAGTACACAGTTATACAAGGGCTATTTTAAGGCTTAGCGTCTTTCATATAACATGCATGCTTTACTCCAACTGCCTTATACTTCTCATGGCATGTGAACAGTGAATTTCATCACATTTATGCGTGAATTTTCCCCAATTATCCATCATATGAAACATACCACACTCAGAGATTCTCATTTTCCTGCACGTACCAATTGACTTATGGAGCTCAAAACAGTTTTTATTAAAAAATGTGCGTCTACACACACCACAATCCCTCTTCTCAGCTTCACCTACACGGCTTTCACATTTGGAGCTTTTACACTGCTCACATACCATGTGGCACTCTTTACAATATTTCACTCTATTATCCGCAAACTCGATACATCCCTTACACAAATCATGATGTCGTTTATATTTTCGACTTTTATCATAACTCGCGTAAAGGTCCCTTATATTACGGATGGGGAGATACATTGTACCTGAGAGCCCTAAAATAAGTAGGGGTCTTGTACGATCTCTCACACAGTTTTTAAAAACATACACAGTCCTACGACGATCAACCATTCCAAATACAACTATACGAACATTCATTTCCTGTTCTAACCTTCTCAGCTCCTTAGGACCCATATTACAGTCAAACTCAAGTTTACAGTCTCCAGCTAGTTTACGGGCACACTCCACTACCGTAGGCAACCAAATTTTTTTGGTCCGTGTATTTAATTCAGTAAACATACGACCTAAGACTACTGCTATAAAACAGCAACCACGATCGATATTTATATGCCGCCTGTAAATAGCCTGAGAATTGAAGTTAAGAGTATAAGGTGTGGCACTATGTCCCGCAATACGGAATACACGGTCAATATTTACCGTGAAGTTGTCCATATTGAAGGCTATACTACTTTGAGAGGCCTGCATTATACAGCCTAATATATACCCTATATCTTCAGCTGCCAAGCGTCTAAACGGTATTACTACCCAAAAATCATCTACATCTCCGTCATCTCACCCGAACCCGAAGGACAGCCTCATCCTGACTTCACGTTCGTCGCGGTTCTGAAGGGCAAACTCTACAATACGTTCAACTATGCGCCGAAGTCCGTGTTCAACACCATTGCTATACTTGGATCTAGGATCAACCCTGCCTATATACCGATTTCTAGTCAAGCCTGGGGTGGGGGTAGCGGTGCGCATCAACTCGAATGTGATACCATCCTCAACAGAACGAGAAGCTGCTGCGGCTGTGGAGGATGTACCCGGAATTGAACAGGAATAAGGGGGTATATTTTCATTTGAGGAAGGTACAATTGTGGGGATTGTGTCGTAAGACGTAGAGGGTTCGGGCTCTATTACTGGTGGTTTAACAACCGGCGCAATCCTGGCATGCTTTATACCTGACGTGGAGGGCTCTTCGTCATGCCTCCGCTTTGAATTGTCGCGTGCTACAGGTATCGTTGGTGTGGGCTCAGCAATGGGGATGGAGTCTGTGATCACAACTACACTGTCGTCGGGGTCATCTGTAATATCGATGATGGGGTGCTGTACCTCATCATCATTCACGCTTCTCTTGGAGAAGAGAAAAACAAGAATGTAGAATATAAGGATCATCACTTAAATATTTATTATATTTTGTAAATTACCCACTTAGGAGTGTGACGTGTTAGAAATGGATTCTGGTCCTAGCACACCAATGGATTAAGGATACTATGGATCCGGATGTTCCCTTATCAGGCCACCATCCCCGTGTGGTCTGAAATAACACTAGTTTTCTCAACGATTCCACCAAATTCAAAAAGATTAATGACAATCCCTTAACCCTTTCCCTAAAACTTGAAGACAAATCAACCGTTTCCTTAGAAAACTATACGATCAGAATAAAATTTCGGAAGGCATTTACAACCAAGTACGTTCTTCCAGCTCATCACCCTTTATGGCCTCCCCTAATACACAAACCCAACTTACCCATTAGACACATCCTTTTGGCCTACACCATCCACAATTACAAACGAGCAAAATTCCTAATTTCCACTTTAACCCCCCTAACTCTAAACGAATATTCCGTCACCAACTCCTACGAATTCGCTAAAGAAATACTGACCATAAATAACTGAAATAACCTCCATATGCATAGTTTTGACATAGTATCTCTCTACACCAACGTTCCAATTTAAGAAGCCATCGATATCTGTATTAACAGTTTATTGACCAACAACCCGAACACAGTCCTGAATTTAACAAAACAAGAATTTACCAAACTGCTAACGCTTGCCTCTTCAGACACCTATTTCTTTTTTAATCAACAACTTTATCAACAATCCGACTCACTAGCTATGGGATCCCCCTTAAGTGCCACTTTAGCCAACATCTTTCTCAGCCATCATGAAAATAACTGGCTACTCCATTGCCCCACCCACTATAAACCACACCTATATAAAAGATACGTTGATGACACCTTTCTCCATTTTCACAGTGCCAACCACGCCCCCCTTTTTCTTAACTATCTTAATTCCCAACTCAAAAACATTAAGTTCACCAAAGAAGACGAATCCAATAACACCCTACCCTTCCTAGATATAACAATAACAAAACAAAACAACAAATTCAGCACCTCCATATATCGAAAACCTACGTACACAGGCCTAGGTACTAATTACCTAAGCCACACCCCTTTGTCATATAAAATAAACAGCATCAAAATCTTAATCCACCGCGCCTATCATCTCTGCTCTTCGTACTTATCCCTCCACCACGAAATAGAATTTATTCACAATTTCGGCATTAACAACTTTCCGAAACACCTTTTACAATTCTTAACCATAAACTTTCTTAATAATATTAATCAACCCCCCTCTTAAAGTTTCCACCGTTAAAAAAGACGTACAATACAGTTCATTTCTCTATTATGACCATATCAGCCACAAAATACTGTTAGAACTCCGCCTCCTACTCACCCCGCTTTACCCCCAAATTAAATTTCATTTCATCTTCACCAACAATAACACTGGTCAACACTCATTTTATTGCCAATCATATTAGAGTGATTTTGGGGTAACTTTGTGGTGCTGATTCCGAATATGACATCGGTTTTGCTAGATTGGCTCTAATTTATGAGATAATTGGTACCCCATTGAAACACGTAAAAATGCAAAAAATTTAATGTTCAGGCGGAGCCTACTTACAAATCGCATTGAAATTGTCTCAAATCATACAAAAGTAAACACATGAAATACATAATGACATTTTATTCGGTCTCACCATCTAGAATGTTCCGATAGTTTCCCATATGCACGCGTTATGGTTACGTTTCCTATTAATTGAGGGTATTCATTATCTCAAGAACTAGAGCCAAATCGGAAAAACTACTTTCATTTTGGAATTCAGCAACCCCAAAATACCCTAAATTCGTACGAATTTCCTTGGCAACGAAAAAAAAATTTTTTTTTGTTCACCTGTGTAATAGCATCAAATCATACCTTAACCATAAATAAAAAACACCCCAGCCACTTGCTTCGTCCATTATCTAATCTTCCTTCCTGATAACGTCATTTAGACAGTTGAATTTTATTATACGTTGAATGTATCATTTGAAAGTGAAATTTTATTACCCGCTTGTTACTTAAAATTTATAGAAAGTTCTACAGGTAGGATTTTAGAATTACTAACAACCCGGCTCGTTACCAGGTGCCAGAAGATGATGCGTAGCATACCCAACTAATCTTAATTTTGAAACCTGTCAAGACATCTTTGTAATTATAATTTTACACGCACCCTAATTGGCATTTTCTCTTATTGTAACTCTTTAATTAAATTTTAATTTAATTTAACTTTAAATAAAAAAGATTCAGTATGAACTAATCATGTTAATTCTCCTCAATGGACCGATGCGGACATTGATCGTGTTATAGCTACTTTTTGCGACAGTTTTGAAGAAAGGCAAATAAATGACGACGATTTGGAGGCTTTACCTTGCAGCCAGCCCAGTGACCTGAATACCGAAGTCGAGGTATTTGCTTACATCCGGTCCAACGAATGCCAGGTCATCGAGGAACTAATGTAAGTTTTTTGTGGTTAAGTACAAAACACATTGTATTTTCATTCAATTTACTAAATGGTAGAAAGCATGTTTTAGTACAATTTGGCTTACACAACCAGCGTTCGTTAAATAAGACTAACATTAATGGAGACATTTTACAGTTATAATTATATACACACACGTAAAACTTTACACAATACAACGAGTGCGTACAAACGGGAACCTTTTTTTATCTGTCTGCATACCAATTCATTATTCATCTCAGTGTCGTACCAATCAAATAATTTTTAAAAATTTATAAATCCCTTCCCACGTGACATGTGCAGGAGAAATGAAAGACGGTACATGCCACAAGTATTACTAAAATATTCTTGGAAACGGTAAGGATTCCAGACAATTTCAGGGACATGTAGCTGTTCGATAAATTGTACAACCACAAGGTCACTCCAGGGCTGAGTGCCGAGTGAAGCAAATTAGTACATTCTTTCCCTATTTTCAAAATAGATTGCAAACCTATGAATCTCCTCACTACCGACAATGTCTGTCTTCACGATAAGGCTATACCAATCTCTCGTAGTTGGCAATTTCAATGTTTCATTCTTCGCAAACACACCAATAAATTTGGAGCGTTTGATTCTGTCGCTTTTCATTACTCTCTGGAGTGTATTTCCGTCCATTTTAAGTCTGTGACAACGTTCCGGAAGGGGTCAATTTCTATTAGAGCTTGTGATTCGAAGTACACTAATAGGCGCGTCTATAGGGTTGGCGAATTCCAATCTGACTGAGATATTCCCACTTTGTTGTGGACTTAAGTGCGTATTTACACTAGCAGATAAGTCGGGGGTAATATCAAATGAGTAAAGGTTAAACTGTTCGACAAATTCTTTCTGCGTTGCGCCAAACTCAAGGACGTCACAGCCAACGGCAATATGGGCCATATTATTATAAGCTCTCGCGCAGAGCGGGAACACCGCGTCTGATGAGTAGTCCGTAACCATAGTCCCTCCCAATGCAACGCCATTTACGTATAGAATTATATTTTTAAGGCTGAAATTCTCGAATTTAAAGGCGCTCTTTTTATATTTTTCACTCGTCGAAGGGTGATCCTGCATTCCAATTAATATCCTTTCAGGTAGAACTCACAGGGCCACATTTTATAGCTGCTTCGATGCAGGCACCGTGTATCGCTTGATCTGTACTCTGCTAATTGGGTATTTTGCTGTTGTGTGTGTCACAACCATGCGACCTACCATTTCTATGGTTGAGCAATATCCATGTTTGTGCCATTAGAAGTTCGCTGTGAGAAGCGAATGTCCCTTAACTGTTCCTCTCTAGTTCGTCTCATTTAATTTCTCCCAATAATGACTTATACTGTACGTACAAAGTAAATCACTTTGACGTCATAAAGTAACTTAATTTCCTTGAATACCTTGAATACTGAATCACGTGTTTAGTATGTGGATATCTTCCATATTTAATGTATGGTAAATACTTTAATCATAATAAAAACTTCACTCTCTATAAGTCATTATTTATATGTTGTGTCCTGTCTGGTATTATGCAATATAAATATTATTCGACCATACTCATTCATACATCCATGTTCTTTCTTGACCGCTATCCTTTATTTATTTTATTACTTATTCATTCATCTACCTATTGTCTACTTATGCCCTATCATCCTATCAGTCCACGTTTACTCGTGTCTATATTACGCACACAACCTAGTGTGTGACAACCGATATGTGTACAATACTTTGTGCAGTCGTACATGTCCCTTGATGCTCATGATTGCGTACATGTAAATACGTCCACATGTATTCTTTTTACTTTTTCTTTTAATTATTTCACCTCTCGCAAGATATTCGTTAATGCTGGTATAAATGTTCGAATTCCGATGACGTCGCCAAAAGCGAGCCTCTCAATCCGAACTCTTCTCTCTTGCTTATACTACCAATGTATAATGTTAAGATGTTTTGTTATGTTTTGTTATTATAATATACTGTAATGTTTCCATGCCAGGCCACTGGTTCGTTAACTTCTTACGTCACCTAGTTATCCACGTTCTCATTACTTGTACTTACTATTTCTACCTAATTGTCATTCAAATTCTATGCTACTTATGTGTTACGTTATCATAAATGTCCGTGTACTTCCAATGGAAAGTACACTGTATTTTTCCCCCGTTTTCATCATCGCTGGCTTTTACGCTTTCCAACTATGATAACCAACCATTCTTCTAATAATATTTGACATAATTTGGCGTAATTATTAATAACTATAAATATATAACAATGTTGTTAACCCCCTTTAAATTATAAAACAACGGAGAACTCTCCTTCATTATATAAATTGTACCACCTATTTAGATTACTTCAGTATCAGATATGTCAATTAACAACTTGCTAAAATTGTAATTAACGGAAATAATTTAATATGATGTTATAAATGTACTTAATATACTCGGTACATGTCGGCACCGCGACATTATGTCGCCATCTAAAAGTGTATACCTTACAAAAATTAGAATTTTTTTTTGTTAATTTTTTATCTTTCTAAATTTCGTTGCAAACTTAAATTATGCTTAACGTCAGAATTCTTTAGCTCTCCAGTTAAAGTGGGAGCTTAACCTTCAACTGCACTCCCCAAAATTTAGACTTATTTGTTTCTTGTATTGTAAATTAAATCATTCTTGCCTTACCCTTATTCGCGGAGGACGACCTTCCTCCCTTTAAATTCCTGCCTGAGCCATTGTTACAAGAGTTGGCACCTCTCCTCCTTTAAATTCTTGCCTGAACTATTCTGAAAAGAGGTCGAACCTCTCCCCCTGTAAACTTCTGACTTTCAGTGGTTATCGTAAGAGGCTATAAATTCATTTCCCTCTTTCAGTGCCTCGTCCTGTATATATTTTGTGTAATAAAAATTATACGAGTGAACGAAGACTCCAATTTAGAACTGAAGTGTTTCCATTCACCCCTTCGAGAAAAACTTGGTAGAAACAGTTTATTGTTACTCGGATTGTCTACGGCTAAGGCCGAGCTTAACCAACAAAGACCACCCTCGTTGGATTGTCAAAAGTGCATTCATCTTAAAAGACGCCAGCGGGCAGTGACTCGCGCACAAGCGCGACACGTGTATCAAATTTTTTTTAATTTCTACATATTTTGAGGAACTTAATTTCACTGGCCGTACACGCAGATATATTTCCATGATTTGAATCACAACGGGTTTTGCGCCCTCTTCTTGATCAGGTCCCAGATTTATGCAGATCTCGGGACTCATGCGGTTGAGTTTTAGCTTCATGTCGATGCCGTTCATAAGCAGTTTCTCCTTGAACGTGAAGTCTGTATGAAGATGTCCAAAACATTCGTATATCTTTTTTTAGAATTTTTAAATTTATCCTTTATACTACTTTCGTCTTTAGTCTGATAATAGCCCTCGGCAGTTAAAAAGGTGTTCTTCGCTTCTTTTGAAAAGTTGAGGACATTTTCCAGATAGGCTCGTATGTGATAAAAACCCGTTAATGCTGAGATGTTAACCTGATTTAAATACACCTCACACTGGCTGAATATGGAGTGTAGAAAGTTGGTTTCAGGGTATGCAGAATAACTATCATCGCAGTCCGTTCCATCTGAATGGGCTATTCGTAGTTTAGCGTACATGTGCATGCACCTGGGATAAAAAAGTATGGGCCTGAGCTGAGTATCACGAATTCTATAGGGGCACTCAGTGAACTAATTGTGTTTAATGGGTTAATTGTAATAAAGTCGCTATGCTCAATAGAAACTTGTGTAGGGGGCATATCAAAGAGGAACAGTTCCGATTTACATTGTGAACTACACGGATGGATGAAACGCGCCATGACAAGTGAGATATAGTGCCACTTCTCTCGACAAGTAGTAATCAGCCTATGATTCGTGAGAGTAGTGTTCTCAGCTTATATCAGATAAAAAAAATGATCAGCCATATGCTTCATTCGCGTAGAACACTTCTTTTTTGATGTTCTTTTACGTTTAGCGCCACGTGTTGGTAACCCCTTCTTCCGGACAGCTCTCTTCTTCTTTCCACCACCACGCTTTTTTCTCTTTGCATCTTTGATGATTTCGTCCCGTGTACGTTTTAAATGTTTTTTTAGAGTTTCTTTAGGTTTAGTTCCACCCATTATATCTTCTACCGCATTAAAACCTGATTGTAACGCCTTCCTCCCGAGATATCTAGCACCCCTCTTAAACAATGGAACAGCCGTGCGTAGTATGGATGAAAAAATGGATCCAAGCCCACTCCCACGCTGATATCTCACTCCTCGATAGACTGTGAAAGGCCTTCGGTCATTATAACTGAATACGACGAACGTGTAGCTTCGCTGTTAAGCTCCCCTCACCGAATATATTGAGATATTGGTTAATAGATTAGTCGCAACATTCACATAATGGGGCTTGTCATATGAAATGCTCAAACTCTTCCCTCTATGGTTGGAAATGTGTACAGTGCGCAGCAGGCACGCATGGGTGTCCCCAACAAATTGATGCTCCAGGATATTGCTGAATATATAGCACATGCCTGGGGATGGGTAGCTTTCACCCAATTTCTCCATTTTCAACTGATACATTAAGTTGGACAAGTCATGTTGTGCCTCGTGAAAGGTATCTCTTTGGAAGGCTGCACCATATCGACCCTCGGCAACAATTGTGAACAGCTCTTTGTCCTTAACATTTCTACTAAGCGTTGATTTTAATTTCACCGTGCGTGCAGGCGTGTCTATGTTTACGACTTCAAAAAGTAAATCGACTGTCAGGTAAAACTTGTTAAGACTCTTGTTTAAGCCCGTCACAATGTCCGTGGCTCTGTGATAATGCCCATTCCTAGTGTTATATTTGTACTATAGTACTGTACCTCACCGAACAGGACTGATCGCATAGTGTTGTCTAAGGTTATGCCTAATTTTTCACACTCATCGACTCTTCTAAGGATCAGAAATATGATCTGTTCATTTTCAAGAGTCAAAAATTTGGTGGCTACCTGGAATTCACAAACACCAACTTCGTACGAATCACGTTCCAACTCAATGGGCCCATGGAGTTCTGTTACAAAGTCAGCCAGGGTGTTGTTAGGATGTACAGCCAGAGTAGAAGAGGACAGGAGTATGACATAGAAGTGGTTAGGCACCATGTTGCATACTATTTAAGCTTCATTATTGCATCAGCTTTTATATATGTGTTGAAGCTTTCTGGGTACCCTAGCCATTTCACCAGGTACATTTTTCTCTTTCCTGAACCTTTGCTGCCGAAAATGTTTTCAAGTTTAAACACTTTTTCCTAAATTAAATGTCACTTTCTGCGACTTCTCGCGGTAAAAGCCTCCTGCGATTTCTTCCCCATTCAAATCTTCAACATAATACATCATTATCTCGCCTTTAGGTCTCAGCTCTAACTTTAAAAATCTCAGGTGTCCATCCTTGCTCAAATCCCTTCGCGAATTTATTTCCCGAACGTGATAGCCTTACATAATCATTGATTTTGAGACGTGTAGAGTGTGGTGGCGGTGCTCTATCTCTTCTCACCTCTGTGCGCGTGCCTCTTTCTAAAACTTCGTTAGGTGTTGTACCAATCGTACGGTAGTGTGAATGGTTGTATGACGATGCCAATGACCCCAAAACGTTTGTATATCTGTATGTGTTTTTATGTGTAACATAGCGATGCAAGCGCTCCTTTATGGTACGTTGAACTCTTTCAGCTAAAGAGGCCTTATGTATAGAACTGCTAGTGTAGTAACTGTCAGCATGGTCTGAAAAGCGCAGCCTATAAATTCTTTCCCCATATCCATAAAAAAATAGCCAGGAACCTGTCTTCTTTCAACATCAACGTTTTGGTAGTTTTGCAACTGTTTCAGGCGATTTATTTATCAGCGGAATTATTCACAGATATCTAGAGAATACATCTATTATGAATAGGATGTAGCGGTAGCCGTCATTATACAGTGAATATCTTGGCATGTCTGTTAAATACGCTTGCCAAATGGAGTCAATCGAAGCCGCTGTTGTCTTGGCCGTTTTAAACCTTTTTCTCACCGGTTTATGAAGTGTATAAGCATCCTGCTCCCGCAAAAACCTCTCAACATCTTTTTTCCTTACTCCATCATCGTAAACACCTCTGTACAGTCTATTAACGCCGCCATAGGAGTTGAGGTTAGAAATGCCATAATAGCGTTTTCTTAATATATTCGCCATTGGCACGTGGATAAATTCAACCGTTTGTTCTCTTCTTTCTCCTCTTCAGTAATGCTACTGTTTGGGGTGATGGCGTGCTCAGTTGTGACACATGCGAGACTTGCTCAGAGTCTTTTAACCTATTCATATTTCCTATCAATGTTTTGGGGACATTTATTTGTTGTAGTTTTGCTTTAATATGCTTCCATCCTGTCGGTGAGGGCCTGTCCCACTTTCTCACCAGGTCATGGACAATGTCGACGATATTGGATCCCTGTACACTTGTTCCTTCAACAATGACCTCGCCTGTATCGGTCCACTCTATGATGGGGTCCTCACTCAATACATTTAAAGACTTAAACCTTTATTCCTCAATGTATGTGGGAGACTACTTTTAAATACATTCTCGATGTGTTGCGTTCCGTTATTCTTTGGTTGATCATCTCTATCGTCGGGCCCAGGTCCTATGTCGCCATGCTCCTCGTTGCTTGCGCTGTCCCTAATAACCACGGGGAGCTCTGACGGATTCTTTTAATCTTCGTACTGATGAAGAAATTTATACAGAGCCTCTTGGTACAAGATCCTTTTCTCATCAGATGACTTTTCACTGTTTAATAGGGCCAACAACTCGCCATCCATTCTTTTAAGCCTACTTTTACGGGGTTCTAGAACCGTGTCTGAAATCTTTGAACTTTGCAATGAAGCATACACCTCGTGCGGAATCACTACCACTTTTTTCATTATATGAATCTAGTCAGTAAAGGTCCCAAAACTGAAAATAAGATGGGGAGGAATGATCTCCCTCTTTGTACAATAATTCTCTTTTTCTCCCCACAGTTTGACTTTTACGAGCGAGCGCACGTATTATGTTCTTGTAACAACGTAAGCGAGCCTTCTGAGGGGGTTTCATTAGCACATTACATTTTATAACATTAAGACAGATTTCACAGATGCATTTTAAAAAGTCGGAGTCGATATTTTTAATAAACATCTGTTGCAGGGCCCGAGGCAATCGTTGATAGATTTTTATTAATTCACGATATTTCTTCAACCTATTTGTCATTCTGGAATATACACCGTTTCAGGCTCGTTTGGGAATTTATTCGTTCTTAGAAGCACCCTAAACGTGTTTCGCGGGTGAAGGTCACGAAGCAAATATCCGTAACGCTGACTTGTGGTTTCTTTATAAACCTCCAGAAACTCCTTACGCTGATTCGGGAACATTTGAGTGGCTGATACCCCAATTTCTGAAACATCTCTACGTTGCCCGAATAACTAGATATGGTGTATTTAACGACACATCACGCATTTATCTATTTTTGAAAAATAGATTCTGATTGATGAAGAATACGCTTATGTTAAGATGGTGGGAGAACACTGTAAATGTCTCGGCAAACGTTTTATCTATTTCCAACATGAGATCGTCAATTACAATGACTGTATGCTCATTTCCCTTTTTTGAATTATCGTCATATACCCCTTTTTGGAACAAAATATCATCTTGGTTCTCGTTGAACACTGAGTGATACGTCGAATAGCACCATATTACTTTATGCTCAAATTTTGAGAACATCTCCCCAATATCTTTAATGATTTTAAGCATAAACACAGTTTTACCACATCCTGGAGGGCCAGATATAATACATGTGGAGAGGCTTGTGAACCTGAATTTTTCTACAGATTCCATTTCTAACACGTCACCCCTAAGTGGGCCATTTACAAGATATTACAAAATTTAAGTGCTGCTCCTTATATTCTTGTTTTTCTTCTTCCACAGAACCGTGAATGACAGCGATGTACAACCCCTCAAAATCGATATTACAGATGGCCCTGATGACCACGTAGCTACAGACTCCATCCCCGCTGACGAACCCTCACCAGCGACATCTGTAGCACGCAACAATTCAAAGCGAAAGCATGATGAAGAACCCTCTACGTCAGGTATAAAGCGCGCCAGGGTTGTGCCGGTTGTTAGACCCCCAGTAACAGAGCCCAACCCTCTACGTCTTACGACACAGCCCCCACAATAGTGCCTTCCTGAAATATACCGCCTTATTCCTGTTCAACTCCGGGTACTTCCTCCACACCAGCAGCAGCAGCTTCTCGTGCTGTGGAAGAAGGTATAACATTCGAGTTAGTGCGCATCGCTACTCTCACCCCTGCCCTGTCTAGAAACCGGTACGTGGTCAGGGTTGACCCTGGATCCATGTGTAGCAACGGTGTTGGACTGCGCCGCGCCGCGTAGTTGAACGTATTGTGGAGTTCGCCCGGTAGTAATACCATTCAGACGATTGGCACCTGTAGACATAGAATATAGCTTGGGTCGTATAATGCAGGTCTCTCAAAGTAGTACAGCCTTCAACATGGACAACTTAACGACAAGTATTGACAGAGTATTCCGGGTTGCGAGTCATAGTGCCACACCTTATACTCTAAATTTTAATTCTCCGGTTATTTAAGAAAGCATTTAAACGTCGATCGTGGCTGCGGCTTTATAGCAGTCTTAGCTCATATGTGCTAAATACATGGACGCAAAAAATTTTGTTGCCTACAGTTGTGCAGCGTGCCCGTAAACTGACATCAGTTTGCAAGCTTGAGCTTGATTGTAATATGGGTCCTGAAGAGCTGAGAAGTGTCGAGCAGGAAATGAATGTTCGTATAGTTGTATTTGGAATGGACGATCATCGTAGGAATGTGCATGTTTTTAATAGCTGTGTGAGAGATCGGGCAAGACCTCTACTTATTCTAGAATTGTCAGGAACATCGTATCTCCCCATCCGTAATATAAGGACTCTCTACGGTAGTTATGATAAAAGCCGAAAATATGGAGGGCATCATGACTTGTGTAAGGGATGTCTCAAGTTTGCGGATGATATAGTGAAACATTGTAAGGAGTGCTACATGGTATGTGAGCAGTGTAAAATCCGCAAATGTGAAAGTCTTGTAGTTGAAACCGAGAAGAGGGAGTGTAATGTGTATAGACGTACATTTTTCAATAATAAATGCTTTGAGCTCCATAAATCATTTGGCACTTTCAGAAAAATGGGAATCTGTGAATGCGGCATGTTTCATATGATGGATAATTGGGGTAAGTTTGTGCATAAATGCAATGAAATTCACTGTTCTACATGTCATGAAAAATATAAGGCGGATGGAGTGAAGCATGTGTTATATGAAAGACGCTAAGCCTAAAAATAGCCCTTGTATAACCGTGAACTACAATATAGAAACATACACGAACGCTGAAAGCAAAGAAGTTATTCCATATTTAATTTTAAGCCAGACTATTTGTGACGAGTGCATGGAGATTGAGTGTGATGAGTGTCACAAATGTGGTAAGCGGACAAACGTTTTTAAAAGGCTTGCACACGACAGCCCTGTGAAACTCTTTCTATCCTATCTTGTCAAGTTAGCGGTAAAGTTAAAAAAAATAACTGTGTATATTCTTGCCCATAACGGGGCAAAATTTGACACACAGTTCCTTTATAAGGAGTTGCTTGAACACGAATCAACCGAGATATTTACAGGTGATCCCTTGAAAAGGGGCAACAAACTCATAGAGATGTAGATAAGAGGTAATGTACAGTTTAAAGACACCCTGCTGTTCATACCTTGTAAATTAGCAAAGCTACCCAAGGTCATGGGCGTAGCCGCTGAAGTTTCAAAAGGGTATTTCCCTTACACATTCCTCACTAGCGAAACTTTAAATTACATAGAACTACCTCCACCCAAACATTACTTTAACTACACCAACATGAGTGATAGTGAGCGTGAAGATTTTGACCGCTACTACAACATTTTTAATGAAGCTAGCCCATAAAATATAGCTGATGAATGTGAACGTTATTGCGTGAATGATGTGCGCGTGCTTAGAGTATGTTTCCAGGCCTTTAGAAGGATGTACATAGCCCCTTTCAAATGCGATCCGCTGCAGGTCGCAACCACGATCGTCTCATTATAATTTACGGTGTTCAAGAATAACTTCATGCCTAAAGACACCTTAGCCGTCTTTCACAGAAACAATCCCCGTAGTTATGGGCACAAGGCTATTTACTGGCTCATACACATACAGCAACAGACCGGTGTATACATAAAGCACGCCCGCAACACGGGGGAAGTACCCATTAAGGTCAATGATCGTGTTGTTTGGTTTGATGGTCTAAGTGAGGATCCAACCACTGGCGAGAAGACTGTGTACTCCTTTATCGACTGCTGGTTGCATGGATGCCAACGTCCTGAATGTGCCGTCACAGGGGACCTCCATGGAATATCCCCGCGCCGATAGCTTCGCATGGACCCGTAACCGCGATCAACTTATTAGCTCGCAGTTCACTCACAAGATCGTGTGGGAGCATGAGTATGATGCACGAATGGAAACAGGTGGCCAGTACCGTGAAGGTACCGTGAAGTTCATCGGGAAGTATGCGAAAGATGAAGTAGTAGAACTTCCAATGACGAAAGATTGCGGCGCACTCATACTGAAAACAGATTTATCGGAGAATATGGTACTGTAGGCCTGTTCAAAAATCAACTTTTTCTTATTTTCATAGGTTTCTGTACATTTTCCATGCCTTTTGACCTGAAAAAGCCGAAAATCACAACTATTTTGACCTAGGATGTTGGGAAGCATTGCCGCATGGAGCTTTAAATTTTCTGCCTTGAAATCGGCCAAAGCGCCAATTCCGGGGTCCCTTGAATTATGTTTTGCACTTTAACTTTTGATCTAAACAAGATAGAGCAACAAATTAGGTATCAAATGAAAGAGCATAAAATTAATAAATAATAATAATAATAATAATAATAATAATAATAATAATAATAAATAAATAATAATTAATAATAATAATAATAATAATAATAATTATCTATCATTTTTCAGGAAACAACAGAAACTCAATCAGAATCTAGAAAACCATCTACAAGTTACAACTTCAAAATGGCATTAAGCAAGGAGCTGAGGGAGCTCCGTGGGCGCACAGTTGATATCTCAGAACCTCCACGTACTGTCCACAGGCAGGTGTCAACTGGGCCATCTACCAGATCTCTCACTGAAACTTTCCTGGTTGGATACCCTTCAGCTTTTATCAGTGGTTCCCAGCTTCCCACCAACAGACAGGCGTTCCAGTATTTCCTTAATCTTCAGAATTTACCGGAAAATGCAGGGAGGCCCATGGTTCAAGACCTTGCATATGAAACAGTTGAATCTATCATCCCATTCTGGCAGATGGCTAGGATCAAGACAATGACCAAGTACAACGCAATGAAGCTCTTCATGAAACTACATGAGAAACATCGTGCTCTGGTGAAAAGCAAAGGAAGAGCAAGTAACCCTGGAGGAAAAAGAGGAGCATTTGTGCTGGAATTAGACAGCCTGTTCGATATAGGAGCTCCAGATGCAATCCAGGAAATACAGAACAACAGACTGTTATCCAGAGAGAAGAAAGATGAGGATATCAGGTTCTACGAAGACCAAAAGACTGAGAGGAAAGGTCATATGTCTGGTCATGACAAGATTTTTGAGACAAGATCCCTGCAGCAAGCAGCGAGGAATGAAAGACTGCAGCATAGACAAGAACAAGGTAAAACTAATTACTTTGAACGTTACAAAAAGTTTTAAGTTTTACTCCATTGCGATATTTAGCATGTACTTAACAATTACTGTCTTAACATGTTGTACTATTTTACAGCTGCAGCAGAACAAGAGGCAGTTGTTCATGTGGATGACATTACCTGGGGTGACTCAACTGACAACGACGCTAACACAGAGGACATGGATTACCATCAGCCTCGTCCTGGATGTTCTCACCATCAAGACACTGTGACTAGTGTGACTTTGACGTTTCCAAGGAAGGTCATGGAATGTGATGTCATCTGCAATACAGCTGATCGTCTTGGTTTATCAGACAATCAAGTTACTGCCATGGTTTCTGCCACCTTGAAAGCTGGAGGGGCTGGTCTGGATAACTTCGTCATCTCAACCTCAACAACACGTCGCAACAGAATGCTGTCCAGGTATAATATCAGCCAGAGTCACATGTCCAAGTTTTGTGAAAACCCCCCACAGTACGCTGCCTTACACTGGGATGGAAAGTTGCTCAAAGATGTCTTGGGCAGTAAACCTGGAAGTACCTCAGAGACTTTAGCTGTGCTAGTGTCTGGTCCACCTTCATACACTGAAGGAAAGTTATTGGGAGTACCTGTCATCGACAATTCTTCTGGCACAGCTCAGGCTGAGGCTTCAATGGATTTACTGGAGACATGGGAACTTACGGATAATGTTACTGCCCTTGTTTTTGACACTACATCCAGTAACAGTGGAGTTCACAGAGGAGCTGTCAAACTGCTAGAGAAAATGCTGAACAAAAAGGTGTTTTATCCGGCCTGTCGACATCACATCCTGGAAATCCTAGTAGGAGCAGTTTGGGAGAAGCTGTTTGGGAGGGTGAAGGGGCCAGATAATCCCTGGTTTGAGCATCTGAAGGATGTTTGGACGGACTTGTCCAAGGAAAACCCAAAGATGCTGGCTATCAACAGCAAATGGCTGAAGGAAAAGAAGAAGAACAGTGAAGAAATACTCCAAGACATTCTAACAGCAGAAAGGCTTCCAAGAGCCGACTACAGGGAAATGGCTGAACTGACAGTCATTGTTCTTGGAGGAACGCCTCCCCGAGGTATTCACTGGAGTCGACCAGGCGCCATTCATCAGGCCAGATGGATGGCCAGAAACCTGTACTCCATGAAAATGCTGATGTTTGCAGATCAACTTGAGTACGACGAAGACACTGTATCAAAGCTGGAAAGATTCAACACCTTCCTTGCGCTGTTCTACACTCCTGTATGGATGATGTCAATGTCTGCTGCAGATGCTCCCGTGAATGATCTAAGTCTAATCCAGGACATGTTGAAGTACAAGAAAACTGACCCAGAGCTTGCTGATGCAGTAGTTAATAAGATAGAAAACCACAAATGGTACCTGACGCAGGAAGTCGTGCCATTTGCCCTGTTCAGCAGTAGATTGAGTGACACATTGAAGCACGACATTGCTGCCCAGTTACATGCCACTGAGAAGCCAGACAGCTTCAGAACAGGAAAGCCTCTATTCCAGAGAGTCACAGCTAAGACCACCCTGGTTGATCTCATTGGCCCAGAATAACATTTCCTGCTGGACGCACTGAACATTGGATCCGAGTGGCTTCTGGAACCTGTCACGTCTTGGCCACAGAATGAGGACTACAGAAAAGCGTTGGACTATGTTAAGAATCTGAAAGCGGTGAATGACATTGCTGAACGTGGTGTCAAGATGATGAGCGACTTTGCAAATGTCATAACAACAGATGCCAAGCAAAGGGACTATCTCCTTCAAGCTGTGAAGTTCAACAGACGCCGCTTTGACAGCTTCAAGAAACAAACTCTCAACAACTGACTGTGTAAATGTCATTATGGAATTAATCATCATGTAATGCTTTCACTTCTTGATCGATTAGACTTGTGACAAAATGTTAATCTCAAATTTGTGTCATGAATAAGGCGCCTTGTCTGCCTTGAGTGTGAGAAAACGAATTTTGTGATATTTCTGAAAACTTTGTATGTACCAATGTGCCATTTCTTGTTCCAAGACTATCATAATTGTATAAGTTAGAAAGAGGATTAAAAACACTTTAATTTGGTGCCTATTTTGTTGCTCTATCTTGTTTAGATAAAAAGTTATAGTGCAAAACATGATTCAAGGGACCCCGGAACTGGTGCTTTTGGCCGATTTCAAGGCAGAAAACTTAAAGCTCCATGCGGCAATGCTTCCCAACAACCTAGGTCAAAATGGTTGTGATTTTCGGCCTTTACAGGTCAAAATGCATGGGAAAAAGTACAGAAACCTATGAAAATAAGAAAACGTTGATTTTTGAACAGGGCTAATGGTACTCATTGGTTTGTAGTGTATTTTAGTAATCGAGAATGTCTCTACTGTTACGATCCTCTCGCAATCCATTTATGGCATGATCCTGTTGTTATGGAGTTTCTTAAACGGTTACATATACCACGAATTATGTTTAATCCTCAGCAACATCAACGTTTATATTCAAATATATGTGGGGTAGTTAGCTTATATTTGTGCTTAAATGAGAGAGAGAGCATATTTCACATAAAAGAAATAAACCACCGATTACTTCAGAGTTCTTTTCTAAAAACTGTGCTGTTCATATTAATTTCAAATAATTAGGCCTGCAATTTAATTTAGTTTTCAAGTTTCTTAAATTTGTTTGATTTGTGCCACTTTGAATCCAATAAGTGTGTGTGCAATTATATACGTAAGCACTTCCCGTTTACTTCAAAATCCAGGGGTGTGTATTGTATACTGCGACTTTATATTTATCTTGTCGATTGACAATTCTTTAAATTTGGCACACGGATAGATTATGTGGCATATATACTGTATATATATATATTAGGGTGGTTCAAATTTGGGCTAAAATTTCAAAATAGTTGGAAATGCTTTACATGCTTTACATGTGAAGTGATTTTGTGCAAAATATCTGTCGATTCAGTACATAATAAGAGGTCGCTATGATTTTCACATTTTCAATAATTATTTAGCTAATCATTTTCTACCCGCTTCATTTTTAGAGGACGCGGCAGTCACGCCACACTGACTCCGCACACCTTTCAGAGGATGATGCAATTGTTCGATTTCTTGTATAATGCTGTTTGTGAATCAGACAAATCATTTACTCATGCATCATTTCAAGTTTAAACTACAAGTTCAAACTTCAAGAGCTGAGGAATAGTAGCTCATGTAAGTATTAATTCATATATAGGGTGGGGCACGGGAATCAAGTGTTTTTTGAATAGCTAGTAATCGGCCATTAGGAATGGGAGGGGCGTGCGGTAGGTAGCATTCCATTCCTGGGTTCATAGCATTTAACTTTAACTAACACTCACCTTTATCTTTCAGGTGCCATCATGGAGCAGTGGACGTTAGAACACCGCATGTTCGCGTATGATCATTTTGTTAGGAGTGGCGAGTCAGTGACAGCAGTTCAGCGTGCGTTTCGCCGCAGATTCAACATTCATCGAAATGACTCTGTTCCCGCTCGTGACACAATCTTACGTTGGGTTAACAATCTTCGAACAGGAGGCTCAATAATGAAAACAAAACCGAAGGGGCCGCAACGCACTGTGCGTACTCCAGAGAACGTTGAAAGGGTCAGACAAGCGATGTTGCAAAGCCCAGGCCGCTCTGCTCGGAGACATTCAGCTGCACTCGGAATCAGCAATCGTACTGTTAGACGGATTTTGCATGAAGAATTACATTTTCACCCATACAAGTTAGCGATGGTGCAGGAATTGAATGTAAACGATTGCCCCCAACGACTGAATTTTGCACAGGAAATGCTTGCACTTTATGAGCAGAATGAAAACATGATGGTGGTAATGAGTGATGAAGCCCATTTCCACCTTAATGGGGCCGTCAACAATCAAAACTGTCGGTATTGGGCTGCTGAAAATCCGCGACAACTCCATGAAAAACCGCTGCATAGCCCTAAGGTTACAGTTTGGTGCGCGGTGGGAAAGTTTGGCGTCATCGGTCCCTATTTCTTCGAACAAAATGGGGTTACCGTTACCATAACATCTGGGCGTTACATTGAGATGGTGAACACCTTTTTCATCCCTGAGTTACGAAGAAGGCGTATTGCTCGTCGACATTTGTGGTTTCAGCAAGATGGGGCCACGCCACACACCGCCAGAGCGTCAATGGCTGTTCTTCGCCCCCTGTTTCCCAACCATCTCATTTCGAGATTTGGTGACATTGCATGGCCCCCTCGGTCCCCTGACTTGTCCACATGTGACTTCTTTCTATGGGGGTACCTCAAGTCACGTGTCTACGAGGACAAGCCCCGTACATTAGATGCATTGAAGGAAGCGATCCGTCAACAAATCATCCAAATCAACAGAGACCTGCTGGGAAGAGTGGAGGCCAATTTTCGTAAACGCCTTCAACAATGCGTCGACGGCCAAGGACATCATATGCCAGATATAATTTTCGGTACATGATTATTATGACATGAAATGCTATGTTCTTACGAATGTTGTTCTACCAATATATTTTCTTTACAAAAATAAATATCATTTTCCTGATTATTCCAAAAACACTTGGTTCCCGTGCCCCACCCTGTATATCAATTATTAATTCATATATATATATATATATATATATATATATATATATATATATATATATATATATATATAATTATTAATTCATATATTTTTAAGTATTAATTCATATGTATCGTATTATTCAGTATATATATATAATTATGTTCTTTATATGCAAATTTATAACCGGTAAGGATGTTGCTATTAAATTAAATGATTAAAACTGTAAGGTACTCTATATATCCTATGTCTCTTGAAGCTTATTCTATACTTATTCTTAAATATATTTTTAAAAATTTGGCTATCTTCCTACCCATCAACCACTAACCACTGTAACCAATTTTTTACTTTATTTATTTTGACGTTGCAATTTTTTACTTTAACACTTATATAATCGTGCTTTGGTGCTAAACGGTTAATGCATTATTTTCTCTCATTTTTCAGCTTAGGGCTAGAAGTACTCGCTCATCTGCAGAAACGTGGGTTCTAGGAAAGCTCAGCAACGAGTTATCAACTACAAGGCTACCCACATGTGGTGATGTGCTTTGTTTGGTTCAGTTTCACCACCATGAACAATCCAAGACCTTGAGAGCTACAACTTGGCCCGCAAAGAGGCCCTGCAAGTATGGCAGAGAGCAAGGATTCCTACAGAGCGAGTCGTTTCCTGCGTTAGAAAGCTGTCAAAGCTGTACGAAGAGTTCATTGTGTTGAAGAAAAACCGCAAGACGCAGCTACAAAGCTGCAGAGTGAAAGAGAGCATGTTCCAAGAGACTCCCTCAGAGCTTTTCGACGTTACCTCGAAGGATGCCTTGAAGGTGATAGACAATGAAGAAGACCGCCAATTCCTGATGATGCAACGAGAAGACGTCTTTTCCTACAGTATGGCAGGACCTGACAAGATTAATTTTACCAAGGAATACCGCAAGAGATGTCGACAGGAGAAAGATGCTGACATAGTTCTAAGGTACAAAGAAAGAGAGGCTGCATTCCAGGCTGGAGCTGTTGCTCTTCCATCATCCAGCACATCCACTTCATCCTCTGAAGAATTCAACGCTGAAGACGATGATTATCGACCGTCGACTTCGACTTCGACCGGAAGAGCAGATGTACAATCTCATCCTCCGAAACGAAACAATATCTTCACATCACCAGATGTGGTTGCTGCTACTGATCGCGTCAACCTTCCCGATCGAGGAGCAGTCTTCGTTGCTGGATCAGTCACTCAAGCCCTGGGCTATGATATTTCTACAATGACTCTTTAGCAAGGCAGGCAGCAGCGCAAAGGAAACAGCCGAACGAACCGCGGTAATCGTTACGGGAAATGGGATGGAAAAACTTCTAGCCGTGCCAAAAATACAACGAGGTACAGCAGAAGAACAGGACAAGGCTTGCATTTCGACGATTAATGACTGGAATATTCGCGGTGAGATCCAAGGTCTCGTATTTGACACAACTGCGTCTAATACTCGCCTTCACAGGGGAGCCTGTACCATGATTGAAAAAGCAGTATGGAGGGAACTTTTCTGGATCGCTTGTCGACATCATATCCTTGAAGTCGTCTTGTCAAACACCTGCAACGCACTTCTTGGACCCACAGGTGGCCCGGAAATGACTCTCTTTAAACGTTTTCAGGAAAAATGGCCATCACTTCAGGATTCCTTCATGAAGGCTTCAAACAACCTATTCAGAGATCCAAAAATGTTCCAGCTTCGAGAAGAAATGATCCAGTACTTTACAAAGGCACTGGAGTCTAAACAATCGCGTGATGACTGACTACGAGGAGTTGCTACGACTCTGACTCACCTTCCTCGGCTGCCGTGATGAGAAAGAGGTCAAGGTCCGCGCTCCAGGACCAACTCACTATGCACGCTGGATGGCCAAGCCCATCTACGTCCTCAAAATTTATCTGTTCAAGCATCAACTACAGCTGACAGCACGTGAGACGGAGAATATCACCGAACTCTCTCTGTTTATCGCCTTGATCTATGAATGTTTTTGGAATGAGGCACCCATTGCGATCAACCCTTCTTTCAACGATATTCTGCTTCATAAAGTCTTGCAAAAGTACCCAAATCAGACCATTTCCAAAGTAGCATCCACAGTAGGGCGGATCGAAAATGAGGTTTTTAAACGTTTTTTCGAAATTCAAATATGGCTAGTGCGGAAAATATGTGGGTGCTATAGATAATGACTGTGTATAAATATTAGTCCTGCGAAATTATATCTTCAGGTGCCACAAAGCCGTCGAAAAAAGTGAAATATAATGATTTTCTTATATTCTGCATTAGTACAATAACTGAAACTTACTTGTTATTATTATATATTAAGTGTTCCAATTACCAAAATAGTTACTGAATTACGCAGCTCTTAGTTTATTTAGATCAATGTTCTTTTGATTAATGATCTAAATAATCCAGAACTCACCACGAGGAGGTGGCTGCGTGTCGAGCTCCACCCATGCCCTCCCAACCACCCATCCTTGCGCATGTTTTTTTCTATTAACGTTTTATTTAAACTTTATATTCAGCTTTACTTTCGAATGATGGCATTTTTTTACGTGACTGAAGTGTTGATCTTATGAAGCCATCTCGCGCGTTCAATCCAAATACTTTTGATGATGCTTCAGTCACTAATTTTACCATTCTTTCTACTACTTGTGTATGACAAGGGAATTTCTCGAATGGAGGGGTACTCTTGTTTTCTATGAATTCTTCAATCTCATTTTCTGTCAGGTGTCTTGTCACAGGTGGTTCAGTGACAATGCATTTTTGCCAATTAATTAAATCAGTATAATCAGTAGCTTCAAATTGAATAACAGGTACTGTGAAACGCCTCACAACTTTTTCCTTGTTTGTTTGCCTTGCTTTCTTTATTCGCCTCCACGCTAATTCTCTTATGGCGCTGCGGTCATCATGAATCATTGATGCTAGAATATTTTCTGGATTTGCAAAAAATGCATTTCTTTGTATGACAGGGTTTACAATATCTTTTACTTCGTCATTCAGTGTTCTTGTTAGTTCAATAGTTTTGAAAACATGTTTTGAGCCATTGACAAAAGACGTACTTTGCTTAATAGAAAACCACATTGGGATGTAGACCTTCATTATAAAAGAAGCAATGTTCATGAGGTTCTCAGATGGACTTACAGTTGAAACGTATAGACGAAGCAAACGATTTGCTGTAGTCAGCCATCGTGAATGTGCCATTTTGCCTGGACTACGATGAGCAAGATCTGGAGAGCAATATCCCTTTGTTATGGCCTGATGA
The DNA here is from genome assembly GCA_023014485.1 of Bathynomus jamesi. NCBI lineage: Eukaryota > Metazoa > Arthropoda > Malacostraca > Isopoda > Cirolanidae > Bathynomus > Bathynomus jamesi. Next base: position 68,544 of record JAJOZX010002741.1, read on the forward strand.
ATATCAATTAGATATTTTTGGTCGGTGCTAAGATCTTCACAGTCTACAGTTGGTTCCTCAGCATCAATCCTTTCAAACTCGACAATAGGAAGACTCTCACAGTTCTCTAATTCCCTGCCAATAGGACCGGTGAATCCGCGGGGGCCAGATGTTTTTCCATCCAGCTTTGCAAATAAATGGCGTAATGGCAATTCATTGGCATGGAGCTGGCACACTAAATGTTGAACTGGCTTCTTCAGCTTCAATTCTATAAGCCTTATAACGCCTCCCTTTTCTCCAGTGTTGACTACTGCACCATCGCATCCAATGGCAACAAGGTTTTCCAGGTTCATGTCATTATTTCCAATATACTCAAACATTCCTTTACATATTTCTTCAGCTGATCCAGAATTCACAGAATAATGGCCCAAATAATCTGAACCAGGTTCTCTCACTAAAGTGATATGTTCTTCTGTTACCTTCTTCTGATATACTTTGGACTCTTTTTTTTCTTGGAAGAGTGGAGAATCTTTTCGACCATCAAAATAGATTCCTCTGATTGGGACCTGATTTTGATCTTTCATAATTTCTGATCTCTTCTTTTGTCTTTCTCTTCTGATTTTACTCCTATCCACTACTTCAGATGTATTGTCAATAGAAACTTCTCCAATATCTTGCAATATTGCACTAACAATGAATGCTGTAGCTCGATCTGAAACTGCAGTCCTGTCACAAGCAGTAGCCACTGAAGGTAGATTTGTAGTTTTCCTTTTCTTGAATAATTGTTCTTCAGGTTGTTCGAGCTTTCTCTTCGAGCTAACTGGCTCTGGAAATGTATCGTCTGATATTTCGCCAGATTCATTTTCACTATTTGATGTCGATGATGATAATTCAACATTCGTATCCTGCAATTTCTCCTGTGAAGATTCTTTGGTGAGCCTCACAGCTTCTTTTTGCTTTCTTAGCAACGTAGATGCTTTTTTCTTTGAGAGTGTAATATCTACTCTATCAATAAACAGTTTTCTTTCACTCCTTTGATCTAAGAGGAACGTCACTTCTTCCTTTGGAACCGTTTTTTCTTTGGGACAAGAACATTGTGTTAGTACTTTGCACTTGCACGCTGCAATGTCAAAAAGTTTCGTGTGTGCTTCTTTTTTGAACATATCAATCTTTGCTTTGTAAGCTTCAGAATTTTTTCTGCTTTGGTATGGCTTCATAATGACACGATACTTTTCGTGGTAGCTTCTGAACATTGTTTCAATTCGCCTGTCTGACAGAATTGGGACGGAAGCACTTTCCCAAATTGTTTTCAATTTATCAACAACTTGTTCTAATATTTGAGATATTGAAGGAGCTTTATTAGTATTCTGTTTCAAATCGTTTCTTACAAACAAGTAATATTTAAAAACTCCTTCGTATGTAGGAAGATTCCTGTGCCACAAATCTTCCCCCATACCAAACATGGGGCACTCAGTTGAGGCCCTGGTTGATTTTGCACAAACTCGAGACATTTTGAAAGTATACAAATCTGAAAAAGAAAGAGCTAATATCAATTATACGTTAATTTCAGTTAATAGTACATGGCAAACTTAGGGCAACACAATACAGAAATGAAAAATATATAAGAAATATAGTTTAGACTATCTGAGTAACGCCAACAACAGAACACCCACCTGCTACGAGAGCGACAGCTACACTGAACCGAGGTACTCACGTGACAGCTGAGTGAGCTGACTATAGAAAACTGTTTTTAGAGAATAGAAACTTTTTTTAAAGGTTGACTGAGCTATTTTTATACAAGTGTGAATAAATTCTTGTCTATTGTGCATCGTGGACTCTTCTGTAATTATTGGTTAAAATCTGCTTTTTTCAATTTTTTTCAATATTGAAGGTCATTGTGGCACCTGAAGATATTAATGTTATGATTTTACATTTATACCAGCTTATTTCCTCACTACTCCACACATTTTCCACTCTAGCCAATTTGAAAATTCAAAAAATGAGTTTTTCACTCCGCCCTAATCCACAGCTCTTCAACGGCACCTGTGATATCTTGGAAAGCATCTCATCGGCCTTGCATGCTTCGATCCTAGAGTCGATGCCGAGACCAAACAGAAGATGGTTGTAAACCTCCAACGTAACGAGAATACCACTGTTACTCGTCGATTGAAGCTTGAAGGAAACATTGAAGGTTTGAATTTGTATGAAATGGTCACCAAAAGGACCCTGGGAATCTTCAATCTGTAAAAGAAAAAAGGAAGGAAGGTAGCGGAGGATTCCTTCCTGAGGAGCGATCCCAATTCCTGGACGGAGGATGAGTGCTTTCAAGAGTTTCGACGCATAGCGATCAACCTAAAAGTTGTCACTGATTCGGCGGAGAGGGGTATCGCCCTTATCAAGGCATATAATACATCTTTGACGAAGGATGAAGAACAAAAACAATTCATCCTCCGATTAGTAGCAAAACATCGCCAATACTACTCATCGTCTTTGAAGGAGTCAGTGATGAAGCGTTAATCTAAGTAATGATGTATATTATAATGAATGATAATGTAATTTTCTATCAAACATCATTTTTGTTCTTTAAAAATTAATCTGTTTTCAAACAAATAAACTAGTATTTGCCAGTAAATATCATTCAATTAGGCTGAACTTTGGTATGGGGATGTTTGATAGATATAGGAACAGGAGCAGCCATGTGGAGGTAAAAAATTACAAAATTTTATTTTTTGGACCACCCTATATAAGTATATATATATATATATATATATATATATATATATATATATATATATATATATATATATATATATATATGGAAATGAACTCAGAATGGTTCCCTGAGTTTTTTATGATACACACAGACCGTGCATGGAACAAGGAACTCTTCTGGGATAATAAAATCCACTATAGTCCGAATAAGTAATGGTAAATGACAAATACTATAGTTTTTCTTTTTCATGATGCAAGCCCGATGTGGGCAACGGGTCTCTCGCAAAGAGGTCCCATAAATATAGCTTCCCTCACCATGTCCCAAAGCTGGATCCTGTCTGCTTTGCAGATAGCTGGTGAGGGAAGCTATATTTATGGGACCTCTGCGAGAAACCCGTTGCCCACGTCGGGCTTGCATCATGAAAAAGAAAAACTATGGTATTTTCATTTACCATTACTTATTCGGACTATAGTGGATTTTGTTATCCTAGAAGAGTTCCTTGTTCCATGCACGGTCTGTGTGTATCATAAAAAACTCAGGGAACCATTCTGAGTTCATTCCCATCATGAAACGGACATGTTGTGTGCCTTGAAAAGTGGACGCTCAATTCTGCCAGTTGAGGTTTAAGTTTTGGTTTTGGCTAAAAATATAATAGTTACCCCTTTTTCTTTGATTTATTCAATCCGACGTGAATGCAACGAGTCTTTTACTTATATTGAGGTTCTAAATGTAGTGGGGCTAGGCCGCTTTAAACCCTAGATCCATGTCCCAAAGCTGGATCCTGTCTGCTTTGCAGATAGCTGGTGAGGGAAGCTATATTTATGGGACCTCTTTGTAAGAGACCCGTTGCCCACGTCGGGCTTGCATCATGAAAAAGAAAAACTATGGTATTTGTCATTTACCATTACTTATTCGGACTATAGTGGATTTTATTATCCCAGAAGAGTTCCTTGTTCCATGCACGGTCTGTGTGTATCATATATATATATATATATATATATATATATATATAGTGCTAATGCTTGCATGCATTAATTAAATTAGAAATATATTAGTTATTAGTCTGTATAGTGCCTTTAACCGTGCTGTAATTAATTTAAATTGTATTAGCAATTATAACAGCGTAGTGTTTAAGAATGTATATATATGTAAAAATGAACAATGAATAATCAATATTCATTTTTATGTAAGAACCAAAATCGCTTAACGCGAGTTTGGATAAAAAATTTATTTGTAGCTTTCTATTTTCGTTTGTGTCACAACCCTACGATCTACCATTTCTATAGTTTAATCGTATCCATTTTCCATTTTTCATTTGTTATAGAATTTATTATAATTAATTATGGTTGTCTTGCATCTCACCCTCGACCCTAGATTATGCATACACATTGCATATAACAGGATTGGAACCCGTAGTTGTACTTCTTAGTCATTAATACCCACTCTTTGTCTCTAATTCGTTCTTGTAAATCTTCCTAATAATGATTTGTACTATACATACAAATTCAATAATTATGACGTCACATTTTCCCGTCATTAATTTCCCTTCATCATATCTCTAGTATTCAATGTATGAAAATTCTTTAACATCATAATAAAAACTGTACACTCTATAGAAGTCATTATTTATATGTTATGTAGTATAAATATTATTATTCAACCATATTCATCCTTACCGTATGTGCCCATGTACTTTGTATTATATTTCTAACATCTCAATTGTCTATTAATATGAAACACTGGAACAAAACAAAGTTATAGTAACTGTTTAATTATAATTAACTGTAATACTTTAATTTAATATAATGTAATGTACTTTAATGAAACTGTACTTAATGATGTAATGTACTAAATGACGTAGTCAATGTACTTTAATGGAATTGTAGTTAACGATAATAAATGAATTGGTAATTATAATCATAGTTACAGTAGACCAAAATTACAATGTACTCAATGTCCGACCCGACATTATGTCGCCATAAGGAATGTAGAATCGGCGATACTGTTGTTATTTTTTTTATTATTATTTTTCCGTTGGAATAAATTTTGATGTGCTTTCTACTTTGTCAAATAATTGATGACCTGTTGTTTTTTTTAAAATCTCATAATCATTTTTTTAGATTTAGCTTAATAATGAATCCTGAGTAACTTTTGCCATGTCATGTTTTGTATACATTCTTTCTTCGTTATAAAAGATGAAGTCATGTCTTGCCTAAGCATTTAATTGTAAATCTTAAACCTTTAATTTTTACTCATATGCATATTTTAGTGTAAATATGCATAGTTCAATTTCCACTTTTAGTTAACTTGGCAGATCATAACAACATCAGATCTGAAAATACGCAATTTAAGATAAAAATATGGCTTCATCTTCAAATATCTTGTTTATTCGTTTAAACCTTAACACACTAAAAGATTTACTTTATTTTCAAATATTGTGCAAAATAATGCAGCCTCTTCAACATTTAATAATGATGATGTTAGTAGAATCGGGGTATATAAACCCCACCAATTTCTTCCATGTTTATTCTGATTCCAACTACGAGGCTGAGCATTACCTGTAACAGTTTAGGAGTAAAACACAGTAAGAAAAAGTATTTATCTTCTCCTTCGAGCCGTGCTCTCTTCAGAAAACTTAGTAATTAGAATCTCCCGATAAGTTACAAGAAGAATCGGGGAAAAACCTCAAAGAATTTAATAAGCCTCTCAGAATCCTCCGAGCCACTAAAGAAGAACTCGGAGAGTAGTATAGAAGAAACTACTGCAAGTAACAGATCCGTTGCTGCCTCCTAACCAGAACCCCCGTCGACTTCGAACCACCCCAGGGCCGTAGACGGTGGGGTTAACAGTCTGGCGACCCTGCCTCAGGATAAAAAGAAGAAGATTTTAAGAAGAAGATTTTAAGAAGAAGATTTTAAGAAGAAGATTTTAAGAAGTGGCCACTCTTTGGCCAAGATAGAAATTACCCTGCATCAGGATAAAACCAGTTGACCGGCGTGTCACGACTTCTTGTTCGTAACATCCACCCTTGAACCGGTGTGTCACGACTCCAAGTTCTCCACGCCTAGTTTTCATCCAAGAAGAAGTAGCCAGCAAGACGTCTTCAGGACACGTCTCTGAGGATTTCGCCGTAGGAATCTTGTTAAGTAGTTGTTTTTTTTAAGAAATTTGTAAACATTTGAAAAGTCACTATTATTAACAGTTAATAATGAGTATCAAACCAGAATTAACACAAAACACAGTGAACATTTCAGACACCAGTGATACATTTTTTTTAGTGAAACTAATTTTCACAGAAGTTAAGTCACAGAAGTTAAAAGTCACAGAAGTTAAAAGTCACAGAAGTTAAAAGTCACAGAAGTTAATTTCAGAGAGTTAATTTCAGTTATTTTCACTGTTATATTCAGTATAGAATAATTTTATTTTATGTATCAAACATAATAGTATCGTACCTTCGTGTACATTCGAGTGAAATGTTGTTTACATTTTATATTTTTGTTTGCAAATTTTTTCAAATTATTGAATTGAATTGACTTGCAAATTAAGAAAGAGTTTTTATAGAGAGTTTATAGATTTAGAGAGATACTTGAAGTAATTTTGAAGTCATTTTTTGAAGTCAGTTTTGAAGTCAGTTTTGAAGTCAGAAGGTTGCGCCAAAAGGGACAACCGCCCCAGAGATTTATAGAAATACTTGATAAGAGTTCAAGTTAGACAGTTTAAGTTTCAAGATACTTGACAAGCGTTCAAGTCAGACAGTTTAAGTTTCAAGATACTTGACAAGCGTTCAAGTTAGACATTTTCAGTTTCAAGATACTACTTGATAAGAGTTCAAGTCAGTTTCATTTTCAGTTTCAAGATACTACTTGATAAGAGTTCAAGTCAGTTTCATTTTCAGTTTCAAGATACTACTTGATAAGAGTTCAAGTCAGTTTCATTTTCAGTTTCAAGATACTACTTGATAAGAGTTCAAGTCAGTTTCATTTTCAGTTTCAAGATATTACTTGATAAGAGTTCAAGTCAGTTTCATTTTCAGTTTCAAGATACTACTTGATAAGAGTTCAAGTCAGTTTCATTTTCAGTTTCAAGATACTACTTGATAAGAGTTCAAGTCAGTTTCATTTTCAATTTCAGAATACTTGATAGAGTTCAAGTCAGAGTTTTATTCCAAGTCAGAGTTTTATTCCAAGTCAGAGTTTTATTCCAAGTCAGAGTTTTATTCCAAGTCAGAGTTTTATTCCAAGTCAGAGTTTAAGTCCCAAGTCATTTCAATGCAGTCAATTGAATTCAACTTTTTCTTTGTAATTTAAGAGAATTTAATTTAAGGAAATGTAATCAAGAATTTAATTCAACCTTTTTTTGTGTTGTAAAAGGGAATTTAATTCAACCTGAATTGACCGGGTTGCGTCTTTAGTTAACCTTTCTTTGTTTTGTTGTAAGAAGGAAATGGACCGATTTGTCTTTTCTTTTTCATGCCATTGTTGCGTATATAAATATATAGGTAAAATGACATTTTATTGTTTGTAACCAAAACAGTTTTTACAATTGTTTGTAATGATTTTGATAATTATAATCATTGTAATGTATACGTGATAATAATAGTTGTGTAATAATTAATTAATCGATCTTGTCCCAATGACTCCTTTTAAATTACTATGCTGAGGAACATACCGTCCCTCCGTTTTGTTTCAACTCTTTTAATGTTTGTTCTAAGTAATGTGACAAGCAATCTCTCTTCTTTAAAAAAAAAAAAAAAAAAAAAAAAAACGTAATTGTCAATTTCAGACTAAAATATCAAACATTTCAAATTCTATCAACATTTAACGAAAGAGTATGATTTTTCTACTTAACATGCAAAATTATTAAACCTTTTTTATATTTTTTTTTATTATATAAAAATAATTTTTAATGTAAAATTTACCTGAAATTATTAAAAGAAAAGATTGTTCGAAATGCTTTCCTTCCATTTCAATAACTTTTTTATTCTTGGCCGAAACTCATCTAAGGTTCGATTTACTTTTATTTTTAAGAGTATTATAAAATTATGTTTAGCTCATTAAAATGCATAATTGATTTATATTTTTAATTTGTATTCTTAATTTTTTTTAATTCAATTATCGTACCGATACTTCTGGTCAATGTTAATGGTTATATAGTTCATATATAGCTAGGAATGTTACTAGTCGAATTTAATTCCATCTTCAAAATTTAATTTTTAATACCGCTAGATTTACTTTCATTAATTGTAAGGTCCTCTAAGTTCGTTTTTTTTAATTACCTTATACGTGTAACTGATTAATTATGTAAAATCTATAATCCAAATTGAATTTTATTACTTTTGACACATATTCGAATTCATTTACGTTCCGTCCCTCCAGTCACTTTTGCATTAAAACTCGTATGCAAACATCATCATTATAATACATCATAATTATTGCTTACTATATATAAATTCTCGCTCATACATTTATTAAGTTATTTTATCTGTTCCTTAAAGTATATATATATATATAATAATATATATATATATATTATATATAATCCTAATCCACCAATGACCCCTAATGATCTAGTTCTTCAAGGGATGAACAAATTACTCATATTCTACATACTATTGTACCGACTCACTCATCTACAGATGCTTCTTACCAATATTTATAGATACATCTGCACACTGACGTATAATTTCAACTATTCAACTATAAATCCCCTTTCTCCTTTTGAACGTATCACCAACCACTACAATCTGTACCCAATAAACATAAATACACATTTGACCACAGGTCTATACATCATCCACTACGTAATTCGATTTGTACCTACAACAGTCAATAAAAACGCATGTATGCACACTATATATACTATATATACAAACCTTATGCTAAAATCATTGGATATCACAATAAAACTATTTCATTACGTGTAAGTGCAAACTATGCTATTTAGTCTTAATCATTTTTGCTTTCTAATATATCTTGCTTATGCATTTATTCAGTTAATTTAACAATCCTCTCAGCTAATCTGTCCCTCGAAATTGTAAGATACACACTTTGCACCTAATACACCCAAATACACACTAGACCACAGGTCTATACATCATCCATTACGTAATTCTATTTTTACCTACACTAGTCAATAAAAATTAGTTTATAGATTGTACGATTTACGTTTTTCCCTTTTATCTACTCTATTCATTATGTACGTAATTTTTCCCACAGAAAAATAAAAAAATTTAAAAAAATTTTACAATATCATTGTTTGTCTAACTTAATTGTTTGTCTAAATTAACGTATTAATCCTTTTATTCTGTTTGCGTAAAATTAAAGTTTTAATCTTTGAATTTTTATATTTTATAATAGCCCTCTAAGCGAGTGTCATGTTAAAAATTTGATTACTCTGCATTGTACTCAACCACGCGAAATCGTTCTGTATAAAATTTGTATTGTAAAGAAAAATTCGTCATCTAACTTGAATTAGTTAGGATGTTATTCTCTTAATTCTATTGTATTAATTGTACCCTATTATATTATTGCATACATATCATTTTAAAGGGGAGAGCAAAGTAAAAATGAACAATGAATAATCAATATTCATTTTTACATAAGAACCAAAATCGCTTAACGCGAGTTTGGATAAAAAATTTATTTGTAGCTTTCTATTTTCGTTTGTGTCACAACCCTACGATCTACCATTTCTATAGTTTAGTCGTATCCATTTTCCATTTTTCATTTGGAATTTATTATAATTAATTATGGTTGTCTTGCATCTCACCCTCGACCCTAGATTATGCATACACATTGCATATAACAGGATTGGAACCCGTAGTTGTACTTCTTAGTCATTAATACCCACTCTTTGTCTCTAATTCGTTCTTGTAAATCTTCCTAATAATGATTTGTACTATACATACAAATTCAATAATTATGACGTCACATTTTCCCGTCATTAATTTCCCTTCATCATATCTCTAGTATTCAATGTATGAAAATTCTTTAACATCATAATAAAAACTGTACACTCTATAGAAGTCATTATTTATATGTTATGTAGTAAAATATTATTATTCAACCATATTCATCCATACCGTATGTGCCCATGTACTTTGTATTATATTTCTAACATCTCAATTGTCTATTAATATGAAACACTGTAACAAAACAAAGTTATAGTAACTGTTTAATTATAATTAACTGTAATACTTTAATTTAATATAATGTAATGTACTTTAATGAAACTGTACTTAATGATGTAATGTACTAAATGACGTAGTCAATGTACTTTAATGGAATTGTAGTTAACGATAATAAATGAATTGGTAATTATAATCATAGTTACAGTAGACCAAAATTACAATGTACTCAATGTCCGACCCGACATTATGTCGCCATAAGGAATGTAGAATCGGCGATACTGTTGTTATTTTTTTTATTATTATTTTTCGTTGGAATAAATTTTGATGTGCTTTCTACTTTGCCAAATAATTGATGACCTGTTGTTTTTTTTAAATCTCATAATCATTTTTTTAGATTTAGCTTAATAATGAATCCTGAGTAACTTTTGTCATGTCATGTTTTGTATACATTCTTTCTTCGTTATAAAAGATGAAGTCATGTCTTGCCTAAGCATTTAATTGTAAATCTTAAACCTTTAATTTTTACTCATATGCATATTTTAGTGTAAATATGCATAGTTCAATTTCCACTTTTAGTTAACTTGGCAGATCATAACAACATCAGATCTGAAAATACGCAATTTAAGATAAAAATATGGCTTCATCTTCAAATATCTTGTTTATTCGTTTAAACCTTAACACAGCTAAAAGATTTACTTTATTTTCAAATATTGTGCAAAAATAATGCAGCCTCTTCAACATTTAATAATGATGATGTTAGTAGAATCGGGGTATATAAACCCCACCAATTTCTTCCATGTTTATTCTGATTCCAACTACGAGGCTGAGCATTACCTGTAACAGTTTAGGAGTAAAACACAGTAAGAAAAAGTCTTTATCTTCTCCTTCGAGCCGTGCTCTCTTCAGAAAATTTAGTAATTAGAATCTCCCGATAAGTTACAAGAAGAATCGGGGAGAAACCTCAAAGAATTTAATAAGCCTCTCAGAATCCTCCGAGCCACTAAAGAAGAACTCCGAGAGTAGTATAGAAGAAACTACTGCAAGTAACAGATCCGTTGCTGCCTCCTAACCAGAACCCCCGTCGACTTCGAACCACCCCAGGGCCATAGACGGTGGGGTTAACATATATATAATATATATATATATATATTGCTGTGTAGAAAGACATTTTAAAATATGTCATTTACATCAATTCATTGACAGAACAAGGATTTGCATCATCGTCTAGTTCTGCTATTTCAAGGTAACTATGGTAGCAGTTTCAAGGTTAAAAATCATCACGTAAAACAGTCAGCTCTGCGTTCCCACTCCCCCCCCCACCTCTTCACGGATTTGGTCATTCAAATTGACTACCTCAAAATTTGGTTCCCTGAAATAATACAATAATAGCGGTTCCAACACACAGTTGTATATAAAATATCATGACTATACCATCTCATTAAGGCCCATTCTCATCCGTTCAGCTGATGTGTGCCACATTTTCACTGAAAGCTGAAGGCTGGAGAAATATGACTTTAAAAATAAAAATAATTACATAGGAGTAACCAATCAAATATCGTGCACTGTTTGATGGAAGATCTCCTGGCATTGCGAAAGTTCATCATTTGTGCTAAAATGAAAGATAGAACATATTTCGCATAAAAGAAATAAACCACCCATTACTTCAGAGTTCGTTTCTAAAAACTTTGTTATTTCAAATTAATTCAACTAATTAGGTCTGAAATTTAATTTTCGTCTGCAAAATCATATTATAGCGAGGTTCACATAAAATCACTGTCAATGAGGTATATATCGCGTGGGCAAAAAAAAGGAGACCTCGAACTTTGGCTGTAAAATCCAAAGTTATGATCAAATTTCAATATGCTTTTCACACCCCACAACTAAGTAAATTTCCTGTACAGTGAGCGGATTTCAAAGAAAACTGATGAAAATTACGGATTTATTGAACATTTCTTTATGCCACTGGAAATTCTCCATTTACACTACTACTGCATTTTATGGGCAGATAAAAAGTTACAAAGTACTCACATATGGTGCTACCTTGATGCTAATAAAACTGCTCGATTTGTTTACCACGAACTTCTGCAACCTTTCTCAGTCTAGGACGGAACTCATCTATGGCTTTATTGATTTGTTCTTGCAGTAGCTCATCCCATTTCTCCAGAAGAAGCTGTCGTAAATGAGCGACATTTCTTACTTTGACTCGATAAATTCCCGGTGACAAATTTTCACAAAGGTCGTAATCGACAGGATTTATGATAAATCAGGACTGTTTGGTGGCCAAATTTAATACCGCTACCTGGTATTCTTTTGATATCTCCTGTTTTATCGATTTTCTTGAGAAACTTGTACAAACCTCCTGTAGTTGGATTACGTTAATTGAAATCGCTATAATTATCAACTTGAACCTATGATTAGCAACATTTTTCTGAAATATTCGCCTTAAATCCAATTTCACAGATAAAATGCTAAAAGATGGCACAATTTTTTAACATAAATAATACATTTTGAGTGATGATTGCTTTGAAAACAAGACTCTTACAGGACATTTCAGCGGAGTGTAAATTTCTCCATTTTATTGAGACAAACTGTAGGATAAACAGATGCTCTCGTAGATATGAAAAACTATAAAACAAAAGTTCAATAGAAAGATCATCTAGCTTCATCTTTTGGAACTTCCAATATTCTTATTCTGTAAAAACCAGTTAAGGTATTATAAAAAGTTTTAATTTCTTTCTTTTAGTATTTTTTATTTTAACTTGAAAACACTTATTTGAAGTCTTATTAATTAAACACTTTATAATCAAACACTTATTAATTAAACACTTATTAATTATATACTTATTAATTAAACATTTATTAATTAAACACTTATCACTAATCGCAAATTTGCGCATGCACTTATCACTTGTTAAGGTATTTTTAAGGTATATTAATTTACTGGGTTATATGATCAATCACTAAAACTTTGTCTAATCAAGCAGTGGGATATTTTAAGAGTTTTAAGTTGGGGAGTATGCCATCTCTTCATATCCAAGGTTCTGCGTGGGTTCGGGTCGACGATATTACTGAACGGAAGGGGTAACCTCCTCGATGGACCTGGGCTCGTTGGAGAGAAGTGGAGCCTATGTGGGGGGGCTCCACGGTGGCGTTGGAGATCTAGTCATGGGAACTTCCTCAGGGGGACTAGATGCTGAGGCTCCTGCCTCGGCTGGTGTTTCAAACCTGAAGGTCGGTGATGAATGACGATGATGAAGGCGGCTGCACTTCCTACATACGATGATTCCTATCATGGCTGCTCCAAGGAGGAAACAAATGGTCAATGTGGAGTACAAGATGATGGAAGACTTCCCATCGTCGTACTTCTCCAGGTTGATCTTCCGTAGATAACGGGTCATCTCTCTTACGTTCACTCCCTGTGAAAGGGACGCGTTGAAATGATTCAAGACCTCCTTGGTAAACGAAGAGTTCACGATGTATGTTATTTTCAAGTCGTCTGGTGGCGTAGGGAGGTGCGTCTTTAGGGTGAACCTTCGTGGACAAAAATAATGGAGATTGAAGGGATCATTTTGTGGTCAGTAAAGACGTCGCAGCCCTCCGATATGGGAAAAGATCCTGTCCTGAAGATTTCTACTTCCTTCTTTCTTGTCTTTTGTTGCTTGCATCGAAGGAGCATAGTTGTAGGTTGAGTCACACTATAATACACAGTGTGTCGATGGCGTATGAATATTGGTGAAAAGTTTCGCCTCAACACATGGTGGCACGTCGTCAAGTTCGTTCCTGAAGTGGTTTGGAAAAGTCTAACCAAACACTCAACAGACCCTCTAGACAGAATAAAAGTGGGGGAATTACAATGGTAAGTTCCCTCGATTATCGAACAATCATTTAAATCTTCCAATAAGATTTAATCGATTTTGACTGACTCCTAAATAACGAGTTTTCGGAATTATGTCTGTATAAAGATTTTCCTTGTTAATTCAGACTGGCAGATGGGCAACGTGGAAGAGAGTCATTGGGGACTCTATCGCCTTTAAAGGAACGAAAATTATTATGCGTAATTCCTCAGGCGTAACTTCTCTCAATCGTGTCCGACTAACCTCAAAATAAAGAGTATCGTCGCCTCATTCAGTATGTATGGCAGTAATCTACCTACCTTTGGTTCGATACTTTTCAATACCTGCATGCAGAAAACTGGATCGAATAGGAAAGAATCCAGTCGGCCTCTGTTAGCATTTACAAAGGCTGTTTTTAGTCTTTTTAACCTTAAATGAAGTCCTTCGGTGTATGTAGATAAACTATGGGCAAGTATGGAGAGGAAAGTGAGGTACTTTTCTTCTTTCAATTCCTCTTCTAAGCTGGCAAGATACACACCCACCATCTCGTGAAACGATTGTATATTGTCAGTGAGTAAATTCACGTATTTCTTCAAACTGCTGATGTCGTAATTTGTAGCGTTGAGCAGTGTAACATAGGAGGTTAAGCTTTCAGCGATGGATTTTTCGTTTGACACGATCGTTTGAATATGACGGAAATTCATGAAGCCTCCGATCGCATCGATGAGTCCTCTCTTCTTCCGCGGTAAGGCTTGATCGTAGAGAATTCTTTTGGTTTAAGTTGGTGATAAATGCCATAATTTCCTGTTTCGTGTCCGAAATTTGTTCTTGAACACCATGTAACGTGTCTTGTTGTTAGATCTTAAACGCTCTTGTTCCGTTCGACAGCGAAGTATGTTTATTCATTCTGTCGTCCAGAAAGAGCAAGTTTTGAAAATATGGGGACATCCCTATGCGAAGGCTTAAAGTGTAGGCGGGCCCCTGGAGAATTAGGGGGCCCATATGCTGGAAAAGGACTCCGTGGTTGGAAAGGGTTTGCGCCCTGGTTCGTAGAGCGTCTAGTAATAATAAAAGGACGGGAGTCATAGTTCGCAGCAGGGAACTTTGGGGGATTTATTGTTAAGAAAGAATAAATGTGATATTAATACAAAGCAGTTTTTTAATATATATTGAATTTTAAAATTTTTTATTTAACCTCTAATTGAAATGTACACTCGATTCCTCCTGCTTCAATCTCTTAACGAGTCAAAATTAACTGATTCGGATATTTTTATTTAAACATAAAATATGCATTGCATTTTACTGTTGCATACTGTTTATATACATTTAAGTAAGCAGTGTTCTCATAGGAACAGAGAACTCATTTTTATCGTTAATTTATATTATTTTAAGTGAATTACAACCTTCTAGCCAGAATTCTTAGAAGAAATTTCATCTAATCTATGAATACCTATGAAGGAAGGAGGAAATTATTTAATTCATTAGTCCCAAGAAGACGTCTAATCTGGTTCTCACCTTTCACTTGTCTATCCCAACAATTTAAAAACGCGCTTAATTTTATAATTGGAGATTTCGAAATGGTAGGCTAAATCAATTTACATTTATAATGAGGGTTCGATTGAGTTATTTCATGGTAGGTCAATCTATACATACGCGGTCATTTACCACCTAGACGAGCAATCCGGCGCCCACAACGCCTCAGGCGGTCCATTGACGTGAGGCCAAGGATTCATATGAACTTCTGAACCCAAAGGGCCCATTAGTCATTCCTTTCGTCTTGGTCATTTCGGAAAAAGTCCTCGGATCCTTTTTCTCGTTCAGGTTATTTATTGAATATTCTTCATCACCTTCCGTCGGGTTTTCTGTTTCATCTAGTTTCCTCTTTTTTTGTGCGTTTATCGCCTCGGTTTTTATAGTATTCAAATGTACTCTTTCATTTCTTAACGTGGTCGGGTCTTTAATGAGATACATGTAATTGCTTAATTTTTCGAGTACCTCGCAGGGACCCTCGTAAGGGGATTGTAAGGCTTTTGTACGCCTGGTACAAGTGTCCTTTTTATGTAGACCTTTTCTCCCTTCTTTATTTCTCGCAAACTTCTTCTCTCAGTTCTTCGCTGCATTTTAATTTTTACGTCGTTTTTCCTTTATGCTCTCTCTTACCATTTGGTACACTTCGCCCTTCATGTGCGCGTGCCTCCATTTATACTCATTCAAATCGATTGGTGGGGTAGCTGACATCGATAGACATCTGGTGTCAATAGAAACAGCATCTTCTCTGCCAAACATCAGAAAAAATGGTCTTTCATGAGTGGTGTTATGTATTGTGTTATTATGCATATATTTAACCAATGGGAAGTACTCATCCCAATGGTCGGTCTTCAATCAGGGTCCTCAAAACGCTTTTCAAAGAGTAATTGTCTCTCTATCTGACCTTCACTTTCCGGATGAGCTGGAGCTCCAAAACTATGATTAATGCGATATTTGGTTGTTACGTGAAATATAATGTCATTCACAAATTCGGTTCCATTGTCTGTTTTGAGATTCTTCATTCTCCCATAAGTGAGAATGTAGTTCCCAAATATACATTTTGCAACCGAAGTTGCGGTTTTCTCCCGTAAAAGGGAATTTAGTGAATCAATCAATTAACATCAATACATAGGCAGGATGGTCCCTTGATCGGGGAAAGGGACCTACCAGATCGGCAAAGACCCAGTCGAAAGGTCCATTACTGAAAGGTGTGTTTCCTAAGGGGGCTTTTCGGGGATTAATATTTTTATATTTATTGCAAATAGCGCACTTCTTCATATATTGTCTTATACTCTCAGCCATATTCGGCCAATAGTATACTTGCGAGATTTCTTGGTAGGTCTTGGACTCAGCCATGTGGCCCTTGGTCGTAGAGTTATGGAATTGCATTAAGGCTTTCTTCTGCAATTCGAGTCCGGGAAGTAAACGTGGTGGATTTTTTATTTTGTAAGATTCGGGTTGAATAAATAAGTCCTTCTCTGACATTGAATTTTTCACTTTCCTTTCCGTTCAGGCTATCTTGGCATCTTTGATCTCGTTTCTGTGCCTCATGTATCTCATCTAAGGATATTTTTGGAATAGCTTCATCCTGTAAATTTTTCTCAACCAGTGTACCCGGGTAGGTCACTTTTCCTACTTCTAGATTTTGTCGTTGGCTCCTCGTAATTGCGTTTATGGGATAATTCTCGACTTCAGATTCCGATTCTTCTTCATCTGGCACATAACGGCTCATTAAGTCAGCGATGAAATTCTTTTCACCCTTGACATACTCAACCGTAAGATCAAATTCCAACAGTGTGATGAACCATTTAGTTAATCTTTTTGAGGATTGATTTATGACTAAGCTTATCAACGGTCGATGATCCGTTCGTAATATTATTTTGGATCCTAATATAAGAGCACAGAAATGATTAAGTGCCAGAATGATGCTCAATTCTTCCTTTTCAATGACAGCATACCTCTTCTGAATGTCATTGAATTCTTTACTGAAATATTGAAGGGGAGTAACTCACCTTCTTCGTTCTCTTGCATGAGAACGGCTCCGCTGGCCCTCTCGGATGCGTCCGTATTAGGGGTTCTTTCCTGGGATCCCAGCTGTTTTTATTGGATTTGTAAAATCCAGGGAATTGGACAAATATCCCGGGAAAACCCGGAATTTTAAAATGACTTAATTTATTTTTTATTGATTTATTTGTTTTTTCTTTTGTTATTAGAATGCTCTTGGGTAGAAATAAAGGAAACTGCATAATATCTACGACATTTTATTCTACTTTTCTGCTTTCTTAAATGAACACCTAGCATTAGCAACTTAGAGCAATCTAAAAGTGGGTCCGTATGACAAAAACTAGCCGAGGGAATGTCGCTAGCGCTCTGTATAATACAAGGAACCGAGTCTGAGTATATTATCTAGCGGTCGCAGGCAACTCATCTTGCATGCAACTTCTTACTGACCCACAGATAGCGTTGCCAGATGTACGATAATTATCGCATAAATACGATAATTTTGACTTTCGTACGATATTTTGAATTGAATATTATTTGGTTTGAATTGTGGTATTGAATTTCAATTTTACAACTTTTTTTTTACAAAGCTGGGCTACTTTTTGTCAAATAGTTCTGGCAACTTTCTTGCAGTGTTTCCAGAAATTTTTAGCCAAATTATGTTAAACCTGCTGCTAAATTATGCTAAATCGCCTAAAATTATGCTAAACCTGTTTCCATTTTATGCTAAAAGTATGCTAAATAATTATTCTCATTTTATGGGCTATTTTTAGGGAAGAAAATACATGAAAATGCTCATTTTCTTCATTTTAGTCAGTTTAGCTACTTCTATAACACTGGGCAACACGTATTTTATTGAATGATATCTGACACTTGATTCTAGGTAATTTGGGTGCGCTGAATACGAATTTCAACTCGGTTTGGCTCTATCAGGTCCTGATTCTTGTCGACAGCCTATGTGCCATTTTCCAGATTTTTCAAATTAGGACTAAAAAATTAAGTCATGTGTTAAATTTTTTTTTCAAGTTTCATGAATACAAGCAGTTCAAACTACAGTAAAATTACATTATAACGATAGAAATGACTTAAAATAAAAAAACAAACAGATATGAAGCTTTCACTGTGGCAAAAATTTTCTTTTGTAAGACTTTCTAGCGTATTTGCTTGTTGATGGCAGGTCTCTTTTCAAGCACCAGCAGTAATCAGCCATCATGTGGGAATCCCAGCGGCCTTGGTACCGTTCCTCCATAATTTTGATATTTTGGTGGAATCTCTCCCTTGTTCGTCACTTACATCACCTAAATTACTTGGAAATTGGTCAAGATGGCTATTCAAAAAATGCATTTTTATGCTCATATTGCAACCTAACTCTTTGTAGTCCCTTAAAAGTTTTTTTACGATTTCTTCGTAGTTATCTGCCCTATAATTGCCTAAAAAGTTTTCTATCAAGTCCACGAATGAGAACCAGCCATTTTTTTCGCGTTCATTCATGACATTAGGAAAATTGCTGTCTTTAATCATTGTTCTTATTTGTGGACCGTCGAAAATTCCCGCCTTGATTTTTTCATAACTTAAACTTGGAAATTTTGAAGTTATGTATTTGAAACACTCGCCGTTCGTATCTAAAGCTTTTACATATTGTTTAATGAGGCCTAGTTTTATATGCAGAGGAGGAAATATGATTTTATCTCTGCTCACTAAAGGTGGATTAATTACGTTTTTTTCTCCGACAGTAAGTGATGTTCGTGCTGGCCAGATTTGTTTGAAATAATGTTCTTCCTTGGCTCTGCTGTCCCATAAGCAAAGGAAGCAGGGATATTTAGTATACCCTCCTTGTTGTCCTAGCAGAAAATTAACCATTTTTAAGTCAACACATATGATCCACTCGTGCTCCCTATATTTGATAAGATTTAAAACCTTTTCTATATGTTCATACTTTTCTTTTAATTTTGTTGAGTGCCCAATCGGTATCGAGCCGTATAGATTGCCATTATGCAACAACACACACTTAAGACTTCTTTTCGAACTGTCTAAAAACAAGCGCCAATCATTTGCATCGTAAGACTCAACCCCCATCTTCTTTAACAAACCAACTATGTCGCAGCAATATACTAAACTATCCTCTGTTCTAAAATATTTAACAAGTTCTTCTTCTCTTTTTCTGTAAAATGAAATGTATGTGTTTGAAGTAAGCAAGTTTTTCTCTTTAAGTCTTGAAGCTAAAATTTCCGCAGCCTTTTTTGGCAAATTTAGATCCCTTACAAGATCATTCAACTCGGCCTGGTTAAACTTTTGCGGATCGTTTTGACTTTCAAATACGCTGGAGTCAAAATCGGTGTCTAACTCCTCAAAGTGCATAACAATATTTTCAGGAACATCTTCAACTAATTCTTGAGTTGGCAGACCCTTAAATTTTGGAATGGGGATCTCATTTGAATGTAGCACAGGTCGTATCGCGGTGTCGAAATTTGGGTACTCGATACAATGTATTTTTCTTAGTGAAGCCCGAAGTCTTGACAAAGCAAAGGTAGCAATCGGTCTCGTGGTTAGTAGGCTCTCGCCACACCTGATATGGAAAAAAAATTGTAAAGCGTTAACAAAAGCGACGAGAGACTTGTTTTTATGAATTTTATCAAAAGTTATCACCCAAACATTTAACATTTCTATGTGTTTCAACCTTATGCAATATTTGAGATTCTTATAAACATTTTCTGTAAATTTTTGTTTATGTACCTAAGTTACAATTACATTTAGGTAAGTTACAGTATACTAGTGATTAAATTACGTAGTTTTATGAAATCATAAACTTACCATCGGAACTCCAAAAGGTATTTTTGAATCCGAACCCTTCGTCCAATGTCGCAGTCTTTCAATGCATATAGTGCAGGCTTTATGTGGAGCCCACGATTTATCTTGGTCCCCCAGTTTTATGCCAAAATAAGCTAAGTAAGCTCTTTTTACGAAGTCAGTTATATTTGCTCGTTGATGTGGAAGTGTAAAATTTCCACATATATAACAGAAGGAATCAGGGTTGTTTTTGCATTTGAACTTTCTAGTGCTTGATGACATATTGCTTGATTGTTCTGCCAATTTGTAAAGGTATTTAAAGCCCTTAATTCATATAAATTTAAGAAAATCTGAAATATAAACACAAAAATTAGTTTAAATAGGTACTTATTATGAAATAGGTACTTACAATCTATGAAATTAAACTAGAAACACGGATGAGTAGGTACAATATAAATTACGTCTAATTAAATCAACTATATTAAATCACGATGACAAAATTACTCACTAAATCATATGCCAATTCAAAATTATGTTAATGCCCAAACTTAATTAACTAACTCAACTGACTGACTGACTGACTGACTGACTGATTGAATTGACTGATTAACTCTGGAAACGAGTCGCTTTTATATATTTTAGTTGTCCCTCTAGAATACTCTACAGAGAACAGGAACGCTCGAGAAAATTTAGAATTCTATGATATTTTTAGCTTAATTTACTAATATTAAAATGGGTTAAAAATGACAAAATTAAAAATATTTTTAGGGTGTTACATATAAAAATATACATAATACAACAATACCATAACAATAGGTACAAAACCTAGATAAAAACCTAGTTGCATAATGTGTAACTGCAAAAAGACAGCGAGTATTGAGAAAAAAACCTTTTTATGAATACGACGAAAGAGGAGGGGTGTTGAGCAAAATCAGGACCTGATAGAGCAAAACCGAGTAAAAATTCGTGCTCAGCGCACCGAAATTACCTAGAACTAACTGTCAAATCTAATTCAATAGACAAAAAGTTGAAATTTGTTCCCAGTGTAATAAACTGAATCAAAAAAGAAGAAGAAATGGGTTTAAAAAATTGTGGAGAAAGATATAATTTTCAGTATTCTTTCTACATCAAAAATAAAAAGTCATACTAATGTTACTCATTAAATCATCATAATACATGAAACCATTCTTATTTCCTGAGTACGCATGATAAATATTATGTTTAATAAATAATAAATAGCTACCACTGATTGGTAAACTCAATTCAAGTATTACAATGCAAAAGTGGTCATCTAGGCATAAGTAATTGGTTATCCCAATTCTAAAAGGGTATTTTATCACTGAACAATAAAGAAAATACCGTTCTCTTAAGTATACAACCATTTCTGGATTTCCCGGGATCCCGGGATTGGCTTCATTTTCCCGGGAATTCCCGGGATTTCCCGGGATGAAGAAAGCTGCATATAAGGAGAAACCCTAGTCCGTATACAAATAAAAGGGAGCATTCGGATTTGGATGTCTCAAGAGGGTCTCCATGGTAATTGCTTCTTTAACCCTAGCCAAAGCGTAGTCACGCTCTTCCGTCCATTCGAACGTTACATTTTTCGGGTTAAAGCATGGATGGGGGCCAGAAGTTCGGCTGCTCCGAGGATATAACACCGATAGTAATTTATCAATCCCAGCAGCGACTGAACTTCCTTTACCGTATTGGGCGGCCTCAGGTTTTTAATGGCCTCCTTTACTTTGTCAAAGCTAGGTAACCTTTATCTGGAAAAATTGGGATTTATTTAGTTTGAACTTTAAGTTATTCGCAAAAAAAATTCACTTTTCTATGTGAAGGTCAAAATATGATAATTAAAACCCACTCTAATAGACAGAGTTTATTTCCACAACAGTTTCGATGCCCAGTGGCATCCTCTTCGGGTGGATACAGAAAAACGAATGAACCAAAAACAAGAGGGAAAACAGTCCAGGGACCAGTAAGAAATTCGCACCTAGGTTAGATCCGTTTTGCCACAGCGGAAGGGCATTTTATTAAAGGGTGCCGCTTATAAGTACATTCGCACAAATTTAAAACTATCTTCTTGTTCTGTACATACAGATTCTATTATGTTTTACATAATTATTACATTTATTACATTTATTATTGCATTATTATTTATTACAGAAATTATAAATTTATTATTACATTGATTATTACATTTTTGTTTATTATACAGAAATTATAAACCGAAAAACGAATGAAAAAGGCGAGAAGGAAACAATCCAGAGACCATTAAGAAATTCGCACCTAGGTTAGATCCCGTTCTCCCGACACCGGAAGGGCATTTTATTAAAGGGTCCAGCTTATAAGTACATTCGCACAAATTAAAACTATCTTCTTGTTCTATACATACAGATTCCCGGTGTCGGGAGAATGGGATCTAACCTAGGTGCGAATTTCTTAATGGTCTCTGGATTGTTTCCTTCTCGCCTTTTTCATTTGTTTTTCGGTATATAATTTCTGTATAATAAACAACAATGTAATAATCAATGTAATAATAAATTTATAATTTCTGTAATAAATAATAATGCAATAATAAATGTAATAAATGTAATAATTATGTAAAAAATAATAGAATCTGTATGTTTAGAACAAGAAGATAGTTTTAAATTTGTGCGAATGTACTTATAAGAAGGACCCTTTAATAAAATGCCCTTCCAGTGTCGGCAGGACGGGATCTAACCTAGGTGCGAATTTCTTAATGGTTCCTGGACTGTTTTCCCTCTTGTTTTTGGTTCATTCGTTTTTCTGTATCCACCCGAAGAGTATGCCAGTGGGCATCGAAACTGTTGTGGAAATAAACTCTGTCTATTTGAGAGGGTTTTTATTATCATATTTAAGTTATTCTCTCTCAGCCTCTTTAAGACTGACCTAATGTTTGCCTCGTGTTCCTCTCTCGTTTTTCCTACGATTAATATATCATCTATGAACACATATACTTGCTTCCCAATCAAGTCATGAAGTAGGTTGCTCATGATGGAACTGAAAACGTTCGGAGCCATTTTCAAACCGAACAGTATGACTTTATATAAAAAACTCGCGTTATTTTAAGAAAACGTGGTTAAGTCTTGTGACTTTTTGTCCAAAGCTATCTGATGATAACCTTGGGCTAGGTCAATGGTCGTGAACCTTTGATTTCCCCCTAAGTTTCGAAATATAGTTCCTATATCTGGCAATTTAAATCTAGATGTTTTTAAGACCTTGTTTAAATTTCGGTAAATTTCGTAATATTTAAAAGGAAATCTCAATTGGGGGTATATACGGGACCGTGCTTAAGTTCGAGTTCTAGGGAAAGTTCATAGTTTTTTAACAATCATAACTCATCCCCATCAATAAAGACCATGTCAACATAATCCATAAGATTTGATTCTAATTGACTTTTTTCTTCCGAGCTTAACTCAGTTCCCTGCACAAAATCTGTTATTTCCTCTACCTTCTGTTCTAAAGACTTTCGCGGACGTGTAAAATCACTCATCATTTCTCGATCTTAAATTTCTCCCGAGATCTCATCCATAAACATCTCGCGTTCACGTTTCATTACGCGGTTTATTACCTCCTCTCCTATTGGGTTATTAACCTGTTCTGCATTATACAGACACTCTCCAGGTTGTTTACATCTCTGTTCCTCGTTACATCTCCGTTCCTCGTCACAATGGCAATATCGCAAAACTGCGCCAAACACTTTCAACCTCTCATTC
Organism: Bathynomus jamesi; assembly: GCA_023014485.1. Taxonomy (NCBI): domain Eukaryota; kingdom Metazoa; phylum Arthropoda; class Malacostraca; order Isopoda; family Cirolanidae; genus Bathynomus; species Bathynomus jamesi. The sequence continues at coordinate 92,253 of JAJOZX010002741.1, forward strand.
GTTACCTTCACTCGATCACTTGCGGACTTATTTTGCACTACTACTAATACATGTCCGTCTTTATTCACACATGCTAAGTGAGGTTCCATATGCAAATTAGGAAGAATTTTTTCCGCCTCTATTACCAATGTAAATCCTTGTAGGGGAACTTGTGGTTGTAATTCTAAAAAAGCTCCAGCCAAAGGGGCTAGTAAAGTGGACCCTTTTCCTAACGTGAGGGGGATGTTTACTACATCCTTTTTCCCAGAATTTTGGTTTCCCTGTTCTATGGATTTAATTACACTGGTCTACAGCCAAAATGCTACGGAAATAAAAGTAGTCAATCTTTGCTAATTTTGGGTCACTGAATACGAAAATGATGCCTAAAATTGCCAATTGGCTCTATTTATAAAGATATCAAGCAACCCTGCACCCTACTAACTGGACTGCATCTGTCGCGTAATATGTAGACGCCTGTGACACATCGACGCATTGACTACTGCGCATGCGCGTAGTTATATTTTTTTATTTTAATAAATTAATGTAAATATATACATATATATAAAATAAAATGTAATTTTAAATTTATCTATTACATTATGTATTTGTAAATTATTTATTAAGAAATAGACTAGATCATTTTAACATATTGCCTCCCATAATGTTTTTTATATTAATATATATGGAATACTAACCTAACTTAACCTTACCTAATTTAAAATTATTAAAATGCAATGTAATTACATTAATTTATTAAAATAAAAAAAATATAACTACGCGCATACGCAGTAGAATCAAGGAGTCGATGTGTCACAGGCGTCTACATATTACGCCACAGCATCAGTTCATTCGCGGAAGTCATACAGTGCACCCTTGTCAAACTCTTTTTAGTGTTTGCTTTTGAAACTGAATTTCTTTCAGCTTAATTTGAACAAAGATGCCTCGTAATTGCGTGAACAGCGTAGATAATTTCTGTTATATTTGACTTTATATTTGAATTGACTTTTGCATCACAAAAGCGTGCAATAACCGCCGTGATTAGGAAAGCTTATCGCATTTATTTTGGCTATAAGATTGGAGATCAGGACAAGAGCTGGGCCCCACAAATATGCTGCAATACTTGTGCAACAAACCTTCGCCAGTGGTTGAATCGGAAAAGGAAATCTATGCCTTTTGCAGTGTCAATAGTGTGGAATGAACCAACAGATCATGTCAGCAATTGTTACTTCTGAATGGTGCCTCCAGTCAAGAAAGGTATTCGCAAGAAAAGTGGATTTTACAATATCCGAATATACTCTCTGCTATACACCCGGTACCTCACGGCGAAGGACTACCCGTTCCTGAGCCCCCCACACTCATTCTCCCTGGGGTCAGAGTACGAAGAGAATGAAGGAACCTGCGAAACTTGTGAGCCTTCAACTTCACAAGACCCTGAATTTGTTTATAACTTCACATCTTCTAAACCGCACATGATAACTCAGAATGAATTAAACGACCTTATCAGAGATTTAGAACTGCCAAAGAGTAAGGCAGAGCTGTTGGGCTCCAGATTGCAGCAGTGGAATCTCCTCGCTGAAAATGTTAGTGTGTAATTTTCTTGACCGTCAAAAAGATTTTGTCACAATCTTCATCATGGAAGGTGACATTGTAGCTTGCAACGACATCGATGGTCTGATGGCAGCTCTCAACATTATTCACAATCCTGATAAGTGGAGACTGTTCATTGATTCATCGAAGTTGAGTCTAAAAGCTGTTTTGTTGCATGTTGGCAACGTATTGCCATCAATTCCAATTGGTCATGCAGTCCACATGAAGGAAACATATGACAACATGAAGCAACTTTTGAACTGCATAAACTATGACAAACATCAGTGGCAGGTTTGTGGTGACTTGAAAGTTGTTCCTATCGTGCTTGGACTTCAGCCGGGCTACAATAAGTATTTCTGTTTTCTGTGTGAATGGGATAGTCGGGCTAGGACTTCTCATTACATCAAGAAGGATTGGCCACTCCGACACTCATTGGAACCTGGAACAAAAGATGTTCAGTATCCTCCACTTGTAGAATCGAGCAAGATTTTGTTACCACCCTTACACATCAAACTGGGCTTCATGAAAAATTTTGTTAAGGCTATGGATAAAACGGGGGCAGCTTTTAAGTACCTCGGTGGTAAATTCCCAAAGCTCAGTGAAGCAAAAATCAAGAAGGGTGTATTTGTTGGTCCACAGATCCGCGAGCTTCTTAGAGATGAGGAGTTCGACCGTATCCTAGGTAGTGAGGAGAAGACAGCGTGGAATGCTTTCCAGTTAGTAGCAACCAATTTTCTCGGAAATACCAAAGCTGAAAATTACAGGGAGCTGGTGGAAAACCTGCTGTTGCCCTATCAAAAAATGGGCTGCAATATGTCTTTAAAGATACATTTCCTCCATTCGCACTTGGAATTTTTTCCGGCCAACTGCGGAGCAGTCAGCGATGAACATGGTGAACGTTTCTACCAGGATATCTCAGCGATGGAGAAACGCTACTAGGGGAAATGGAGTCCATCATTGTTAACAGACTACTGCTTGAAAATTACAAGAGATGCTCCAGAAGTTGAATACAAGAGACAAGCAAAGAAGCGACGGGTTGAATCAATATAAGTGACTGCATTATACAGGTATGTTACTAATATATGGTATACATATACGCAAAATGTGTAACTTAAATTTTCTTGGAAACTGTAGCCAATCGACTGTTTTTATGGTCATATTCCTTTTCAGCACCCCAAAATCCATAATAGGAAACGCATTTTATCTCCGAAGCACAAACTTTTTCAAATTTTATAGACCAGTGTTATTTTAGTTACTGCAGATTTAGTTACTGCCTTTGGTTTATATATATCGCAAAACCTGTTCCCTTACCTTCGATCTTTATATGATTATCTCTAATAAAATAAGCTTCTATAATTATACTCAATCCCTCAGGCAAGTCCTTAACAATCAGGGCCTTTAGCTCATATAAATTTTGTGCGATTTTTATTTTTGTCTTTATTTTTCCCGTGGTGGTTAGTATTTCGTCATTTACTGCTTTACAACTTCGACTGGTGGTTTTTACTTGGTGTCTTAGTCTAACAATGACAATTAATTTCTTAAAGACAAATATCAGCTCCACTGTCCAGAAGAGCCAGTGACATGACCTAAATTTTGCCTTTCACTCTTCGTATCTCCTACAGCATTTATTCTAACCAAAAAGAAGCATTCGTGCCTTCGATATTTCATTTGCGCACTCATATGAGGATTCTACTTTTTTAACATTTTTCTCACTCCGTTCTACTACGTCTTGCATCACTAATCCGTTCTCGTCAATTCTTATAATTTCGTCACAGAGATTTTCCGAATTTACTTTTTGTATATTCCGGTCAATATTCATACATCCGTTCACACGATTTAGACCACTTCCATTCCCACAGTGTACGCACTAGTCATACTCTGTTAATATATTTTCCATACTTAAATCACACGAGCACATATCATATGCTCCGTTCACACGATCGCTTTCCGTCAGGGAATCAGTCTTTCATTTCCTTTATATTCTCCGCATTTAACTCATACATTTCATTCATACATTTAGCAAATATTTCCTTGGAACTCGTTTCACTCAGTTGAGGTCTTGGCTCGCTGGTCTTTGGCTCGCTGGTCCTCTCTGAGGGCGTGGGTTCGAATCCCACTTTTGACACCTCTTGTAATACGCCTCTCCCCGAGTTCGGGCAAAGTCAGGATGTTACTCTGAGAGAGGGTCTTACTTAAGCACTCCTGGATGCAGAAATAGTTAACTTTTCATATTCCCACAATCGCGGAGTACTGTCTGGGCTCGTGATTTTCTTTTTCCCAGTTATCAAAGTCCAAAGAGTAGAAAATAAACAACGGCTAATACGATTTTTAATTTGAATTTAGGCGAGATAAAGTTTAATAAGTTCTAGTGAATCAAATGTTTCTTTTACACAGAACAGAGAGTTAATAATAATAATAATAATAATAATAATAATAATAATAATAATAAAGTTTAATAAGTTCTCGTGAATCAAATGTTTCTTTTACACAGAACAGAGCGTTAATAATAATAATAATAATAATAATAATAATAATAATAATAATAAAAGTTTTATAAATATAATATTACTTACTTCTTCATTGTAAGATATTAAATAAGCCAGAGACCCATCTAAGACACCCTTGTCCATTCAGAGTCTCCAAGCTTGTACGAGTCAATTGCTAAGCTACTGCTTTTTTCGCTATACAGTCAGACTTCAATTGAAAACCCATTAATCTTCCAATTCCAAATGCAATTCCCTAACGAGGTGGGATGCACCTTCCCACCCCGGAGACCTGTTCCTCCAAATCTGCCTTAAAGGCGCTGATCCCCTTCCTATATAGTCAAAGGAACGGAACCTCGCTACGCTACCACGCAAGCGGTTGACGTCACCTGAGAACGTTGTTTGTAGAACTGAGTTTCTCACAATTTGTTTTTCTCAAGTGAAATCAAAGAAACCGTCGACGTCACTGGCGTGTGAATTCCGTTCGGAAGGAAATGAGTCATACACTAGCATGGGAATTATTGAATGAATGAAATTACATAAAAATAGTTGTGTCATCAGGGCACGTCTTTACTTCGAGTATAACTTATAACATGTATAACAGTTTCGCCCAACCTTTAAAAAAACAAATAAAAACTGAGTCTGTATCTGAAAAGCGAGTATTGAAAGAATCAATTGTTTAGATTACATTACAAATAAAGACAGAGATCATCTTAATTTATTTTATTGTATTTTAAAATGATCTTTGTTTACAACGGATGTTATTGATATTAGGCTTTTAGTGCCAACACGCTATTTTTCATAATGTAAACATTTTTAATCGTTAATTTATAACAGTAGGCAGGAGCAATTAGTTAAATCATGTATTTACACAATAATTATAGCAAATAAACCGTAAATATACTTATAACAAATAATTAATCTAATTTTAATTTCAATTTAAATTTGACATAAGAAGACAAAAATAGAAATATACAATTTAAAGGTATTAAATAGATAAAAATGGAAACGGAGAGTTTTGTGGACATTAACATATTATACTTTACGCAGTTTACATGTTTATTGAGATGTTATTGAGAGAAATATATACGTCACATCCTGAATATGTTTATAAAAAGTTTAATTTCTTAGGATAACTCTTGTAAGTTCGTATTGCGGTATAAAAGAATTATCCCTTTAAAAAAAAATAGCAGGTATGAAAATAAAGTACATAGGGGGGGGAGTAAAGATAAAGGAATAATTTCAACCTAGAGACATTAATGAACAAATTTAAACTAGAAAGCAACTCTACGTCTATATAACAAATTTAACAAAATTCATTAACCAATTTTAATCTAGAATACACATGGGTTAAGGTTCGGTAGAACACATCCACCAAACTCTATATTGCTACTGATACAGCGAGATAGAGCGAAAAAAAACAAGAATACTTTATTCTATACTAATTTTGACGGAAATTTCTATTTATCGAGATATTTATTTTCGAAATCATTAAATTTTGGCGCCATTATTCACTAGTCAAACCATCTCGTCGCGTGACTTATGTAGTCATGTTATTATCACCGGTTGCCTCATTGTCACGTGATACCCCTGTGCAGGTCCGGCGGCTGATATTTGAATTCAACAGTCACTTTAGAATGGCTGGCCGTGGTGGGTGCTCCCAGCCCGAATCGGACGTCATCTAGGCCTAGGTTAGGTTAGGGGTTCTACTTACCTTTCCGGGTCTCGAATTCATTATGGGGTACCCATGTCCGGTTAGGTTGAGTAAATGCCCGGTTAGGTTAATTGAATGCCCGGTTAGGTCAACGGTATGCCTTTGACAATTGGTTAGGTTAAGTTGTGTTATTTTCGTTAGTTTTAACGAAAATATCACGATTGATTCTAACTGTACGCTCTTGACGATTGGTTAGTTTAAGTCGTGATATTTTTGTTAAAACTAACAAAAATATCAACCTAACCAATTGTCAAGGGCATACAGTAGACCTAACCGGGTATTCAATTAACCTAACCGGGCATTTACTTAACCTAACCGGACATGGGTACCCCATAATGAATTCGGGGCCCGGAAAGGTAAGTAGTACCCCTAACCTAGGCCTAGATGACGTCCTATTCGGGCTGGGAGCACCCACCACGGACAGCCATTCTAAAGTGACTGTTGAATTGAAATATCAGCCGCCGAAAAGGTAAGTAGTATCAGGTTGGGCTAGGTTAGGTTACTTTTGCCGTGAATATTACTGACGAAAATGGGTTTTTCTGGTGTATTTCATGCTGTTTCAATTGATTCTGGCCTTTTTAGCCTACAGTTTTCCTGTTCAAAGCCGCGGTGGGGGTTATCTCCATAACGGTGCATTTGCGCCAAAAATGAAGGTCAGATTTAATTGAAACAGCATGAAATACACCACAAAAAGCTATTTTCGTCACTAGTTTGAGTGGATGTGTTCTACCGAATCTTTTTCTGCACATGTAAGCATGTATACTAAAATTTACCATTTTAAAAGGTTTTTAAGATTTTCACTAATAATTTTTAGAGGTAGGTTTCCTTTAAGCATTCACTTAATCACTAATTTCAGTTAGAGATTATTCACTTCAGTTAGAGATTATCCACTTAATTATGGATTTGAGCACGTATTAGATATATAAATATTGAATCACTCATTTCAAGCAAGCAGTATATGCAGTAATGTCATTATTCTAAAATGACTATTAGGTGGGATAAAAAGCTTCGTCGTTCGGCGGAATCCTCCTGCTCGGTTACTCGAGGGTTCCTTCTGGAAGATTTCTGGGGGGTGATCACTTTATGCTACCAAGGTCGCTCACCTATTACGTCCAGTTTCGGGCTCCTTCTTCCCGAAAAGAAACGTCAATCCTTCTGTTCTTCGTTCGCTGCTTGAAGTTTCAAAGGATGGTGGCTTTAAGCGGGCCTGAGCACCTGTCTTCGATCTTGTAGCTCCTTCTTCTTCTCCGTGCAGGTGGTTCTCATGCACTCGTTTCAGCCGTCGATGGTGTCTTTGGCTAAGAAGAAGGGATAAAGAAAATTTTTGATCTCACTTCTGACACCACTGTAATACTTCCTCTCACCGATTTCGGGCGCAGTCAGGATGTTACTCGAGAGGGGTATTACTTAAGCACTTTTGAATGTAGAAGTAATTCCCACAATCGCGGAGTACTATGTGGGTCCGTTTTATCCCTTATTTCCCATCTAATAAAGTTCGAAAGTGAAAAGGAAAATCGACGGCTTGTATGGTTTTTTTTATTTGAATTTGGGCAATACCCTTTAGTTAGTTACAGTAAATCAAATATTTCTTCTCAATCGAAAGGATTAGTTAACAAAAGTTCGAGAATGAAAGTAGTTAATCGGACCTTGCTGCTTCTCGCGAAATCGAAGTCCTCTTCGGATAGGATATCGAGAGCCGAGTTAAGCTTTTGAAAGAACTCGCGAAATTTCTGTACTGTGAACACTTTTGGAACAGTCATGCTGGCCTCTGGGTCGGAAACCTCTTCTTCACTATATTTCTCCATTTGCTCTAGATCCTCAGTGGTTATATCAGTTTCATCGGCTTCAAGGACTTCAAGGACGTCATCTTCTTCCATATCGTCGAAGCCGGCCCTTTTGACCAAATTAAGAATTTCCTTTCTTGCGGCAGAAATATTTTCATCCATTTTAAAGTCTTTGAGTGACACATTATTCAAGTCAAGTATAATAAGTAAATGCCAAAATAATGTAAAATTAGTAAAAATATAAACCAAACTACAATCATTTATCTGATTAATGACAATGTGGGGTTAATCGGTGGTATACGGATTTTAAAGATTACAACGGCGGTCTTATGGCGATTACAGAGATATCAGTTTGTTTCTTTTGTGAGTTAAGCGAAGAGAGAGTTGATTTAAAACGTAGTGTACGCGAGGTGACTGAAAGAATTGCAACGCTTGATGAGGGCAGGGATAGGGTTACAGTTGACGAAGGCCGAACCTATACTAACGTTGAAGACGATAGTAAGTTGAAGGGTGAGGTTAGGAACCTAGTTTCTAGTATAGGTAGCTTATCGGGAAGGTTAGACAGAGTTGAGGACCGCGTTAAGGTTGGTCCGGGATTAGTAGACGGGGGAGAGATTTAGAGTAGTTAAGGGTGGAACTAGGCCACGTACGTTAGGTAATAGGAATGCCACCCCTCCCTATCGAGGTTTCGAACCCTTTCGTCCAGTTGGATAGGGATGTGAACGAGGGGGAAACGATTTTAATTGGGGACTCCTTAATGCGTCATATGGATAAGGAGTTCGTTGAACGGAATCCAACCAAGAGGAGGATGGTCTGTCTACCAGGGGTCAGGGTTGACAGATTCCGACTTGTCGGCAATGGCCGGGGGATGATGATGGTGAGTCTTTCTCTCTCTTTTTCTGAATGAATGTTAATCCACGAATGATAGGTTTTGCTACTTACTTAACCCTTTATTCTCCTCTTTTAACGCCCTGCTCTCTTCTTTCTCTCGGGCTAACCTTACAGTGGATCTTAGGGTCTTTATTAGCCTTAGCTTCTGTAGATCTGTAGAATGTTTTTAAACAGTGTTGGCAACTTCACAACCGAAAAATTGGCTAAAAATGAATCGAATAACTCTGAAAGTAGGGTGCGCATGAAAGTGAAGGTGGAAGTAATTCATCAACCGCATAACTCTGACAACGCATAAACCGAATGCACATAATCCTGGGCCACCTATATATATATATATATATATATATATATATATATATATATATATATAACAGATGTGATTGAAAGTATGACCGAATTTACACCAGCATTATATGAGTAATTAAAAATTTACAATTCCCCGAAGAAACAAACTATTGAACGGATTATCACACCATCTACATTTTAGCAATGAATCAGAACAGCAACGGAGTTTAAAATAAAAATAACAACAGCTCTCCATCTTTTCGCTTGAAAGCATTTGCATACAAAAAGTTAGCTAGTGTGCCGCATTACTGCTAATTTGACTGAAAAGAGTGCTCAGATCTGTTTAAAAATATGCAGATATAGAGAATATATATATATATATATATATTATATATATATATATACTTTGTATATATACAGTATGTCAAATGTGATTGAAAAAATACCCGAATTTATAATTCGTAGGAAAAGTAATAGAACTACAGCTTAAATTAAAATCACTATTCGCACGAAAAATATACTACAGAATGGACTGTCACACCAGCCTTGACCTACAGCTTCAGTTAAATTTACAATTCACAGGAAAAACAAATTCAGAATTGATTGTCATACCAGCCTAGACCTATCTACATTTGAAAATGCTTGAAAATGCTGTCATCTTCTTCGGTTCAAAAGAGATTGCCAGCATCTGCTGCATTGAAGAGGAAAACCAAGGCCTCGATTCTGAAAAACGGTGAAAACCGTTCTTTAAAAAAAATCTCACTATATATATATATATATATATATATTATATATGTGTGTGTGTGTGTGTGTGTGTGTGTGTGTGTTGTTAACCCCTCCGTCTATGGCCTTCGTCGGTTCGAAGTTGACGGGGATTCTGGTTAGGTGAGCAACGGATTTGTTACTCTGGATTAGATGGTACCGTATAGGGAATCGCAATAGTTTCTCTTATACTACTCTCCGATTTCTTCTTGTAGTGGATCGGAGGATTCTGTGAAGCTTACTTAATTCTCTGAAAGTTCCCCGATTCTTCTTGTAACGTATCGGGAAATTATTTTTTTCTATTTAAGACTAAGTTCTCTGAAGAGAGCAAGGCTCGAAGGAGAAGACAAAGATATTCTCTTACTGTAGTTTACTGCTAAAATGTTACAGGTAAGACTCTAACTTAGATCAGACCAATCAGAATCAGAAATCAGAATCATTCCTGGAGAAATTCTACACTTTTATTTACATAAATTTTAGTGACATATTATTTAATGCCGACCTGTTTTATTTATTCTCAGTAGGCTGAATTATTTTGCAAAATATTTAAAGATAAGGTAAATATTTTAGCTGTAGCAATGTTCAGACAGGTAAGCAAGATATTTGAAGGTGAAGCCATATTTTTATTTCAAACCACATATTGACTGCTGAGTTAACTAAAATTAGAAATTGAAATATGCATTTTATTATGTATTAAAAGAAATAATTCATCAATTATTGAGCGAAAATAAAATAGAAAGAAAATAAAAAATTTATCCGAACTCATATCAGCGTTATGCGAATTTGGACTTTATACGTAAAAATGAATGTAAGAATATATAATATATATAAATATAAGATTTATACGAATATAAGAATATATGAATATAGGAATTATTCATTGTTCATTTTTACAGGGCTCTCCCATCTAGAATTATATTAATACAATAATATAACATCCTAACTAATTCTAACTAGATGATAACAAATGGTTTTTATAATACAGATTTATATACAACACAAGAGTTAGAGTGGTTAAGTCTAGTTCACGTGGTCTGGCTACGCACTCTTGGTCGTGCATAAATAGTTTCACGTCTTTTGGTGTCTCTTGTTTTCCTTCGTTCGAAGAATTATCTTTTCACTACATATATACCGAGGTTAATAGCACGCGCAATAATGATACTAACTGCAGATGTTGAAAAAATTGTTACTGGTTGTACTATTTGTAAAAGGTTATTCTGGTTATTGTCTGAAATTTTAAAAAGACTCAATTAATCATTCCATTTAGGAGTATGAAGTTCGGGTAGGATGGTTACCGGCTTCATGGAGAGATTTAAGGTTTCTATAACGGGTTTACGTTTAGTTTGCGACGGGAAGGGGTATGAGTCATTAATAGTAACCTAATATATCTGATAGGGTGTGTGTTGTAGTTTAAATATTTTCGAATATATTTTCCAATAGAACGCGACTAATCTGGTACGTTCCCGGGATATGTTTAACAGAACCGTGAGTTTTACTTTCAAATGCTTTTAATTGAGATTTCATCGGAGAGAGATTGGTTTTAATTCTAGCAGGGGGTTCGAAATTCATGAAAAGGTCCTCGTGTCCTTCCAAAAATTTACCTTCTGCAAGCTTTTCTATAACAACTCCGGTAGAAATTTTAATGCTAGGGCTACAAGAGTAAGTAATTTGCAAATTTATAAGAGGGACAATTTTATTCATTTCAACGTCTTAGAGTATACGGAACTGGGGGTTGCCATGTGAATACTTGTGTTTGTGTGCGGAGTGGTCGGCCTCGCTTTGGTGGTAGTGAGGGTCGAGCGATGAGCGTTAAGCTCGGATTCTGATGGGTTTGTTTCTTATGTGAAGGTTCTAATTCACGTGGTTGATGCATTTGCAGCCGGTATGTAGGGTCTGTGCGTCGATCATCAACTAGTGAGGGTGGTGACGCAGGAAATGGTGGAGATAGAGGATCTACAGATCTACAGAAGCTAAGGCTAACAAAGACCCTAAGATCCACTCTAAGGTTAGCCCGAGAGAAAGGAAAGAGTAGGGGGTTAAGAGAAGGGAATAAGGGGTTAAGTAACTAGCAACACCTATCACTCGTGGGTTAACATTCATTCAGAAAAAGAGAAAAAAGACACCATCATCATCCGCCGGCCACTACCGACAAGTCAGAAAAATAGTCGGAGAGAATAGGAAAGATTGCAGAACGGTCCTCTATTCCATAAGGAGGTAGAGCCCACTCTGCAGGAAAGGGGTGAAAGATGAAAAGAAGTAAAATAAGAACGCTTACAAACCATGCAATACATTCTTAACTCAAGAACACCACATTCTTAACTCAAAGCAACACATTCTTCCAACTGTTGCAGACCGATCCTCTACTCCATAGGGAGGTAGAGGATGCAGCCCACTAGGCTGGAAAGGAGTGAAAGACGAAAAGAAGTAAAATAAGAACACATTACAAACCATGCAACACATTCTTAACTCAAACATTATCATACCATGCAAACTACAGACATGCAATAAGGAGAGTTACAGACATGCAAATAAGGAGAAAAAAATTATAAAGAATAACAAAAAGTGGGTTAATTTACAGAAACAAGCTACAACTAAGTTCGTGTTAGTTTTTTTTCTGACATATCACATGCTGGCATTAGACGTCAACAGACTCATCCCCGATTACCACTCCCAGAGCTCCTGTTGCCAATTTTTTTTATTTTAAACAACGTCAATATTTTTAAAATGCCTATCTAAACGGTTTTTAAACATATTAACGCTGGTAGAGTTCACGACGGACGCGGGAAGATTATTCCATTTATCAATTACTTTAAACGTAAAGAAGTTTTTGGCGATATTAGCAATGAAACGTCTTCCACGTAACTTAAATCCGTTATTACGAGTATTGCTATTACCGAAAGAACAGTTTGTCAAAATTTACGTTATCGATGTTATTAACGATTTTGAAAACTTCAATAAGCTCCCCCCTAAATCCTAGTTTCGAGTGAATGCAAGTCTAACTCTTTTTCTCCTATCTTCAAGAGGCTTGTTGCGCAATGACGGAATTAGTTTCGTGGCACGACGCTGAACCCTTTCTAACCTATCAATATCCTCACGCAAATACGGCACCAAAACTGAAGGGCATATTCTAAATGAGGCCTGACTAGGGACTTGTAAAAGGGCAATATAATATCCTTCGATTTAAATTCGAAATTACGCGCTATGACGCCTAACATCCTATTAGCTTTTGCGCAAGACTCCAGGCACTGGTTCCTAACTTTTAAATCCTTAGATACGAGTACGCCTAAATCTACTTCCTCGTCAAGTTCGCTAACTCTCTATCATCCATCGCATCGTGTACGTGTAATTATTGTTACGAGAACCTATATGCAAAACTTTACATTTGTCTACATTAAATTGCATCTGTCACTTATCCGTCCACTCCATAATCCTATTTACATCGTCTTGGAGCCCATTTGTATCGTCCTCGTTAACAACCTTACCGCCTATTTTAGTATCGTCCGCGAATTTTGACACATTACTAGTGAATCCTACATCTATGTCGTTAATGTAAATTACGAGCAGCAATGGGCCTAACACCGAATCCTGTGGGACACCGCTACCTACATCCAACCACCCCGATTCACTACCATTAACAACGACCCTCTGTCTCCTAGCACGAAGCCATTCCTCTAACCAGTTAGCTACCTGACCGCGTATACCGTGCGCTTTAACCTTCGCAATTAATCTTCTATGCGGAACTGTATCGAACGCCTTTTCAAAATCTAAATAAATAACGTCAACCGCACTATGCCTATCGTATTCGCGCACTATTTCGTTATATAATTCTAACAAATTAGTTAAACAAGATCAGTGGCGTTGAAACCCATGCTGACTACTATTAATCAAATCTCGACTTTCTTAGTGATCGATGATACGATCCCTAACTACGGATTCCAAAAGTTTACCGACAATTGACGTTAAGCTAATGGGCCTATAATTGCTAGGTACTGTGCAGTCGCCTTTTTTAAAAATGGGCGTGACCTTAGCTAATTTGAAGTCTTCAGGAATAATCCCCGTTTCGAGTGATTGATTAAAAATCTTCGTTAAGGGGCCTACAATAACGTCTTTCAAATCTTTCAAATGTCTGGGATAAAAAGCGTCAGGGCCTGGAGCCTTGCTAACAATTAGCTTATCGATATAATGCGCAAACTGACCCTCGTAAACAGTTATTTCATCCAAAATAGTCTCGCTACTAAATGGAACGATATTGTCCACGTCGGGGACATTATTGACGTCTTCTACGGTAAAAACTGTCGCAAAAAAGTTATTGAAAATACCCGCCATCGCCTGAGCATGAGAAGCCAAAGCGCCGTTAACATCCACTAGAGTGCCTATGTTATCTTTTATAGGCTTACGATTATTGACGTATTCTAAAAACTTTTTTGGATTATGTTTACTATCCGCAGCTATAAGTATCTCTAAATTACGCTTAGCATTGCTAACTGATCTTTTAACCTGACGTCTAAGCTCGATATATCTATTAAAGTTAGCTGCCGTGCCATTGCGCTTATTAAGTCTATACGGTCTGTTACGCACGTTTATGAACTCGCCTATTTCCCTAGTCCACCACTTGAGACTACCATGATTTCTAGCGCGCTTGGGCCTACGAGGAATAAATTCCTTTTCAATATTCATAAAACTTTCTTTAAACGCCTCCAAATGCAAATTTGTGTCAGTACCCATAAATAAGTTATCCCAGTCCACTACTCTTATCCTATTTGCAAAACTATCAAAATTAGCCCTACGAAAATCAAGGACTTCTATTACGTTACTATCCTTAGTGTTTTCTATCACTAACTTAAACCTAAGAATTTGATGATCACTACATCCTAAACTCTCACCTACTTCTAAACCTTCGACTATATTATCGTCGTTCGTCATCACCACGTCTAAAATATTGTCACGGGGAGTTGGTTCGGTAACCATCTGTCGTAAAAAATTATCTTCCATAAACTCAATCAATCTCAAACCCGCCTCATTACCAGTAAATGTCTCGTAATTAACATTAGGGCAGTTAAAGTCTCCGACAATTAAACTATACCGATTGTCAATAAAGTTACCAAGAAGTGAGTAAAATCTAGTATCCGTATCGAGGGGTTGAACGGGAGGTCTATAAACAACAAAAAATTGGGTTAATGTTTACTACAACACCACCTGCACCCCAAGTAAAATGAAATATTTCTAGTAGTACATCATACTTTACTAAGAAAAATGGTGTATGTCTTTATTTAGGGAAATTTGTATTTACGAAGATATTTGCTTCTGAAATTTTAATCAACGATATCGATTTGACGTGATGTCACGTCAAATGCGCGTTTATAATAACGACATTCATTTGTTTTGATTTTCATCTAGTCTAGTGATTGACGCCATTTTCCTTTAAATAAATTTAGATATGGCATGTGAAGGCTATAATATACTTTTTTCATAAAATATTTTTCCTGATTGGGCTATTTTTTCGCTACTCTGCGACTTAATTAGTTGGTTGGGTTTTGTTCTGGCTATTTTTTTTTCAAATTGGATTCAGTTTAGTGGTGTTTGTGATAGAATTATGACGTGCCATTCGTGTGATTTTTACTTTGAGAACTTGATTCGTCATGTGCCCTTGATGAAGGCAAAGGACTGGATGATTTATCAATTACGGCGTTATTCTCTCATTTTAACGCCCATTCAAACTTAATATTTTTAGTCAGATATACCTGTAAAGCAGTTCAAATGCTTTACAATGACGGTTTTTTATGTTCGGGAACTTAATAATAGGACTTAACTTAATAATTTTTGTATAATTTAGGTCTCGGGGGTACGGTGGCGGAGCCCCCGTAAAGATCACGCGTCACGAATTGATCGGTCCTAATGTTTTGCGGTAAGGTTAGGTTAGGTTGGATTTTTTGCAAAATACATTTTTTAGTAGTTTTTCGTATGATTTGTTGTGATTTGCTATGTATTTGTTGTGGAAATGACACTGCTTATCCCCAAAACTCCCTATATTTAATTAATAAATTTCAATGTCTCGTAACTTTTAATTGGGTCATTTCCACAACAAATGAATAGCAGATCTGGACAGAACACACCAAAAACTACTAAAAAATGTATTTTGCAAAAATTTGGAGGAGGTGGTGTTATAGTAAAGGTTTACCAAATTTAAAACTAATAATACTACGCGGCCTAACTTCAATGTATATCGCATTACTGTAATTGCTGCCGGAAAATCTATCTTAACCTCGATAGCCATAAGGGAATTACTAAAGTACAGCAAAACGCCGCCACCAATCCTATGTAACCTATCATTAGTAAAGAGTTTAAAACCCGGTATATCAAGTTTCCCAACAAGTCCCGAGTCACGGTATTTAACCACGTTTCAGTGCTATCAACTATATCGTAGTTGTCGGAATAAATTATCGCCTTAAATTCGTTTAATTTATTCCTAGTACTACGCGCGTTACAATAAAAGACGTTTAAGTTATTTTTTACCTCGGGCCGGCGTTTTAAACTATTTTTCCAGTCGGGCCCGCGTTCCCCGGACCCACAACGTTTAAAGAAGGCTTCGACCTATACAGCTTTCGTACGCTTTCGTCAATTAACCTACCTAGCCTAGCATTACCTATAGTATTTCATTAAAATGCACCCCATCTTTTTTAAAAAGGCTAGGATCACTGAATTCTGACCACAGCTTTATGAAGGGTACATTTTCCTCAGCACAAATCTCTTCTAATTTATTATTCAAAAATATCGTTTTAGACGTAATCCTAAGACCCAAACCGTGCTTAGGGGTAATACCTCGAACTAAAGACCTATCTGACCTCGTCTTTAGGGACCTAATTAACCCCCTATATCTCTCCAAAAGGTCAGGCACTCTCGTATCGGGCCTATACGAGTCGTTGCCCCCTACCATCGTCACCAACATCGAGTGACTGGAGGCAACGTCAATCCTATCCACTTCGTCTCTAACTCTGTCAACCCTGGCCCCTGAGAGACAGACCCTCCCCCTCTTGGTTGGATGCCGTTGAACGAACTCTGTGACCATATGGCGCACTAAAGAGTCCCCAATTAAAATAGTTTCCCACCCATTCACGTCCCTTTCCAAATGGGCGAAAGGGTTCGAAACCTCGATAGGGGGAGGATTCTATCACCTAACGTACGCGGCCTAGCTACACCCTTAACTTCTCTAAATCCCTCCCCATCTACTAATCTCGGACCAACCTTAACCCCTTCCTCAACTCTATCCAACCTTCCCGATAAGCTACCTAAACAAGAAACTAGGTTACGCACCTCACCCTTCAAATTACTAACGTCTTCAACGTTAGTATTGGTTCGGCTTTCGCCAACCGTAGCCCTAACCCTGCCCTCATCAAGTGTTGCAAGTCTTTCCGTTACCTCACGTACACTGCGTTTTCTGTCAGCTATTTCTTTCCTTAACTCGCAAAAGAAACAAACTGATCTCTCGGTAATCGCCATTGGACCGCCGTTATAATCTTTAAAATCCGAATGCCACCGGTTTACCCCACACCTAACATACGACGCTTTCTGCGACGGCATCGCGCAGTTAAAATTAGTTAAATTAAGCCGGCACGCTATGAAAACTTTGAAATCGCTAGAAACCACTAATATTCAATTACTTAACCATAACAATGTGAATATAAACACAAGTATATAAAATTCAAAACTTTCCAAAAGTAAAATTATTAGTAATATGCAAAAGTAGAAGCAATATCAGAGAGCTCAGGAAATGTGTCCGTTCAGTACAGAGTCTGGCTGACGAGTGATGGACTTGGAGGAGATGGTTGAGTTACACTGAGTGATCCTCTAGAAGGGGTTTCTCCAGGGCCTGTTTCCGATGGGACTCTCGGTTCTGGGACCTCTTCTTGTTCAGAGCTTGGCTCGAGTACTGGTGGTATTACGAGGTACCAATCTTCGTCACGGGTAGTGTTTTCCGCGGTGACCACATCGGTTTTGTGGTCCCTGCTGGATTTGTTAATATCTTGATCTTTCAAAGGGTAAACAGCTCGAACCCCTGGCAGATGTTTTTTGGGAAGGTGTTTTCGGCAGCTATCCTCAGATTTTCAGCGTGAATTATCTTTAATTTGGAATGATCTCGGAGGTCGATGATTTCGTAACGGTTCTTTCCGAGGTTTCTCATAATCCTCTATGGGTCATCCCATTTTGGGAGTAATTTTCGATGAGCACTTGGCGGTTTCAAGCTCTTTATGTAACAGCGCATACTGACCAGTATAGTCCGTTGACGGGGATGACGCTTATGTTGCTCTTGCTCCATCTGCTGGTTTCGTTGTTTTAGGGCAGTGGTACTCATTGCGCGGCTCGCGAGCCAAATGCGCTATATATATTTGGCTCGCGAGCCGCCCAATGAATACCACTGGTCTAGGTCATAGGATTTTGAAAGATCGTTCAACTAGTTCCTGATTTGCTTCTGCCATCTCGGAAGGTGTCAGAACTGCCGGGTCGATTTGGTCAGGCAAATCAAAAGGTAGCCGTTTGTCGTAGTGATTTAAGACGAAATGAAGGGTGTCCCCAATGGACACGTTATAGCCGTTGTTGATGGCTGTTTGCACCATGGGGAGGGAATCATTCAATGTACGGGAAGATGCATCAACAACATGGCGGAGGGCTTTTAAGATCTTCCGATTGTCTCCCCATCAAGCCGTTTGCCTGCGGATGGTATGCCACAGTGTGTGTATGCTTTTAATTTTACATATGTTACAGTGACTCGAACAGTTTGGAAGTGAAAATGAGTTCGTTATCCGAAATTAAGATGGAAGGAGTAGTATGGTTTTGGATGACGCTTTCCACTAGGGCTCTTGCCACAGTTTCCGAGGTCTGGTTTGGAATGGCAACTACTTCGCTGTAACGCGAGAAGTGGTCTGTAAACACAATGATGTACTGGTTTCGGTTTGATGTTTTTGGGAATGGTCCTAGTATGTCCATTCCAGTTCTTTCCCAGGGCCGTTGGCATACTGGATGTTTATACATGGGAGTTGTGGATGGTACGTTGCCTTTATGTTTTAAACAAGACAGGCATTCACCGATGTATTCACGTACCTTTTTGTTCATCTCGGGAAAATGGTATCTCTCCAAAAGACTCTTGATGGTGCAATTCGGCCCCATGTGGCCATACAAAGGTGAGTCGTGACAAATTCGGATGGCTATATCTACGAGATCCTTTTGTATTTCCTCGTGTTCCTTTCCATCTTCGTTCCTAAAATGCACGAGCCCATCTTTTAGGTTGTACTGTTCTTTACCTTCGACGGTTTCTTTTGTTCCAGGCGAGCCCGAAGGTTCTGGGTGTGTTGGTCCTGTTGTTGGGAGATTTGCAGACTTTCGTGGTCAAACACAGGAAGAGTTTCTATCTTATTCATTTGGGTGTCGGGCTTGAGTCTCGACAATCCATCTGGAATAACTTGAAGTTTTCCTGATTTGTATATGATTTTTTCCGCAAAGTCCAGAATCAACAGAGCCCGTCTACTCAACCGTCCTTCAAGTAGCTTGTCCTTGAAAAGATACGTGAGTGGCTTATGGTCAGTTTTGATGGTTACATCGTAGCCGTACACAATATTTCGGAATTTTTTCAAAGCCCAATATACCGCTAGGGCCTTTCGGTCTGTAGTGGAATAATTTCGTGAGGTCTAGAGAGAAGCTTAGTGGTATAAGCAATGGGTAATTCCACACCATCTACGTCCTGCAATAGGACGACTCCTAGTCCACAGGAAGAAGTATCTCTGGATATGACAAAGGGTTTGGTGTAATCGGGATAAGCAGGGATGACAAGTTATTTTACCGATTAAAGTTTCAAAAGTATGTTGGTGATCAGATTCCCAATTATGATAAATTTAGCATTTCTCTGGAACAAATTGGTAATTGGTTTAGCAATGTTCGAAAATTGGGGGATGAAATTTCGATAAACTCCGACAAATCCAATAAATGCACGAGCGTCGTCGATGGTTTTAGGTACAGGGTTCCTTTCCAGTGCTTCAAGTTTGGCTGGATCGGGTTTAATTCCAGGGGATGATAGTAGAAATCCTAAGTATAGCAGAGATTCCTGTAAGAAGTTGCACTTTGCAAGTTTCAATTTAAGTTGTGCTTTTCTCAAACGTGATAGCACATTCTGAAGACGTTGAAAGTGTGTTTTTATATCCGAAATATAACAGATAATATCATCAAGACAGACTAGAGCTTCGACACCTAATAGGTCGGAAAGGACTATATTCATCAACTTAGAGAAATTAGCAGGCCCATTTCGGACTCCGCAATTGATATGGACCGTGACTTATTTTTGGTTGGCAAGGTACTGGTATTGATGGATACCGTAATGAAATTGACTGGATTCTTTGGATCTGATATATTTGCATGTCGTTTATAAATAGATATAGAGTGTAACATATTTGTGGATAATAGTCTATTATGGATAATAGTCTATTATTAGGTCCCCTCCGCCACCACGGAGGACATGCACAATACACAATTACGAACGCAGTTAGGTAGACCAGCCATGAGGGGATCCTAGGGTCTTTGTTGGTCTGAAACATTATAACATTATAACAATTCTTAATGGCCTTGTTTAGTGGAGAAAGCAGTCAATGCCCCAGATTCGGGACTGACCTCCATCTACCAATAACCGGATGTTAAATCGAGGGATGAAAAGAAGTTAGCTCTCCCTACGTTCAGAAATGTTTCCTGCATGTTTGGAATAGGGAAACGGTCTGGGATGGTAATGTGGTTTAGGCGTCTAAAATCTATACAAGGGCGAGATGTTCCGTCCTTTTTGGAAACAAGAATCATAGGAGCGGACCAGGGACTAGCTGAACGCTGAATGACATCCTTCTCCAACATGTCCTTGATGTGTTCCTCAATAATTACTAAGTGGGAATGCGGAACCCTATAGGGAGGAATGAAGATGGGTTTGGAATTGGGTTCCAGCTTGATTTCAAAAGGGACCAAATTAGTTCGGCCTAGACGATTTCCTTTTAAGGCAATCACATCTCTATATCTTTTCAGGAAATCGAGAAGTGATTCCAGTAGTTTGGATCCTGTAAGGCTGGTGACTCCTGAAGAGAGTGCTCCAGACATTTCTTACATTCTTCTTTTAATGCTGAAGGGTTTAACTCTAAGGAACTGGAAACACGATTTATAGTACTGGTGTGAAAATCTGAATTTATTTCTACTGTGGAAACAGTTCCAATTCTCTGATTTGAAGTTAATTCAATGGGGCTTTCTCCTTTGTTTAAACAAACAAAAGGGATAGTTGAATTCTGAATATGACTAAGAACTTGGGCAAGAACATCTCCCTTGAAATTACTTTTCTCTGTAATAAGAGTGCGATCTGACTAATAGTTTTCCTTGACCGCTTACTACTCTTGCTAGAAAACAAATCTTCTCATAAGGTGTTACTGTTATATGCTCTGGAGGGAATATGAAAAATTGTGAATCTGACTCTGGTTCGGTGATTAAAATTTGCCTTATTGGCTGAAAAGTCGTTTCAGTTGGATTTCGATCTCAACCGCTGAGTTAACTGAAACAGGCTGACTGGAAACTGACTGACTGGAAACTGGCTGACTGGAAGCTGACTGACTAGAAGCTGACTGACTAAAAGCTGACTGACTAGAAGCTGACTGACTAGAAGCTGACTGACTAGAAGCTGACTGACTAGAAGCTGACTGTGTTGATGCTACTGGATTCAGCAACTGGAACTGATTACTCTGGGGCTGATTTCTGGGTTTTCTGTGGCGGTTGTCCCTCTGGATGCAACCGACTGACTTGAACTGCTATAAACTGGAGTGGGTTTTCTATTTCTTTCGGAAATCCGAACTAAACTGATTCTGTTAGTATTAGGCTTAACGTGCGGCACCTGTCTATTATTCTCATGGAGAGGATGTGTCCTATTTATTTCTACACTTAACTAATTTCCCGGCTGGGTAAATTTCCCATTGATTCCGGTTGAAAAAATCCATACCTAGTAAGATATCCGTCTGAAATGTGGCGACTGCGTCCACAATACAACATTTTGCGGGATATACCGCGTTACCAACTTCTAAATATAATTCGATTTCTGCATATGTAGATATTGGTGTGCCTGTAACTCCTCTGAGTTGGCAGGAAGGTGCCTTAATTTCATATTTATAATCTGACTCTCTAGTAACTCATCCGCACATTGTTCCTTAATTAATGTCGCATGTGTTCCTGTATCTAGGTGAGCGGTTAAATCCCGGTTATCTGTGCTGCAATTTATTATTAAATCTAGTAGGTTCGCACGTTTTATCCTGATGAGTAGTTTATGTGTGTATTTGGGTTTATTACTGCTATTTGGGAGGGAGGAGGTTCAACTGCTGCCTCCAAAGTGGAATCTAAAACAGAACTTGAACTGACTTCTATGAGAAGGACCTGGGTCATATGCTACGGGATCACGATACACTGGAGGGTCTTCTTGAAAAGTGTACTCTGGGGAAACTGATTCTTCATCGGGTACGTCTACGTACCGGACCATCCGACCATGCTGATTATACTGGGGTCTGGACAGCGGGTAATAGTGTGGATGACATTGTGGTCGTGATCTATTTGGTGGGTGGTTCTGTTGAGGCTGGGAAGTAACTGTTTTCTGAGAATTGGATGGCTTTTGGGAACGTTGATGATTTGATCTCTGGAAATGGGGCCTGTACCATACAGGGGCTTTGTCAGCACATTTTTGTCGATCGCAACGGCGATGACCATGTGGGAGCAAAAGGGGGATAATTACATTGACTCATCATGTGCCCAAAACTATCACAATTAAAACACTGAGGAGGAGGGCGTGCATTCTGGGTTTGTGGAGCTTGTTTCTGAGGTGGTGTTCCCTGTATCGGCCTAGATTTATAGAGTTGTTGATGTTGCTACTGTTGTTGTTGTTGCCGCTGAATTTAGTGTATGGGGGTCTCTCTACCCTTCCGGTAGTTCTGGCTGGCTAAGTTTGGGTAATGTTCCCTGGTTTTATGTATGGCTTCACTTATTGGCTTGTCAATATTTAGACACTCTTGAAATTTCTTTTTAGGTGCTACGTGTAGGTTTTCATAAATGGATGCTGCTACTATTAGGTATCTTTGCTTTGAAGTGAATGTAATGTTGCATGTATTTTCTGCGGCTCGGAAGGCTTCTCCTACGAGTTTATGTGTTCGTGTAATAAAATTATTTAAATCTTCATGTTCGTCTTTCTCACATTTAGCTTGGAACACAGCTTCTAATATGGCCAAAGGTTGTGCGAGTGTTATTTCTTTGAAAAATTCTAATGTGTTTTTTTAAATTGTCCCAAGTTGCAGTTCCGCTAATGGATGGGACGTATGTAACTGTATGATGGGCATTCTACTATTTAGGGTCAATAAACCTTTTAGCTTCCCTCAGCTTTATATCATCATCTGTGATGCTTTCGGGTGAGAAATGCTGTTCTAGAGACTCAATCCAAGGTCTTACGCGCGGTTCAACGAACAGTATTGAGAAGGTTTACAAGTCTACCTAAGTTAATGTATACTGGTGGAAAAATGGGTGTAGGGGAATTTTCAATGTCAGAAAGCGCACCGTCTGAATCGCTCATATGTGAAGGTACTCTTAGTGTATTCTAATTTGGTCTGCTTGACCGATTTCGATTTAGGAAATGATCACTTCAGTGGCTTTCCTTTCTACTCTATCTAAAATTACACAAATAATGCACAAAAATTTGTCTAACTAGGAGAAAAATTTGGAAAAATTGTAAACAAAATAATAAAAAAAAACTGAACAAAATTTCACTCGAATGTACGTGAATGTACGGTAATATTATGATTGACACATTAAATAAAATTGTTCTATGCTAACTATAATTGTGGA
Source organism: Bathynomus jamesi (assembly GCA_023014485.1). Lineage (NCBI taxonomy): Eukaryota > Metazoa > Arthropoda > Malacostraca > Isopoda > Cirolanidae > Bathynomus > Bathynomus jamesi. The sequence continues at coordinate 115,622 of JAJOZX010002741.1, forward strand.
AATAACTCGGTTTCAATAAAAAGAAATGTATCACTGGTGTATGGAATGTTCACTGTGTTTTGGGTTAATTCTGGCTTGAAACTAATTTTAACTGTTAATTACAGTATACTGACTTCTCAAATATTTAGTAATTAATTTGAAAAAGAGATCTATACTTAACAAGATTTCTACGGCGAAATCCTTGAAGACGTGGACTGAAGACGTGTCTTGCTGACCACTTCTTCCTGGACGAAGAATGGGCGTGGAGAACTCGGAGTCGTAACACACCGGTCGAAGGATGGACGTGAAGAACTGGAAGTTGTGACACACCGGTCAGTTGAATGTTGGCTCTCATTCCAAGGTCTAGGAGACTGGAAGAATCCTGGTTGAAGAGGTCGCCAGTTGTTAACCCCTCCGTCTTTGGCTTTGGTCGGTTCGAAGTTGACGGGTGTTCTGGTTAGGTGGCAGCAACGGATTTGTTACTCTGGAGTAGATAGTACCGTATAGGGAATCGCAGTAGTTTCTCTTATACTACTCTCCGATTTCTTCTTGTAGTGGATCGGAGGATTCTGTGAAGGTTACTAAATTCTCTGAAGGTTCCCCGATTCTTCTTGTAACGTATCGGGAAATTATTTTTCTCTATTTAAAACTAAGTTCTCTGAAGAGAGCAAGGCTCGAAGGAGAAGACAAAGATATTCTCTTACTGTAGTTTACTGCGAAAATGTTACAGGTAAGCCTCTAAGTTAGATCAGACCAATCAGAATCAGAAATCAGAATCATTCCTGGAGAAATTCTACACTTTTATTTATATAAATTTTAGTGACATTATTATTTAAGGCTGACCTGTTTTATTTTTTATTCTCAATAGGCTGAATTATTTTGCAAAATATTTAAAGATAAGGTAAATATTTTAGCTGTAGCAATGTTTAGACAGATAAGCAAGATATTTGAAGGTGAAGCCATATTTTTATTTTAAACCACATATTGACTGCTGAGTTAACTAAAAATGGAAATTGAAATATGCATTTTACTATGTATTAAAAGAAATACTTCATCAATTATTTAGCGAAAATAAAATAGAAAGAAAATAAAAAATTTATCCAATCTCCTGTCAGCGTTATGCGAATTTGGACTTTATACGTAAAAATGAATATAAGAACATATAATATATATGAATATAATTATATGAATATAAGAATATAGGAATATAGGAATTATTCATTGTTTATATATATATATATATATATAGTTTTAAAATTATATCTTTGCATAAAAAACCACTACGATACTTACGTCGTGTTTCCAGCTTGATAAACGTCGGTGAGATATATCGATCTAATTGCCATTTAGCCTCTCTTGCGCTTGTACTAAAACAAAAAACATTTCAGTATAAATTATGCTGCACAAAAAAAAACACTACTCACAAATGCGGAATAAAAATTAGTTCCTCATAAAATCACTTACGAGGGCACCTCTTCACAATTGAAAGATTCTATCGTAACCACTGTTGTTATGAGCTGTATGCTGGGAAAATTTGATTGCGGAATGAAGTACAAGGTATGCATTGTCCTTTATATATGCGAAAGGAAAGCAGGTCCCCACCCCCGATAAGTGCCTGACCACATTCAGGAAACAATGATCTCATTCGTGAGCGATGAGAAGTGGGTGTAGTTTTGAGAAAGCACTCAACCACTTGATTCAGGGATAAAGAATTATGGGTAGGCGTACGCATTTTAAACGTAATGGTTGATTTCTTGATGCTATTGTGATTTTCATTAATTACTTCACACTTTATATATATATATATATATATATATATATATATATATACACACACTAGGGGCATTCAACATATTTTGCCCCACCCTTTTTTCTTAGCTATGATAAATAATAGGGCAACGGTGGCCAAACCCCCGCTCGCGAGCCGCATGCGGCTCTCGAGGTTGTTAACTGCGGCTCGCGAGACAATTCTGGTTTTTATTGTATTTATCATAAAAGACAAAATTCATAATACAAATATAATTTTTTTTTCACATAAAAAATATATTAAAAAAACAAGGAAACAATAAAATGCGTCATGCGTACGACAATTTCTTTTGCGTGACAGACACTAAGCGGGATAATTACGTAATTAACACAAATCGCCACTCACCAGTGTCCAGTACCCCTCGAGTTACCCTGCGGGGCGCGTGTTATAACGAGTGAGTGTGTTTTAAAATTGGCTTCTTAGATCAAATAGTGGCTATTTTTCTCAGCTATACAAGTCAAAGTTATACAACCCCTAAGTTGACTAAAATGACTGAGCAGACAAACTGTAAGAAACGGAAATATGAAGAAGAAAATAGTTTTTAAACAGGAGTGGGAGGAGAGCTTTGCCTTTACTCTTAAGGGTGGGAAACCTGTGTGTCTTATTTGCCACGGGGCACTCAATCACTTTAAAGCCAGTAACTTAAAGCGTCATCATGAAACTAACCATAAAAATTTTATTACGGAATTTCCTCCCAAATCAGAATAGCGGAAGACTAAGTTAACAATGTTGAAATCTAGCCTAGTTGCCCAACAAACTGTACTTTCATCATTGTGTAAGACAGCTGACTTAATTACTGAAGCTAGTTTTGTTATGGCATGGAATATTGCTCGTGCTCAACTTCCCTACAGTAGTGGAGAATTTGTGAAGAAGAATATTGCCGATGTTACTGCAATTCTCGCTCCAGATAACACAAAGCTTCGAGAACAAAGAGCAAGTATTTATATTTCCCGCCGCACTACAGAGAGACGTATTTCCCAGATCAGTGCTGAAATTACATGCTCGTTACAGAATGATTTGAAGAATTCTGTTGCATTCAGTTTGGCCAGCGATGAATGCACAGATATTAAAGATAACCCTCAACTGGCGATATTTGTTCGTTATGTTAATGGCGATGGAAATGTGAAAGAAGAACTCTTGGACTTAATGACCCTAAGAGAAACCACCAGAGGGATTGACATAAAGAACGCACTTGACGAGGCATTATCAAATGCTCAAGTACCATTGAATAAGCTTGTCAGTGTTGCAACAGATGGAGCACCAGCTATGGTAGGACAAAATGTAGGCCTAGTTGGGCTCTTGACACGCGATTCCAAGTATCCTGTGTGTCTCTTTATTCACTCTATCATTCACCGTGGTCATTTTGTAAGCAAGTACTTTAGGTATGACAGTGTTATGAAATGTGTTCTAGAAATTGTGAATTTCACTCGTTCGAATGCAAAAACGCACCGAGTGTTTAGAAATTTTATCGAGGAGCTGGATCTTCAAGATAAGCCAGATGACCTTTCATTCTACTGTATTGTAAGGTGGTTATCAACTAGTAATCTCCTGAATAGGTTTGTTGCACTGTTGGAGCCTATCATTGATTTCTTGAAAGAAAAGGGAAAGTCATACCCACAACGAGAAGATCACGAATGGGTGCAGGATCTGATGTTTTTTACGGATGTAATACAACACCTTCAAAATCTAAATTTGGCACTTCAGGGAAAGGATAAGGTCATTTCTGACCTTACACAGACAGTTTTCAGTTTCCAGAATAAAATAAAGCTCTTCCAAAAAGATCTAGTAACAAAAAAATTTGACCACTTTCCCCACCTGAAAAACCGAGCAAACACTTTTCCTGATATTGAAATAAAAGATAGTAAATTGGAGGAATACAAAGATAAATTAGAAGGACTAATTGATAATTTTCAGTTCAGGTTTGATGAACTAAAGAAGCTAAAACCATGCTTCGAATTTCTTGTAAATCCATTCCTGATTGATGTCGTCAACGATGGCTGTCCTGTAACCTCACCTTTTTTTACGGAAGCTGCTTCAATACAAACAGAACTTTTGGAGCTACAGGAGGAGGGTTTAAAGTTGATACATAAACTTATCTGCAGTTGAGTTTTGGAAGCAAGTACCAGAGACAAAGTATCCTCACTTCAGGAAAACGAGTTTCCGACTTATCTCCGTTTTTGGGACAACTCATTGCTATGAAGCACTCTTCTCGGTAATGAAGTTTGTAAAGTCAAAACATCGTGCTGCCCTCACTAACGAACACCTGACTGAGCTTCTTCATACCGCCTTAGCATCACATCAGCCAGACTTTAAAGCATTAACAGTCAAAATGAAGACCCAAACTAAGCCTTCTACAAGCAGTAATTAAACAATTTAATAATGTGAGTATGACTATATGTATATGTTTTTAATAATTAAATTCTTTTTAAAATATTTTGCGGCTCTCGTACATCTGAAAAACGTCGTATGTGGCTCTTGGGTCCAGGAAACTTGGCCACCCCTGTAAATAGGCCATGGGGCTGAAATATCTTTCGGGTCGTAAGTTTGAACTTTCTGCGCTTCACATAACCGGTTTTTTCCAGGTTGAACCTCCCCTCCTTGTATAAAACCGCTTTTAAACGCCCTTCTATAAAACCGATGGTTAACGCAGTTTAAAAAATGGCGTCTGACAGTGATGTGCGTCGTAAACAGAGAGTTGTTATCGAGTTCTTAACCGCAGAGAAGGAAACAGTTGGAAATATTCACAAACGTCTACAAAACGTTTCCGGAGATGCTGTTGTTGATCGAAGCACAGTTGGACGCTGGTCTAAACGTGTGAGATCATCGGAGAGAGGGAGAGCCAGCCTCGATGATGAGCCACGATGCTGTCGCCCGGCATCGGCTGTCACATCTCACACTGTGCAACGTGCTAACATCATCATTCGATCAAATCGGCACATCACATAAAAGGAGCTATCACTGAAGCTACGGATTAGTGAAGGAAGTGTGAATACGATAATTCAGCAACTGGGATACTCATATTGCGTTCACGGTTTGTTCCTCGCGAACTGATTGAAGATCACAAAGTCCAAAGAAAAGAAATTGCTTCTGAGTCGTTGGTTCAATACGAGAGAGGAGGGGATGACTTCCTTTCACGAATTGTAATTGGGGATGAGACTTGGGTACACCATTTTGAACCTGAAACAAAATGCCAATGCATGGAGTGGCATCACGCAGACTCCCCAAGCAAGAAAAAGTTCAAAATGGCTTCCTCTGCAGGAAAGGTTATGGCCACCATCTTCTGGGACATGAAAGAGGTGATTCTGGTGGACATTATGAAGAAAGGACAAACAATCAACTCAGAGGCATATATTGCTACCCTACAGAGACTCCAGAGACGTATAAAGCGAGTTCGACCGGAGAGAAAATTGGAAGATGTGCTTCTTTTGCACGATAACCCAAGACCACACAACAATTTGCAAACAAGAGAGGCCATCACAAAAGTGCGCTTGACTGTGTTACCCCACCCTCTATACAGCCCAGATCTTGCACCTTCAGACTTCCATTTGTTTGGGCCAATGAAGGATGCTATTCGTGGAAGAAAATTTCAGTGACGATGAGGTTGTTGAGGAGGCTAAGAGGTGGTTCGAGCGGAACCCAGCGGACTTTTACCAACAAGGAATAAAGGCCATTGTTTCGAGGTGGAGGAAAGCCGAAGCAAAGGATGGAGAATATGTGGTAAAATAAAAACTTGTAAAAAAGGTATGTAACTACTTTTGTACAAAATTTCTGAAACTTACAAGGAAACTTGGAAAGAAAAAAAAACGGTAAGGCAAAATATATTGAGTGGCCCTCGTATATATATATATATATATATATATATATATATATATATATATATATATGGATAGAGAGAGAGAAGGGTGGGGGTAGACATCAAAATTGAATGTTAACTCCCTCAGATTTTTTTAACTTTGTCAAAAGCAATGCCCGAGTTCGTGTCTGGTGTATTAAAGCGAAGTATTATATTCAGTGCATGTTCTCCAATCACTGCAGAGTTATAGTTATTTATGTTAATAATAACTGAATATATTCGATTTTTTGACTTAGGTTGAAAAAATTGAAATATATAATGCGAAATTTTTATATTCGGAAGTCGCGCGAAAATGTCAACCATTTATAACACTGGGGAACAAATTTCAACTTTTTGTCTATTGAATTAGATTTGACAGTTAGTTCTAGGTAATTTCGGTGCGCTGAGCACGAATTTTTACTCGGTTTTGCTCTATCAGGTCCTGATTTTGCTCAACACCCCTCCTCTTTCGTCGTATTCATAAAAAGGTTTTTTTCTCAATACTCGCTGTCTTTTTGCAGTTACACATTATGCAACTAGGTTTTTATCTAGGTTTTTGTACCTATTGTTATGGTATTGTTGTATTATGTATATTTTTATATGTAACACCCTAAAAATATTTTTAATTTTGTCATTTTTAACCCATTTTAATATTAGTAAATTAAGCTAAAAATATCATAGAATTCTTAAATTTTCTCGAGCGTTCCTGTTCTCTGTAGAGTATTCTAGAGGGACAACTAAAATATATAAAAGCGACTCGTTTCCAGAGTTAATCAGTCAATTCAATCAGTCAGTCAGTCAGTCAGTCAGTCAGTTGAGTTAGTTAATTAAGTTTGGGCATTAACATAATTTTGAATTGGCATATGATCTAGTGAGTAATTTTGTCATCGTGATTTAATATAGTTGATTTAATTAGACGTAATTTATATTGTACCTACTCATCCGTGTTTCTAGTTTAATTTCATAGATTGTAAGTACCTATTTCATAATAAGTACCTATTTAAACTAATTTTTGTGTTTATATTTCAGATTTTCTTAAATTTATATGAATTAAGGGCTTTAAATACCTTTACAAATTGGCAGAACAATCAAGCAATATGTCATCAAGCACTAGAAAGTTCAAATGCAAAAACAACCCTGATTCCTTCTGTTATATATGTGGAAATTTTACACTTCCACATCAACGAGCAAATATAACTGACTTCGTAAAAAGAGCTTACTTAGCTTATTTTGGCATAAAACTGGGGGACCAAGATAAATCGTGGGCTCCACATAAAGCCTGCACTATATGCATTGAAAGACTGCGACATTGGACGAAGGGTTCGGATTCAAAAATACCTTTTGGAGTTCCGATGGTAAGTTTATGATTTCATAAAACTACGTAATTTAATCACTAGTATACTGTAACTTACCTAAATGTAATTGTAACTTAGGTACATAAACAAAAATTTACAGAAAATGTTTATAAGAATCTCAAATATTGCATAAGGTTGAAACACATAGAAATGTTAAATGTTTGGGTGATAACTTTTGATAAAATTCATAAAAACAAGTCTCTCGTCGCTTTTGTTAACGCTTTACAATTTTTTTTCCATATCAGGTGTGGCGAGAGCCTACTAACCACGAGACCGATTGCTACCTTTGCTTTGTCAAGACTTCGGGCTTCACTAAGAAAAATAAACATTGTATCGAGTACCCAAATTTCGACACCGCGATACGACCTGTGCTACATTCAAATGAGATCCCCATTCCAAAATTTAAGGGTCTGCCAACTCAAGAATTAGTTGAAGATGTTCCTGAAAATATTGTTATGCACTTTGAGGAGTCAGACACCGATTTTGACCCCAGCGTATTTGAAAGTCAAAACGATCCGCAAAAGTTTAACCAGGCCGAGTTGAATGATCTTGTAAGGGATCTAAATTTGCCAAAAAAGGCTGCGGAAATTTTAGCTTCAAGACTTAAAGAGAAAAACTTGCTTACTTCAAACACATACATTTCATTTTACAGAAAAAGAGAAGAAGAACTTGTTAAATATTTTAGAACAGAGGATAGTTTAGTATATTGCTGCGACATAGTTGGTTTGTTAAAGAAGATGGGGGTTGAGTCTTACGATGCAAATGATTGGCGCTTGTTTTTAGACAGTTCGAAAAGAAGACTTAAGTGTGTGTTGTTGCACAATGGCAATCTATACGGCTCGATACCGATTGGGCACTCAACAAAATTAAAAGAAAAGTATGAACATATAGAAAAGGTTTTAAATCTTATCAAATATAGGGAGCACGAGTGGATCATATGTGTTGACTTAAAAATGGTTAATTTTCTGCTAGGACAACAAGGAGGGTATACTAAATATCCCTGCTTCCTTTGCTTATGGGACAGCAGAGCCAAGGAAGAACATTATTTCAAACAAATCTGGCCAGCACGAACATCACTTACTGTCGGAGAAAAAAACGTAATTAATCCACCTTTAGTGAGCAGAGATAAAATCATATTTCCTCCTCTGCATATAAAACTAGATACGAACGGCGAGTGTTTCAAATACATAACTTCAAAATTTCCAAGTTTAAGTTATGAAAAAATCAAGGCGGGAATTTTTTTCGACGGTCCACAAATAAGAACAATGATTAAAGACAGCAATTTTCCTAATGTCATGAATGAACGCGAAAAAAATGGCTGGTTCTCATTCGTGGACTTGATAGAAAACTTTTTAGGCAATTATAGGGCAGATAACTACGAAGAAATCGTAAAAAAACTTTTAAGGGACTACAAAGAGTTAGGTTGCAATATGAGCATAAAAATGCATTTTTTGAATAGCCATCTTGACCAATTTCCAAGTAATTTAGGTGATGTAAGTGACGAACAAGGGGAGAGATTCCACCAAGATATCAAAATTATGGAGGAACGGTACCAAGGCCGCTGGGATTCCCACATGATGGCTGATTACTGCTGGTGCTTGAAAAGAGACCTGCCATCAACAAGCAAATACGCTAGAAAGTCTTACAAAAGAAATTTTTGCCACAGTGAAAGCTTCATATCTGTTTGTTTTTTTATTTTAAGTCATTTCTATCGTTATAATGTAATTTTACTGTAGTTTGAACTGCTTGTATTCATGAAACTTGAAAAAAAAATTTAACACATGACTTAATTTTTTAGTCCTAATTTGAAAAATCTGGAAAATGGCACATAGGCTGTCGACAAGAATCAGGACCTGATAGAGCCAAACCGAGTTGAAATTCGTATTCAGCGCACCCAAATTACCTAGAATCAAGTGTCAGATATCATTCAATAAAATACGTGTTGCCCAGTGTAATATGTGTATTTTTGGGATATCTACAAATTGCGAAATACGTAACAAATAATTCGAATATTGGAGATAATGCGATGAATTTTGAATGGAATCTACGATCAGCTACGAAATAACCAGTATTTTCATAACACCTGAACATATTCGATTTGTTGACAAACCACCCCACACATGAGAAGCATACTCCATACAGGGGCGAACAAGACCCCTGTACAGGGAGAGCAACTGAGTGGGGGTGAAGAAACCGCGGAGGCGGTACAGCACACCTACCCTCTTAGAAGCTGTTTCAGAAAGAGCGTATATGTGATATTTCCAGGAAATATGACGAGAAAAGGAAACTCCAAGAATGTTAAGAGAAGAGGAAGGATTGATTTGTGTGTTGTTGAAGGTAAGGGGATAGTCGTGTGGAAGATTGTGACGATTAGACAGATGGAAGAACTGAGTTTGGAAGTTTGATGCCGCTGATTGGGAGGTCCTAAGGCAGTATTTCTGTGATTTCCCATAGAGTGATTACTGCTTCCGTGGTTGGGGCTCTTCTGAGTGTACAGAGCACATCACAGAGGTGATTCTCTCGGACATGGAGGCGTACATTCCATATTCTATTCCTACTACTAATGCAAAAAACCTTGGTTTAACTTTACTTGTTCTAATGCTATCCGCAACAGAGAGGAGGCTTTCAGAAGGTACCGTCGCCATCCAACTCCTGAATCTCACTCAGCTTATACTGTATGTCTGCCCAGAATCGTGCAAAATCTGTTCTTCCACTCGCCAAAAATTCCTTCATTCGACAAAAATGTGAAAATCTATCCAATTCTAATTCTTCTCGCTCTTTCTGGCATCTAGCTAAGAACCTCTTCAATAACTTTACTTCCTCTTCTTTCCCTCCTCTTTTCAATTCCGACGACACATTTGCCGTCTCTTCTCCTGCCAAAGCTGAACTCTTCAAGCAAACTTTCGCTTACAATTCAACCCTGGACGATTCCGGTGCTGTTTATCCATCTCCTTCCCCGCTCCGACTTTATTATGTCTGAAATTAGAATCTCTTCTAAAAATGTTTTTTCTGCCCTATCTGGGCTCAACTCTAGGAAGGCGTATGATCCTGATAGACTAATCCTCCCAATCAGCGGCGCCGAGGTTTTATTATATAATATATATATATATATATATATATATATATATATATATAAACCTCAGTGATATAGTGGTGAGCATCGCTGACTACGAATCCACTGGCCTGGGTTCGATTCCCGGCGACGGCAGACGGGACGCAGATTACCCACCTGTTCATCTTTCCATTGGTTGGTAGATGAAAGGGTACTGTAAAAATCCCCAAACCCCCAAACGAGTCGGGATGGTGTATAAAGGTCAAACAAAGGTCGATCCTGAACATTTGTTCAGAATTCAACGATATATTCACACACACATACATATTATATATATATATATGTGTGTGTGTGTGTGTGTGTGTGTGTGTGTGTGACGACAACGTTTATTAATTATAGTTTATGACACACAGTTCACTTCATTCCAGAAGTTTTCAATTTTACGTCATAATTCAGTTCAATCAATTTTAAAAGGAGGAATCTTGCAGTTGACCTTCACTGGGTTTCAGAAGAGAGAGAGAGAGAGAGAGAGAGAGAGAGAGAGAGAGAGAGAGAGAGAGAGAGAGAGTTACAAGGAGTTACCATGACCTTGCATTTACCCAAGTTGAACGGTATTTGCCATTTTCCGAACCACTCTCCTATCCTACGTAGGTCCGCACGCAGTTGCTCGATTGCTTCGAGCGTCCCAACATTGCCCCCATGCTTGGTGTCATCAGCGAATTTGGCGATCCTACTGACGATGCCAACGTCGACACCATTTATGTAAATGATAAACAACATTGGCCCCAAAACGGAACCCTGAGGAACCCCGCTAGTGGCCGGGGCTCAGCCCGAGGTAGCCCCTTTAATTACAACCCTCTGCCGCCTATTCTTCAGCCAGTTTCCAATCCATCTATCTACTTCCCCATCGATACCCAGTTCGCAGGCTTTGGCCATTAGCCGGCGGTGAGGTACCTTATCAAAGGCTTTCTGAAAGTCGAGATAAAGTATATCAATCGCCCTACTCTTATCGTACTCACTCCACATGACGTGGAAAACCTCGAGCAAGTTGGTGAGACACGACCTATGCCGTCTAAACTCAAGTTGGGAGTTCCCAAGCAGCTTGTAGGAATCCAAATGGTCAACTATCTTTACTTACTTCTTACTTCTTGCTTCAGCTCCCAGGTAGGCTAGTTAGCCTGTCAGTGGAGCCAGCCTCTTTCGCCACTCCGCCCTGTCCAGCAGCACTAGCGTTTCCCCGAGCTCTTGCACGCTGGGCAAGTCGTATCTTCGCAAGCTCACCTCCACTTCGTTCCTCCATCTCCATCTCGGTTTCCCACGTGGTCTTCTGCCATTCCGTGGTCTCCACTCCCAGCACCTCCTCGCAGTTCTCCCCTCCTCCATTCTCTCCAAGTGGCTCAACCATCTCAAGTTGGCAGCGTCGATTTTTCTCAAAATCGCCGTTACTCCCACCTTGGCTCTTATTTCTTCATTTCTTATCCTTTCTCTTCGCGTCTTTCTCAGAATAGTCCTCAACGGTCTCATTTCTGCCCCCTGAATTCTACTTCGATCAGCCATGCGCACTTTCCAGTGTTTCGACCCATAAATCAGTATTGGTGTTAAAACTGTTTCGAAGATTATTTTCTTAGTCCCAAGGGGCATATGTTCATCTCTCAATAGCGGGTATAACATTCCGACATTTTTACTAAGCTTTGCAATTTTTTAAGTTATTTCTTGCATATTACCACTTTCTTTAGTAAACATACTCCCTAAATATTTAAATTTTTCAACATTTCTCATTTCCTTATTTCCTATTTTGAACTCCAAATTCTCCTTCTTCTCTTCGACATATTAATATTTCTGTCCTTTCTACAT